>JASUUL010000138.1:0-349203 GCA_030449875.1 Aegle marmelos
TTTGATAATGCAATTTCAATCTAATTAAAATAAAACAAGTAATGAAATTGATGAACTTTAAATTAATACGAGTAAATAACAAATGCAATAAAAAAAAAATCTTGCTCATACATACATGCAATCATTGTGGAAGAGAGTATTGACTATTTTTCTAGTTAAGATTATATCACTACAACATCTACTATAAGCACTTAAGTGCAATTCTACATGCATTCTCAATTATTGCCTGTTGAAATCTTATATCTAAAATGCAACCACACAATGACTAACTATTATGCTAACTTTAAATATAGCATTATCTATTATACATTCTAATTATCCTATAAGGTGAATCCTTATTTTTAGTTTTACTAGTCTTAGATTAAGTATGGCTTTCATTTAAATTAAGATTAATTCAACTCGTGGAAACTCAATATAAAATCATGTATTGTCTTAATTTGTTCTACCAACCGGATCTTTTTAAGGCTCTTTCTTTGTTAGTGTCTATTAAATAAGTGGTCAGCCCAAATAGAGAATTATAATAAGCAAAATTAAGATAAAATGCTATAGCAGAGTTTACACAACACATATATATTAGTCAAATATCCATTAAACTTATTTATCGCTCAGCCACAATAAAGTTTAATTCATGATTTGTGATAAAACAATAAATATAATTGTTTTAACCATCAAATACATCCCTATAAATAATGAAAAATAAGAAAAGGAGATGAAGAATTAAGTTATGCTTAGTTCTTGTAATCTCTCCTTCTTTTTCTCTTTGAATCTTCTGTTGCAGCCCTAGAATCTCTCTTTTGTCCTTTTTTTCTGTTTTTTTTTTCTATTTTTATTTCTTAATGGCAGCTCTCTCATTTTCTTTACATACATGTTTTTTTTTATAACTTAGATTATTGTAACTAGAAACATCTTTTATTTTTTTGAAACCTTGGATCACATTCTTTTGTTTAGCACATGTGAAATCTCATTTAACCGTAGGATTGCTACAGATTGGCTACAAAATCTTTATGTTCTAAAATTACTTTAATTCCTCTATAGCTAAGTTCTTTTGTCATCTCTATAAGTCTATTGTAGTAGCATTTCTTCTTTAAAACTTAGGTCTTTTTTTGTTACCTATAATCATACATAATCAAAACACCAAGTGATTTATGCAATCATTACTAAATAACTAAAATAGATGCTCATGGAAAATAATTCAAATGCAACAAAAACACATTATTTCTTTACGTAATATTAGTTTAGGTCTAAGAATGACATGATAACTCTTAATACAAAGTTACAAGATAATGGTAATTGGTGATAATATTGAATGTAGTTTAATAAAGACTCGAAAAGAAGTTTACAATATTTTACCTTTTCTTTATCAAGAGATGATGAAGTATGGTGCATTTCTGGTTTCAATGAAGATTAATGTGATAGACTCGAGCTCGAGCTTTAAAATGCCTTGCTATTCTACTTTAAGTTTTATTCTTCAAATTGTGTTTTGTTTTTAGTAAACTTGAGGATGTGTTTTTCTTGAAGAGGAGGAGCTGATGTAAGATATAAAGAGTTATAATAGGAGTATAAGTTTAAATATTTTTCCCTAGTTTGATCAAGAATTGTTTCATATATTCTTATTTAGGTCATACTCTTTTTATTATAAGGAATCATAACTATGAATACAAAGAATTATAACTAGCATAAATAGACTTGTTAGACTTGTTTCTCAATACAACCTTTTCTTTGATAATATTTTGTTAGTAAAAAAGATTACATATAATGTAATTTTGATGATAACAAATATTTGTCTTAATTATTTTAAATAATATTGTACTTCACATTTTCACCTGTGTTTTTGAAGGATAATATTTATTTAGGTGAATCAAGTGAAATCAAGTTTACGACACTCAATGGATAGGCTCGATCAAGAATGAAGTTTGAAACTTAATAGACTCAATAGTGCTAAAATTTTGTAAACTCGATGGTTTAATTTATACATGATTTCGTATTTGTGAAGCTCAAGCTTTTAATCAATTAATCATTATTTTTTCATTAATTTAAAGTTTTATAATATAAATTAAGTATTTCATATAAATTAATTAATTTTCAAAATAAGAACTAAAACGAAAAAGTTTTGTAATATTTTATTTTACTAAGTATTGTTTTAAATATGAATTTGGGTTTATTTATAAAATCAAAAACATTATTGGTCATATCATAATTTTTGAAAGTTATGGGAATGAGAAGTATTATTTATAAATTCTGAAATTAGACTTATTTATAAAGATTTTTGACATTTTGAGTTATAGTAAAATTACAGAATATTTTGGATAAAATTATAATTTTGTGAACATTGGTACTGTACCACTTCAAACTATTCAGCAAAATGGACTTATTTATAACATTTTATAAGTTTTTAGTCCATAATAAAATTATGAAAATTTTAATATAAAATTTTAATTTTATTATCAATCTTGATGAAAAAAAATTTAAATTAAACTATAACATCAAAGTAGTAAGAGGCTAACCGTTAAAATATAGAGACTAGCCACTTGAAGTTCGGAATTTGCCTATAATGACTATTTTTCATATCAAAACTATATAAAGTCAAATCAAACTTATTTTTAATAACTCAAACAAGTACGAAATGTTATTAAAATATATTTTGAGCTTTCAATTTACAAATCATTATAGATTAATTTATCATTGAGTTATCATCTGTGTATCAACTCTAGATAGAGAGTATTTATTATATTTTCTCAAATTTATTACAAACTTTGTGAATGTATAAGTCTGAGATACACTTGAGTGAAGAAATTAAGGATAATCTCTGAATTGTAAAAATTCATTGACACCTTGAAGTCAATTGCAACGAACTTCAAGCCTTAGAAGACTTAGATAATAAAATTTTCAAGATTGTTTAGCTTTCGAGGCATAGACATGGGTGAGGTTTGACAAACCACATAAAAATATCTGTATTTACTCTCTCTTCCCTATACTTTTACTTTTAAGTATTGTTAAATTTATTATTTTCTATCTCATTAAGGCATTAGATTAGATTATTGTGTGTTTGCTTAGATTAAATTTTAAGAACCCAATTAACCCCGCTCTTGGGTTGCATAACTAGCAATTCATTTGGTATCAAAGCCTAGTTCCTTGTTAGGATTTAACCATCTAGATCAAAAGAAACAATTGCTAACACTCAAAGACCCAAAAAGATTTGGATACCAAAACAAATAACTTAAATATTTTTTTTTATCGATATCATACTTAAGAGATGATGGAGTGTTCCTTAATGAAAGTTTGTGAGGACAATCACTTGATTATAATTTAAGAGAAAATTATGAGTATGATGATTTAATTGTTTTGGTAGTATGATGATATAATTGTGTGTATTATGATGGATGAATTTTGGTAACAATTCTTTTCATGTTAATTTTTTTGAATGGATCATGATGGATGAATAATAAATTAAATTTACGAAAGCATCCTAGTATGTTTACATAATTGAATTATTATTATTTGTAATCATGATGCATGGATATATATATATATGATAGTAGCATGTCAACTTATCATAATGCCTTTATTTGATTTTCATGATTGCATGATCTTTGATTTCATCTTTTCAATTATTTATCATCATCTTTCAAGTCATTTATTCATATTTCTTATTTGTTCATCATACTCTCTCTAAGAAATCAAACATACCTGTTTTTCTTGCTCATTTCATATTCCTAAATCATTATCCATCACTTAAATATTAATTGTTCATCACTTATGTATATATGAATTCTTGTGTCGTTAATTGTGTTATATTATTATTCATTTATAAAATTGGCATATACGACTTCATCGTACTTATGAATTTGATTATTTATTCTTTTAGCTTATAATGATGGCTTATTTTAATAGCTATGTTGATTTTGATGATCTATATATTGCGATTATGTACTTATGCTTTGCTTAGGCTTTGGTGATGAATAATATGCTTTCATTATTACATTGTACTTGATGAAGTTTGATCTTATAAAATCTATAATTGATGAAAAGATTTGTTTGAACCTTCTAGGTATACTAGTCGAAGTGAAAAATATTATGCATTTGTGATTATGGATGATTATTTTAGATTTACGTGGATATTATTCTTAGCTAATAAGGATGATATCTTTGAGGCATTTAGAGTTTCCTGTAAAAAGGTTCAACATGAAAAAAGTTGCTCTATTGCTTGCATTAGAAGTAATCATCATAGAGAATTTGAAAATCATACATTTAAGAATTTCCATAATGATTTTGGCATTGAACATCAATTTTCATCACCTAGGACTCCACAATAAAATAGAATTGTTAAGAGAAAGAATAGGTCTATTCAAGAAATGACTATAACCATGTTAAATGAAAATAGTTTACCAAAATATTTTTAGGCCAAAGCTATCAACACTGTTTGTTATATTTTAAATCATGTGTTGATTAGACCTTATCTCAATAAGACTACTTATAAACTTTGAAAAGATAGAAAACCCATTATTGATTATTTTAAAGTTTTTGAATGCAAATATTTTATTTTAAACACAAAAGAAAATCTTGATAAATTTGATCCAAAATATGATGTTGGCTTTCTTCTTGATTATTCCAACAAAAGCAAAGTATATATAGTGTATAATAAAAGGAATTTAGTTGTAAAAGAGTCTACGCATGTTGTATTTGATGAATCTAACCCTTCCTCTATAGAGAAAGTTATTATTGATAATGATACAAATAAAGAGTTACGAACAAGGATCTTTAAAAGACAAACCAAAGGATGTATTATAAGAAAATCAAGAGGATAGAAAAGAATAAGAAATAAGTATGGACCAGCAAGAAGGTACCTCTCAAATACTCCCAAGGAGTTAAAAGTTTTCTTCTTGTATGAGTAAAAATTTAAGATGAGCATGATAGGAGAATTGAAGTATCTTCTTAGACTTCAAATCAAATAAAATAATGAAGGAATTTTCATCAATCAAGCTAAGTATATCAAAGATTTGCTCAAATGTTTTGGCATTGATGACTCAAAGACCAAGATCACTCCAGTGAGTATAACAACTGCTTAACAAAAATGAAAAAGGTAAAGAAGTTGATATCAAAATGTATCAAGGTATGATCAGTTCTTTACTTTACTTAACCGTAAGTAGACCCGATATTATGTTTAGTGTATGTTTATGTGCAAGATTTCAATCATGTCTCAAGAAATCTCCTTTACTTGCTATTAAAAGAATTTTGTGTTATTTGAGTAGAAACATAGATCTTGGCCTTTAGTATCCTAAAGGAACACAGATAAATTTGACTTATTATTCAGATGTCGATTTTACTGGTCATAAGATTGATAGCGAAAGTACTAATGACACTTGTCATTTCTTAGGTCATGTACTTGTTTCATGGTTTAGTAAGAAACAAAATTTGATTGCACTTTTAATCACTAAAGTAGAGTATATTGCCGCAGGTAGTTGTTTTGCACAAGCTCTTTAGATGAAACAAACATTTAGAGATTATGATATTAATCTTGAATAAATTCCTATCAAGTGTGATAATACTAGTGCTATAAACCTACCAAGGAATCTAATTTAGCACTCTAAAACAAACATTTAAATATTATACATCATTTCTTGAGAGATCATGTTCAAAAGGTTGATATTACATTAGAGTTTGTTTAAAAAGAAAACTTATTGATATTTTTACAAAATTTCTTTACAAAGAATAATTTTTAAAAATTCAGCATAAACTTAGGATAATGAAATTTTTGCGCCAACATCTTTAATCATGTTATTGAGACTATTAAAGTTGATTGTTTGATGATTGTTGATGATTTTATAATGCTTAAGGATGATTAATAAGTAATGTTTTTGAATTATCTTTTAAATGTTTATTATAAGTAATGATTGCATATTTCATGAGTGTACCAAGTATATGCATGATTGATGAGTTAATTATTTAAATTTTTTATCTTTTAAATGTTTATTATCATGTTTCATTTATTAAAATAATTTTTAAAGTATTTTTGCACCAAGAAATAGTCTTGGGTTGCTCAAAACTCAGTCAGACAGTAAAATAGTGTAAAAAACAAAAGACAGCCGAGTAACTGCCTGAAGCAAGCAAGTAAAATAGTAGCCGTTTGAGAGCTATCCTAAAACCTTTAAGCAAGTGGCTAACCACTTACCCCAAGTAACTAGCAGCTTGAAACTTGTTCTAAACCCCGCAAGCAAGTGGCTAACCACTTACCCCAAGCAGTTTACCTCATGGACTTAGGTTTTATGGGTTTTCCCCTCCTTTCGCTTATTTTCTTTAACCTCTCTCATGACTATTCATCTCTTCTTCATTTCTTCTCAAATTTTCTTCATTTTTAACTTATTTTTATGACAAAATCAATCTTTCAAACCATTACTCATATGTTTAATCTTCATTAAATATTTTCCGATTAACATTTTATCACTTGGTTCTTCAAATGCCAAAAATAAACCCTAAGTTTGTTCATTTCTTTTTCTTCAATCTTGAGTCATTTTTAACTTATCTTTGATCAAATTTGTACCATTCATTATCTTATATCATCTCTTGGATCAATATAATTAATTTAAAGTAATCAATTTCACTCATTATTTTATAAAATTGAATTTGTGTATTTTTTATGTTTTAAATTACCACTTTTATAGTGTGTTATCCTTATGGATTTTACTTTGGTTCTCTCTTATATTATCCACCCATATTTTCATATACATTATTGTTTTAATTGTGCATTGAGAATGATCATTGTTTGATATTTGGATGCTTTATATTTGGTTGATGTTTTCTAAATTCTAGGGATGTTATAACTCTTTGGTTAATTACATGCTTGAGTTTTATATGTTTCTTGATTAACCATTTTTTTTATTGATCTTTGCAAAGTTATTGGTAATTTTGATGACGAAAGAGGAGAAATCATATATTTTGAATACTTAGAAAGAGGTAAGAATAGGTAATATGTATTTTCATCTTGGAGTATATCTTAGAAACAGTTAATACGCATTTTTTATCTTGGAATATATATGCATGATTTTGAAATATTATGGGAGAGCGTATAAATTGTTAAAGCTTATAAATTTAGAAGGAATTTGTTTAAATTTGTTTCAATATGTTGATTCATGTTTGCCATGTATTGAAGGGGATTATAAATATTAAAATACATAAGATGTTCGTTATCTTAAAAAAGGAGGAGATTGTTAGTCAAAAGGCTTATATATAATGTAATTTTGATGATAACAAACATGTGTCTTAATTGTTTTAAATAATATTGTATTTCATATTTTTTTAAGTTCTTGAAGGATAGTATTTATACAAGTGAAATCAAGTTCAAGATATTCAACGGACTAGGCTCGATTAAGAATGAAGTTTGAAACTCAACGAACTCAATATTGTGAAAATTCTTGTAAAGCAAGTATGATTTAATTCAGGGGGAGTTTGTTTAAATTTGTTTCATTATATTGATTCATGTATGCCATATACTGAGAGGGATTATAAATATTAAAATACATGAGATATTCATCATCATAAAAAAGGAAGAGATTATTAGCCAAAATGGTTACACATAATATAATTTTGATATAATAAATATGTGTCTTAATTGTTTTAAATAATATTATATTTAACATTTTCATTAAGTTATTGAATAATAGTATTTATATAAGTGAAATTATGTTAAAGGCACAAAGTAGATAAGGATCGATCAAGAATGAAGTTTGAAACTTAAAGGACTCAATATTGTAAAAATTCTTGTGAAGCCGATATACTTTAGTTTATGCATGATTTCGCATTTGTGAAGCTCAAGTTTTTAATCAATTAGTCATTATTTTTCATTACTTTAAAGTTTTACAATTATAAATCAAGTATTTTATATAAACTAATTGATTTTTAAAATGAGAACTAAAACAGAAAAATTTTATAATCTTTGATTTTAATCAGTATTGTTTTAAATATGAATTTGGGTTCATTTATAAAATCATAAATATTTTTAGTCATATCATAATTTAAAAAGTTAAAGGGATGAGAAGTATTATTTAGATATTCTGAAATTAAATTTATTTGTAAATATTTTTGATATTTTGGGCTACAGTACAATTATAAAATATTTTAGGTAAATTATCATTTTATGAATAGTGATATTGTAGTAACTTCAAACAATTTCGAAAATGAACCTGTTTGTAAACTTTTATGAGGCTATAGCAAAATTCAAATTTAAAGATGACTTTACTGTCACAAGTTGTTAATCACCATAATGTAGAGGCTAGCCACTTGGACGCTTGAATTTGCCTATAACAACTATTTTTCAAGTTAAAATTATATAAACTCAAATCAAACTCATTTTTAATAACTCCAGCTTGTAAATTATCGGAGATTAATTTATCATTGAGTTATCATTTGTGTATCAACTCTAGATAGAGAGTGTTTGTTATATTTTCTTAAATTTATTGTAAACTTTGTGAGTGTGTAAGTATGAGATACACTTTAGTAAAGAGATTAAGGATAATCTCTGGATTTGTAAAGATTCATTGACACATTGAAGTTAATTGTAACGAACTTAAAGTCTTGGAAGGCTTGGATAGTGAAATTCTCAAGCTTGGTTAGCTTGAAAGTGTCGACGTAGGCCGGATTTGCCGAACCACGTAAAAATATCTGTATTTTCTTTCTCTTTCCCTACTTTTTTACTTTTAAGCATTGTTAAATTTATTGTTTTCAATCTCATTAAATGATTAGATTATATTGTTGTATGTTTCTTTAGATCAAATTTTAAAAACCCAATTCACCCCCTCTTAAGTTCCATAACTAGCATTTCATATTCATTATTTTCTTAATTAAGATTGTTACTTGTAAGAGCCTTATTCTTGTGTTTTTAAGAACATATGCCTGAAGGTCATCTAATATAGCTTCTATCTTTTATATCAAGTTTTAATGAAGGTGTAAAAGAAATTATAAGAGTTAATGTGATGAAGTACGATTCAGTAATTAAATTTGATCCAAATGCAAGTATTGACACCATTACTTTGCCTTTTTTTCATTATTTCATCTTTACTTTGTAAGAGTGTGTGTATATAAATATATGTATGTGTGTATGTGTGTGTATATATGCATGCATATTTGTGTAATAAGAGTCTCTAGCATGAAGTCTTTTTTTTTTATATATGGATATACTTTTAAATCAAAGGATTTAAGAAGATTAATTTTTAACTCTCTTAAATAATACGGTTTAATAGTGTGTTCATGTTAAAAAAAATAAAAGTGTCTACACCTGAGAATGATTATATAATATATATATTTTTATATTTTCTGTAAACATAGTGAAGAAAAGAGAACAATTATTTCATTTTATTCAATGATATATATCAATAGTGATAAATTTTCAACATTTAATACCACACTAAGTACCAAAAGGACTTTATTGTAATATGTGCTAATTTTCTTGTGAAACTGTATAATTTAAGGATTCTACTCCTAGCCTTATTGATTTTGAGTAGCTTGATGAATTTTTCTTCCATCTCTTCTACATCTATTCTTAACACCTTTTAAACTTTTTATAATACTTTCAAAAAAATCTAAATGATTATCTATTCATCGAGATCTTTGAATTCTGAATAAGTAGTTGGACCTATATTTATAATTTATTATCTTTCTTGAGATATAGACTGAATTTCTTTCCTTTACCATATATATCCAATCTATTTTCCCATTCAAGGTATATACCATCAACAATGTCATATAGAATATGCAACAAGAATTCAACATTTTGAATTAGAAAAGTCCATATTATCACTGTTATTATTATTTATTATTAATTTATTATAGAATATCTTGAGTCCTGACATTTGTTCTGCATCTATCTTGAATTATTTCAAAATTGGTTAAAAGAGATCGTGTTAGTGCTATCCTATTTTGGTCCTCAAAGGTAACAAATATTTATTTATTTTATTCTAAGTTTATTCTCTTTATATCTTTTTTTCCAGTGTTTGCATACAATTAGTCGAACTTTAACAATAGATATTGTATAATAACTTGATATTCTTGACTAACATTAAGATTATTTCTGCCATCTAGAAATTTATCAACAAATGTTTACATTTTATGAAATTGAGTTACTATTACAATCTTATATCTTAAAATATCTAGAAAATAATCAAAGCTTAATGTTCTTTTGTTTGTGCAAAATATGAGAAGATAATTCAAAGCACTACTAAAAATGATAATATTTAAAAATTTACATGTATGGTAACACAACAAGTTATTAAATCAATGGTTAATAAGAACAAATATAGTATTATTTATTCAATACTCATTTATAGAATTAACAGTATCTTAAAGGCCTGTATAGTCACGTTTTAATATTTTTTTATATATACAGAGTCTCTTGTTTTTCTTATGAATTTTTCACCTCTCTTTTAATTATATTTTGTCATTTACATTTCAATTTAGAAATTATAACATGTAAGCAAAGAGTTTTAGTTTCATAATCTTGAATTTGCTTATAGCAATGTTAAAAGCATACTTATTCCAAGCACTAATACCAATAAAAAATTGTAACATACCACGTTTATAACTAAAATAAGATGATTTAGATAATAACCAATCACGTTATAGTAACTACTATAAGATAAATGATTATTTAAAGTTAAATTTTAATATACAAAGAACTATTATTTAAAGCTATATTAATTGTACAAATAACTTTATCTTTATATTATAGTTGAAGTGTTACTTACATCTTTTCTTTGACTTTTGTAAACCTCCCTAACTTAAAGATTTTCCTACTATTGAAATTTTCAATTAGAATAGAAGATGATTGAATTTATAGGGTTTATGAAAAATAAAGGGTTAAAGGATATTTATAGAATTTCCTAAAGCTAATGGATGGTTAGAATTTTGCCACCATAGCTCTTCATTAATGGTGGAGATTTATCTTATCATAACTATTTTAGTGATTTCTAGACTTCTAAAATATCTCTAAAAGCATCTCTTATTGCATCATCAAATATGTCATTGCTTATGTCATCATTACTCTAAAATTAAATATTTTATAATTCTATATTATTATTATTATTATTGTATTGCTATATTATTATGATTATTTTAATACTGAAGGGATGCTTGTTGTTGTACAAATTTTATTGAATTTACAAGTACACGAATCAATTGTAGAATAAATTACTGGTGATGAAAGTCAATCTCACAAGGTGGTGGATTTTAATTATGTGTTGAATTTAATTTTCTAAGTAAGTAGTTAAATTATGGTAAATTTATCCTAAATTTTGAATTAAGGGAATGATTAAAAATGTAACTATTATAATAAAGCACTTGGGTATTTGGATCTGCATCAACATACCTGGGCTCAATATTCCTTATTAAAACCAATTAAATCATGAGGAGAAAATCCACTCCTCATGAACCACGCTCTAATTAATATGGTGCCAAGGGCTTATCGTGTTAAATAGTAATAACTGTATTATTACTATCTGTCAATAAAAGGTCAAAATATCCATAGAAATTAGAGGAAAAATAAAATAAATTTACCAATTAAGCCCATGGAATATGTTGACACTTCTCCTTCAACCCAAGCTTAAAAGAAAATTAGCTACTTATATTTGAACTAGGGATAAAATGAAAATTTTACTAAAATACAAAGAAAATACAAAATAGAGAAGGAATTTCAAAAAATGGGGCTCAAAAATAAACTCAGGGGTGTTAAGTTAGGGGGGAGCCATTCTTTTACAGATACAACGAGTAAATCATGGCCATCGGATTAAAATAATTTGGATATGCAGGATTACACAACGTGGCAAGTTCTAATTGGTTTGAACACATTATCAAAGCTATTATCCTATGTATATGCATGTACCGTACACATATTTTTCTAATCCACTAACATACTACCACGTCATCAATCAACAGTGCATAAATATTTTTATTCAATAAGATTCTGACACATCATTAATCAAATCACGTCATCAATTAACGCCACATAATCAGTCAATGCCACATTATTCCTCCAATTAAATGCTGTCATGTCATTAGTCGGTACCACATTATCGGTCAACGCTACGTCATCGATCAATGCCACATCATCATACATTATATATGAACAGTGTCATAAATAGTACTATGAATAGTACCGTACATGTGAACAGTTTCATATATATGACATAACGTAGGTTAGGGACATGGTGAATAAAAATAAAAAAATAGAGAAAGAAAAAAATATATATGTTTGAGAAAAAATAGAATTTTTTTTAAAGATTATAAAATGTATCTCTTTTTTTAAAACTAATATATAAATTTTGATTTTTTTCTTCTTTTTTTTTTACTAACGCACAATTTTATTGAATAAAATAATTTATATTTTTTGCAAACATGAATGGGTGATGGAACTTGTACGACATTGAGTAATATTCTAAATTAGAGTGGGTTCGAGATAATAAGCTAATAAAGAAAAGGATAATAATTTTTTTTAAAGGCTCAGAAGGGTTTACTAAGGATATTTTATAAAAAGGATGACTAGAAATACTCAAACAGGTCAAAGATGGCATTTTCATCGTCTTTTAGTGCATTAACTAATTTTTCATATCTATTAGTTAGATAAACTTTTATATATAGCAACACACAAAATTTTTTTTCTCTTTTTTTTTAAAAGGTTGACTCAAAAGAAATTTATAGATCGTGTATCAAATGATAAACTGTTAAGCTGTATAAATAATGGGCAAAAAGAGTTACTTTCCAAGAAAAATAATAAGTTTAAGAACTCACTTAGAATTTATTATGACATGTACATTCCTTCAAGCAATTTATATTTTTATCTCCGACATCAACATGTAGAGAAGCAAATATGGTGTAACAAAACTTAAGACCAAAGATAATACAGATATTAAAATTTAAAAGTCATCATGTCAAAAAAATATATATATATATATATATATATATATATTGGTTAAGAACAACAAAACTCAAAAAATTATTTCTAGAATTATGACATTCCATATTCAGCTATCTATAACTTAAAAAGTTAACCACAATTAATTCCTACAACAAAAAATTAATAAAAACTTCACTAGGATTAAGATATTCCACAATTATCAACTATTCCCTCCACCCAACTAGAATGAAACACTATCCTTAATGTTTTAAAGGAAAGAAGTAGAGATTAGAAAATATCATTTAGGTGCTACAACACAGAAGAAAATATTTACAAACGGCTACTGCTACCATCATTAATTGGCCACCCTAAAACTAAGGTCTCAGGATGTGGCTCTGGTCTATAAGCTTATAATAGTTCAAGTAGCTTATTAGTAATGTGAGCACAAATAAAAATATTTTTCACTGTAGAAGGAATGAAATAGTTTTTATTGTATGTTTAATCAATGCGAGAAAGCCATCATAATAGTTATTAACATTTAACAAACTAATGGGTTTCTGATGAATGTTCATATAAGACCAAGATGCTAATGTCATTAGTGCCTCTAGAGTTGTAAGTGTTAAGTGTTAGAAAGTGTATATTTATAAAGGAGAAAATCATCATTTTACATTTTAAGTCTCACTAACGTTGCTACTTTTATTTATTTAAGTATTTTATTATTTAATTATATGTGTTTTATTATAATTATATATTTTATATATTTTAGAGGCATCACGATCGTTTCACAATGAACGAGTGATCAGACAGTAAAACGGACATCATATTTGGATTTAGGATGATCGAAAACCTTAAGAGGAGCATTAAAGAAAAAAGTCACTGTTCACATATATGGTATTGTTCATACGTACGGTGCTGTTCACGATACTGTTCATATATATGGACCGATGATATGGTAACTACCTATGACGTGGCAGTATCTGATTGGATGAATTATGTAGTATTGACTGCTTATGTGGCGTTGACCGATGACGTGGCATTAACCGATGATGTGTCACGATCTTATTGGGCTAAATTTCTTATGTACTGTAGATCGATGACATGGCAGTATCTCAGTGGAGCAAAAATCGTGTGTACAGTATATGCGCATACATGAGATTATTTACTATTCAGACGACGTTACTGTTCAAACATTGACTGTTGACTGTTGACTGTTGACTGATGACGTGGCGCAATCCTGAGTGTCCGAACTGTTTTCAATCCGATGGTCACGATTCACTCAATGTACGTATAAAAAGGGGGCTCTTCCCCTTTAAATTGAGACCCCTGAATTCATTTTTAGGCTTAGATTTTTATAATTCCCTCTCTATCTTGTAGTTTCTTTATATTTTAGTAAAATTTCCTTTTTATCCTAGTTAAAAAAATGAGTGGCTAATTTTCTTTTAAGCTTAGGTTGAAGGTGAAGTCTTAACATGTCCCATGGGCTTAATTTGATAAATTTATTTTCTCTTCCCTTCTAATATTTGTGGTTGTTTTGACTTTTCGTCGATAAATAATAATATTCTTGTCTAGATACCGCCCCGGTTAAACCGGCACCCTAGTACAAGGTTATTATTATTTGGTATGATAAGCCCTTGGCACCATATTTATTTGAGTGTGGTTCATGAGGTGTGAATCCCCCTTTATGATTTAATTGGTATTAATATGGAATATTTAGCCCATAGAGTATGTTGATGCAGATCCGAATACCCAAGCACGTCATTTCTATAGATTTCCAGTTCAATTTAATTCCTGCCATTGTAATTTAAATTTAAGCATAATATACATTAATTTTACCATAAATTTATTCACCCATTAAAGAAAATTAATTCCACACATAATTAAAATCAACCTCCTCATGGGATCGACACTCATCACCATTAATCTATTCTATAATAGATTCGTGCGCTTGCGAGTTCAATAAAATTTGCACAATAGTAAGATCTCCTAGCAAAAAAATAAAGGCATCAGCATAATTCAGCATTTCAGTTATTCTCTCTTGCATACCTGAAATGGCTAACTCTTCTCCAGTTGGTGAGTTAGACAAACAGCTAAAAGGTTTTAAGATTGTAAGGATGATGCTTGACACTTGGCTCCCTCTGGTATAAACGGCTTTTGAAACCAGTTTTGATGACCCTCGATCACCTCCTCTATAAACCAAGTGTAGTTTCCTATCTGCTATACTTCGACCAAGATCTATGGTTGCCTCAATAAATTTTTTGTATTTACCATAGTTAAATCCAGAGAGTACACAAATGTTCTTGATTTTGTTGTTGGGAATAGCTGCCATTGGATACTTTTCAAAAATAATTTGTGAGTGCCTTAATAAAAATGTCATATTTAATGATCTTTGTGATAATGGTTCACAGCTGTCAATGAGGTATCATGTCTATGTCAAATAACTCGTGAAGCACATGGCTTGAAAGTCAAAAAGAAAATAGTAAAAAGACAAAGCAAATAATGTTAACATGAAATTATTAAAGACAAAAATGCAAGTGATCAAACAACAGTGAAATAAAACAACATTGAAATAAAAGGATATATACAAGTAGTTGCGACTGTAGCTCACATCTTCCTTCGTTTTTATGTCCAGAAATGGCTTGAACGCCCTTTATGGGTCGAGGATAAGTATCCCATCTAGTTTTCTTACAAACTAGCAAATGGGGTCTTTCTAGAATAATGGTCATAACTGGAGTATTGCGTTTTGGACGTATCCATTAGGATGCATTTTGGACGTATCCACTAAGATGCGTTTCAAGAGATAAAAAGATATCATCCAATAACTTTTTATTCAAGTCATTCCTAATGAATTAAATCTTATCTTCTCTGTTATTAGATAGTATTTCTAAAGAACATCATTTTTTATCGCATCTCATTCTAGCACACTTATGACAAACATTAGAGAGCTTTCGAACTCTCTATTTTCTTGAATAATTTCCTTTACCACAACCAGGCATGTATGCAATAAATTTGGGAGGCAACTCACCTGCCAACCGTACTTTGGCTTTGATTATCCATTGGATGTCAGTAGAGATATAATTTTTCATAAGTAATCACATGTGTTCGGACCGAGCTTAAAAAATGATGAAGAGAGCATTATGAGGAAGTGAAAGAGTACCGTTATCCATAGATCTCGTCTCTATCTATGCCTTCAACTTAGAATATTATTTATTATGGAAAACTGAAGTAATTAACGTTGATTGTCATAGAGTACCGTTATCCGCCACTTAACTGGGGTGAAAAAAGAAAGAGGAAAAAAATTAATGTCAGAATTGTGCTCTTATTGAATTTACCTCAAACTCCAATTAGATTTCGTAGATGCCTCTCTCAATTTCTCTGAGTTATCCTTCTAGATCCTCAACATGGGAAACTAACTCTAGTGGTCATAACTCCCAAATAGGATGTATTTTACAAAATCGTATCTGACCTCTGAGATGAGATTGTATACGTCGAAACTATCTAAGAATGTTCAAGAAAAACTATTTAGTTGAGGTACTCATGATTACAAGTGACAAGAGAAAATTTAATGGTTAATAAAAAAAACTTATATAAAAGTAATCAAAATAATAAAAAAATAAAAAAAAATTAAATCACTGAAAATCTCAATTTAAATTTAGTGGGTCATGTAAATTTATTTCGGTGTCCTCTCCACGTAATTGGTACTCGAGATATAGTTTTAATCTTTGACCATTAATTTTAAAGGTGACATCATTCTGTAAATCTTTAATTTTAATTGCTCTATGTGGAAAAATAATGTGAACAATAAAAGGGCCAGACCATCGGAAGCGCAACTTACCTGGGAATAAGTGCAAGCTAGAATTGAGTAAAAGAACTTTTTGACTTAGGACGAAAGATTTCCTCGTGATTTGCTTGTCGTAAAAGACTTTCATTCTCTGCTTGTAAATTTTGGTATTTTTATATGCATCATTACAAATTTCTTTAAGTTCTGCTAGCTGTAATCTTTTTTCTGAGCTAACTTACTGCATGTTAAAATTGAATTTCTTAATGGCCCAGTACGCACGATACTCGAGTTCTATAGGTATGTGACAAGCTTTTTCATACACTAGCCTATAGGGTGACGTCCCAATTAGTGTCTTGAAAGCTGTTCTGTATGTCTTTAATGCATCATCAAGTCGCAGTGACTAACTTTTCTGTCTGGTTTCACCGTCTTTTCTAATATGTGCTTTATTTCTCGATATGACCATTGGTTTGTAGATAATATGGGGTAGCCACTTTATGAGTAATGAAATACTTTGTCAAAAGAGCTTTGAATGATTTGTTACAAAAGTAAGCACTACCATCATTGATTATCGCTGAGGGAATCCAAAAAGTGAAACAATGTTGCTTTTCAAAAACCCTATCACCACCTTGCGATCATTGGTTCTATATAGAATTACTTCTACCCATTTCGATACATAGTCAATAGCAACCAATATGTATTGATAGCCAAAAGAAGGAGGAAATGGTCCCATAAAATCAATACCCCATACATCAAAAACCTCAACCACTAAAATTAGTTTTAATGGTATCATATTCCTCTAAGTAATACTCCTCATTCATTGACACTTATCACATGATGAACAAAATGTGCAAGCATCTCAAAATATAGTTGGCCAATAAAATCATATTATAAAATTTTAGTTGCTGTTTTCTAAACGCTAATATGGCCTCTACAAGCTTGCTCATGGCAGAATGAAAGGATATTTTAAAATTCACTTTCTGGGACACATCGTCTGATAATTTGATAATTACAATACTTGAACAAATAAGGATGATCCTAAAAGAAATTTTTTATTTCTGCAAAGAATTTGACTTTGTCCTGTTTAGTCCAATGCTTTAGAAGTTGACCTATAACGAGATAGTTAACTATGTCAGCATACCATGGTAATACTTCCACACTCATTAATTATTCATCTAGGAATGATTCATTCAATTGCAATAGCTCTTTAATTATGTCAAAATTCAGACAAGAAATATGGTCTACCATAATATTTTTATACTTTTTTTGTCTTTAATTTCGAAGTCAAATTCTTGCAAGAATAGCACCCAACGAATTAATCTAGCTTTTGTTTCTTTCTTTGTGAGAAGATATTTAAGAGCAACATGATCTGTGAACACAATTATTTTACAATCAATGAGATAAGATTGAAATTTCTCTAATGCAAATACTACTACTACCATTTCTTTTTTTGTGGTTGAATAGTTTAACTAGGGATCATTCAATGTCATACTAGCATAGTAAATGACATGGAGAATTCGATCAACTCTTTATCCTAATACTGTTCCTACTGTATAATCAGATGCATCACACATAAGTTCAAATAGTAAGTTCCAGTTTGGGGGCTGAATGATAGGTGATGATGTCAACAATTGGTTTAGTTTTTCAACCATATCAGAAAAAATGCTCAACATGCATCGTTGAAATGTAGCGGGTGCATTACATAATCTACATGGCATCCTTCTATATGTAAAAGTGCCAAAAGGGCAAGTGAAATTAATATTTTCTTGATCTTTTAGAGCTATGGGAATCTGATTATATCCTGATTAGCCATCTAGAAAGCAATAAAATTCATAACCTGCTAATCTATCAAGCATTTGATCAATAAATGGTAAAGGAAATTGGTCTTTATGTGTAACAGAATTTAACTTTCTATAATCAATGCATACACGCCACCCGGTAGTCACTCTAGTGGGTATCAATTTATTATCAACATTAGTAACATTATGACTCTGACTTCTTGGGAATAACTTATACTGGACTGAGCCATGAACCATTAGAAATAAAGTAAATAATACCTATATCTAATAATTTAAGGACTTTTATTCTAACAACTTCTTTCATGTTAAGGTTCAACCGACGTTGCATTTCCCTAGTAGGTTTAGCATTTTCATCAAGGTGAATGTAATGCATGTAATCTACTGGGTTTATACCTTTTATTTTGGCTATGGTCCATTCTAATGCTCTTTTATGTTCTTTGAAACTTCCAACAACATACCTTTTTGTTTGTCATCTAAGGATGATGAAATAATTACTAGTAGAGTACTTTCTTCTCCCAAGATTGCATATTCCAAAGTATTGGTAATGGTTTGAGCTCGAGTTTTGGTGGTTATTCTGATGATAGGCTGAGTTTCTTCTCTGATGGTGCTAGTTTTTCAACTCTTGACTTCTATTTATTTGTGTCCATAAATGGTGCTGAGTCAAGTAAGGCATTGACCTCATCGACTGATCTGTCAATATCAAAAGCCAAACTAAAATAAGTTAAACATATTTGTAAAGGGCTATCACTAAGGTTTAAAAGAAAAGTATCATCAACTAATGCTTTAATTAAATCTACATCAACAATTCCATCATCTATATTGCGAGGTTGTTTGGTAATGTTGAAGATATTTAGCTCTATAATCATATCAATAGAAGGACAACGCATGTTTCTAGTCCTACATTGAATGTGAGCACCTAGCGATTGCTAAGAATGGATGATCCAAGATAATGGGGGTGTGTTTTTTTTAATCTTGTATTGGTTAAGTGTTAATTACAATGAAATCAAAAAGAAAATAAAACTTATCTATCTAGATAAGGATATCCTCTACAATACCACGAGGTATTTTCATAGATTGATCTGCAAGCTGTAACACCACTGGAGTTGGATGTAATTCTCTCAGTCTAAGTCTCATAAATACTTAATAAGGTAACGGATTAACACCAGCTCCTAAGTCTAACAAAGCATTCTCTTTTTTGAAATAAAAATAGAGTCAATGATGTCTGTATTCTTTTGTTTGCCATCAGGAGAGAATGAGATGATTTCTGACAATATTTTATCTTCTCCCAAGAATGTAGAATTCAGAGGGTCAAGTGAAGGTTTCAGCTCAATCTTTGGTGGTGATTCTGATGATGGGATGTGAATTTCTTTTAATGGTGCCAATTGCTCTATCCTTGTCTTTCATTTATCAATATCCATGCATGGCGATGAATCCAATAAGGCATTAACCTCATCAATCGATCTGTCAATATTAAAATCCAAACCAAAGTGAGTTAAACATGTTAGTAAAGGGTCATCACTGAGGTTTAAAGGAAATATGTGATCAACTAATTCATCAATTAAATCCACATCTACAATTCCATCATTTGTATTGTGAGGTTGTTTGGCAATGTTGAAGATATTTAGTTCCATGATCATATTGTTAAATGACAACTGTATATTTCTAGTCCTATATTGAATGTGAGTATTGGCAGTTACCAAAAATAGACGACCTAGGATAATGAGGACGTGCTTCCTTGAATCCTACACTAGTTGAGTGTCAATTATAATGAAATCAATAGAAAAATAAAACTTATCTACCTAGATAAGCACGTCCTCCACAATACCACGAGGTATTTTTGTGGACCGATCTGTAAGCTGTAACACCACTGGAGGTGGGTGTAATTTTCCTAGTCCAAGTTTCACAAATACAGAGTAAGGCAACAGATTTATATTAGCTCCTAAATCCAATAAAGCATTTTCAATTGTGTGGTTCCCTATACTACATGAGATAGTAGGGGAGCCTGAATCTTTGCATTTTAGAGACATTTTATGTTGGAGTATAAAACTAATATTTTCTGTAAAAAAGGCCTTTTTCTGAACATGAATATTTCTCTTTTTAGTACAAAGGTCTTTAAGAAACTTGACATATGATAGCACTTCTTTTATGGTTTTAAGTAAAGGGATGTTAACACTTACCTATTTGAAGATTTCAAAAATCTCACCTGTGGATTTTCCTTTCTTCCCTTTAGCTAACCTCTGAGGAAATGGAGCTTTAGGAACATATTCTCGTGGGTTGGTTTTCTCTTTCTGCTTTGATGATGATTCCTCAGTGTTCACAGGTACAATCTGAGTTGATTTTGGCATCTCCACTTTGTTGTCGACTTCTATTCCTTTTCGTAAGGTCATCACTGCTTTGACTTCTCCATGCTGCTGTAGTAAACTAGAACTTACTTCATTCACTACTTTAGGGTTAGGCACTGGTTGACTTGGAAATTTGCCTTTTTCAAATGTCATGGCCAAAGTTTGAACTGAAGAGGCAAGTTGTCCTACCATTTTCTCAAGGCTCGAAATTGATTGAGCTTGTGAGTTAAAGCCCGCTCTCATCTCATTTCGTAATTCATCAATGGTGCGGTTCTGTTGCTCGATCTTGGAGTTAGTAAGATTTTTTATATTTTGGAATGTATCCTCCTATGGTTTGGGTTGAGAATGGTTTGGATTCTGATTATATGGTCTAAATGGTAGTGGAGAGGTTTGAGAAATTTGAGGAACTGGTTGCATTGGTGGAGGTAGAGCTAATGATCCATTTTGTTGGAATCCTTGAGACCATGAAAAATTGGGGTGGTCTCTCCATCCAGGGTTATATATGTTGGAGTAAGGGTTGTAGTTTGGTGGTTTTCTCATGACACCCATGGCATTGGCTTGGTCTGAATATGAGTCATGGTCAAGTGGCTCTATTGATTTAGCAATTGTCAAAGATGCTATTTGTCGAGCAAGACCTTCGACTATCTCTTTGACTTCTTTAATTCTTGAGCTTGACTCGCCAATGTTAACCTCATTCACTCCCTTAATTCTCCTGGTATTTCTGAGTGATCGACTCTGTTGTTGAGAATTATCCGATTGCCATTGGAAGAATTCCCAAATCTCTGATGTGCTTTTAGACATTAGTTCTATTCTACTGGTTGCCATTAGCCATTCTTGCCTATGTGGCAATAATCCCTCCAAAAAGTATTGGCATTGGTGCCATTTCTCATACCCATGATGTGGACACTTCAAGAGTAGCTCATTAAATCTCTCCCATGCTTCAAAAAACTGCTCGTCGTCTCTTTGGGTAAACTTTGAAATTTCCCTGCAAATAGCATTGATTTTATGAACTGGGTTAAAAATTTAGTTACCATTTGTTCCCATGATGTAATGCTATTAGCAGGCAATGTATTAAACCATGAATGATCTCTATCTTTTAATGAAAATGGGAATAATCTAAGTTTAACATCATCATCTAAAAAATTCTCAAATTTAAAAGTTTGATAAATAGCATGAAAATCATCAGATGATTATATGGGTCCTCATTTTCTAGGCGATAGAATGTGGGGAGACAGTTTAGCACACTAAGTTTTAATTCAAAACTTCTAGCAGCTACATTTGGGTACCTTATGTATGATGTGTTCAAATTAGCTAAAGGACTAAAATAATCCTTAAATGGCCTCTCTTGTGGTTCTGGTTGCTGATTTTACAAATCCATTTCAAATTTCTTTTTAAAAACAGTGTATTTGTGCGTGCGGAGTCTTTTTTTTAATTCAAGGTCTAAAGGTTCAAGATTAGGTGATAATGACCTTCGACCATGCATGCAAAGAACAAAATAAATGAAAATAAAATAAATAAAAATAAAGAGGAGAGAGAAATTACGATACTAACCTTGTGACATTGTTACAATCTTAATATGAAAACACACTCAATAGCTATAATAAAAAGAAATTACGTAAAATAAATATTAACTAAAATTAAAATAAATAATAAGAAAGATAACAAGATAAATTAAAAAAATTACAAAGAAAAATAACATGAAAATTAAATTATACAAATTTAAAGAAGAGAGAAAGAAATAAAATCCTAATCTATTTTTTTTTTGTGAGGAAAAAAATTACAGGAAAACAACTATATAAAAAAATAAATAATAAAAAAACTAATTCTACGAATTAAAATACTTACCTTCCCGACAACGACGCCAAAAACTTGTTATGCAAATTTTATTGAACTCGCAAGCGTACGAATCTATTGTAGAATAAACTAATGGTGACGAGTATCGATCCCACGAGAAGGTTGATTTTATTTATGTACAGAATTAATTTTTCTTTAATGGGTGAATGAATTTGTGGTGAAATTGATATAAACTATGTTTAAATTTAAATTACAATGGCAGGAATTAAATTAAACTGAAATCTATTGAAATGACGTGCTTGGGTATTTGGATCTGCATCAACATGCTCCATGGGCTAAATATTCCATATTAATACCAATTAAACCATAAGGGGGGATTCCACACCTCATAAACTATGCTCCAATAAATATGGTGCCAATGGCTTATCGTACAAATAATAATAACCTTGTACTAGGGTGCCGGTTTAACTAGGGCGGTATCTAAACAAGACTATTATTATTTATTGACAAAAAGTCAAAACAACCACAAATATTAGAGGGGAAGAGAAAGTAAATTTATCAAATTAAGCCCATTGGACATGTTGAGACTTAACCTTCAACCCAAGCTTAAAAAAAAATTAGCTACTCATATTTTAAATAGGGATAAAAAGGAAATTTTATTAAGATACAAAGAAACTATAAGAAGGAGAAGGAATTTCAGAAATCTAAGCTTAAAAATGAATTCAGGGGTATCGAATTTAAGGGGAAAACCCCATTTTTATAGATACATTGAGTGAATCGTGACCATCGGATTAAAAATAGTTCGGATGCTCAGGATTGCGCCACGTCATCAATCAACAGTCAACCATCAACATTTGAATAGTAACGACCGCTATTTGCACAGTAACACCGTTGTTTGTACAAAGAACGCCGTTTGAATAGAAAATAATCTCATATATGCGCATGTCTTTGTCGCACATGATTTTTACTCCATTTGAGATCTTTGCCATGTCATCGATTCATAGTACATAAGAAATTTAGCCCAATAAGATTGTGACACATCAGTCAATGCCACGTCATCAATCAATGCCACATAATTCGTCCAATCAAATATTGCCACGTCATAGGTAGTTGCCACATCATCGGTCCGTATATATAAACAGTGTCGTGAACAGTACCGTATATGTAAAACAGTAACATTTTTCCTTTTATACTCCTCCTAAAGTTTTCAACCGTCCTGAGTTCAAATATGATGTCCGTTTTACTCTCTGATCACTCGTTCATTGTGAAACGATCGTGATGCCCCTAAAATACATAAAATACATAATTATAATAAAACACAAATATTTAAACAATAAAATACTTAAATAAATAAAAGTAGTAATGTTAGTGAGACTGAAAGTGTAAAATAACAATTTTCTCCTTTGTAAATATACACTTTCTAACACTCGACACTCTCACATACACTTAGAAAATTAAACTTATGTATAATTAAATCTATTTTCTCATGAGATCGACACTCGTTATCATAAATCTATTCTCTAATAAATTTGTACACTTGCAAGTGTAATAATATTTTTACAATAATTGGGTTCGGTTGATTAGGTTGAAGACTTGAAGGCCAAATTAAAATTTGTTGAAGTTTCAAAGGATTCTTGATCCAATTTCGGCCAATCTTGAAGAAACTTGTAGCAATAGAAACAAGATCAATCATAAACACAACCCAGAATAGAATCAATAAAATCGAGCTACCAATTTTAGGAAAAAGTATGCTTCTCTTTATTAATCACAACGAATCAAATACAATCAAAGATCAAGAAGAGATTACAAGCTGTTGAACCAAATAAAATGCAGCTTATTTCACAGAGAATCGAAGAAAAACGAATGAGAATATCGAAGGCTAACAAATAGCTCATTTATACTTATAAATTTAGAAACAGTATAACAAACTGAACGAACTCTTTGTCACATCATCATGAATATATCTGTAGCACCCCTTCAACTGAAGTCATGCTGCACTTAGCCACTAAACTTCTCAAACAATTTCATCTGAGTCCTCGGAAAAAATTAGAACACATCCTCACAACTCTTCACTTTGTAGTTTAATTCAGTTGATCTTATTGATAAAACAACATCCAAAAACTTCTTATCAACTATAATTCACTCTTGAATTCAGTTTGGTTTAGGTAACAATCCCATAAAGTCCACACAAAACTCAAATTTTACAGAGAACAAAACCTTGGTGAGTGCATCAGCTGGGTTTATATCGGTGTGAATCTTAGATACGACCATCGCTCCTTTAGCAACTTCATCCTTGATGAATTGAAGTTTCACATCTATATGCTTTGTCTCTCATGATACATTTGATTTTTTATCAAATGTATAGCACTTTGATTTTCACGAGTAAAACTTGAATCAAGCTTTTTTCGATCTAACCAAAGCCCATTAAAAAGACCTTTGAGCCACGTGGCCTTTTTCATAACTTCAATAGCTGCAATAAACTTAGCTTCTGTTGAGGACAAAACCACCACATGCTGAAGTGAAACTTTCCAACTGATTAGGCACATATTTAACATGAACATGTACCCTTAAATTGACTTCCTTTTATCTAAATCTCCACCAAAGTCAGAATCCACATATCCTTCAATCAAAGTTGACTTGTTTCTTGATTTCCCATAAAGCAAACCATATGTGATAGATCCTCTAAGATACTTCATTATCCATTGCACAATACTCCAATGAGTCTTACAAGGACAGTTGAGAAACCTGCTAATCACACTCACTACATGAGTTATATCAGGCCTGGTGCATACCATTGCATATATTAGGCTTCCAACAACTTGAGCATCTAGGAACTCATTCACTTGAATCTTGATATTTGAAGATTAGTCTGTTGATAACTTGAAGTGAGCACCTAAGGGAGCTAGAACTAGTTTGCAGTCTAACATGTCAAACCTTTCTAAGACCTTCCTTATATACCTTTCTTGACTTAAGACAAAGTACTAGCTGCCTTGTTTTTTAAAATCTCCATGCCAAGAATCTTTTTAGTATTACCAAAGTTCTTTATCTCAAACTCTTTATTCAAAAAATTCTTCAACTTATCTATCTCAAACTTATGCTTACTAACAATAAGCATATTATCTACATACAGCAGCAAGTATGGAACTTTCTCTTCATCTGAGCTACCAAAATATACACAACTGTCATATTTACTTCTGTGGAAATCAATTGAAGTCATAAACTCATCAAATCTCTTATACCATTATCTAGGAGATTATTTAAGCCCATATAAAGACTTATGTAGCAAACAAACAAAGTCTTCTTTCCTTTTGCTCTGAAAGCCCTCAAGCTATTTTATCAGTATCTATTCTTCAAGTGCACCATGAAAGAAGGTTGTTTTAACATCCAATGCTCTAATTCCATATCAAGTAAAGCCACTATAGCTAGGAGAGCTCATATAGAGCTGTGTTTCACGACAAGAAAAAATATTTCATTGAAATACACCCCCTTTTGCTGTGTGAACCCTCTAACTACCAGTCTTACTTTGAACCTGGAGGGTTCAACACTTAGAATTCCTTTGTTCTTCTTAAAAATCCACTTGCAACTGATTATTTTCTTATTCCCTAGATTTGGCACGAGAGACTAAGTCTTTTTTCTCAACAGTAAATCCATTTCCTCCCTCATTACTTTAAGCCATTTATTGCTGTCTTTACCTTTAACAGCTTCAATATAGCTTCCAGGTTCTTTAATTGTTATATCATCAGCACATAACAGTGCATAGGTAACTAAGTCAGCATAACCATACCTCACTAGTGCCTTGGTTTACCTTTTAATCCTGTCTCTTGCTAACGGATAGTTTTCCAGATCAACTTACTGTAATTCTGATTCATCAGCATCTTTAATATCATTTCCTGTTTTATTTTCATCACCAGTCTCCACATTCTTATTATCTCTATCATCAGATAACTCCACCTTAAGCTTGGAATAGTCAGCAGGACTGTTTTTATCTTGATCACCAAACACATCAATATCAATCTCTATACCTTCTTTTAATAAGACAGCTTCATAAAAAACAACATCCCTACTGATGATGCATTTTCTTTGCTCTCCACACCAGATTTTGTACCCTTTGACCCCATCTAGATATCCAACAAAGACTCTTTTTAAGGCTTTTACATCAAACTTGCCTTGATTTATGTAGACATATACAGGGCATCCAAAAATCCTCAAATTTTCATATTTTACAGGTCTGTCTAACCCCATCTCTTCTGGTGTCTTAAAACCAGTGGCTGCTGAAGGGCTTCTGTTAACTAAATAGCATCTGTATTTACAGCTTCTATTCTAAAACTTCTTGAAAACTTAAAATTTACCAACATACATCTAGTTTTATCCACCAAAGTCCTATTCATCCTCTCAGCCTAACCATTTTGCTGAGGAGTGAATCTCACTATCTTATGTATCTTTATACCATGACTTTGACAGAAATCTTCAAACTCTTTGTTGCAAAATTCTAGGCTATTGTCTGTTCTAAGGCATTTAAGCTTAAAACCAGATTGGTTTTCCACCAAAGCCTTCCAACCTTAAATTTCTCCAATGCCTCATCTTTAGCCTTTAATATGTAAATCCATACCTTGAAAAATCATCTATCAAAGACATGAAATATTTTCCACCACTTAATAATAAGACTTGAGCTGGTCCTCAAAGGTCAGCATGCACATAATCTAAAATTTTCTTAGATAGATACTGGCCTTTTGGAAATTTTGACCTGTGAGCCTTGTCAAATATGTAATTTTCACAGAAGTCCAACTCCTTAATTTTACCTCTACCTAGCAGCTCTTGTTTGCTGAACTCTTACATCCCCTTCACACTTATGTGTCCAAGCCTAAGGTGCTATATCTTGGTCTTATCTTCCTAAAAAACAGTAGTTAATTCTACTAATATAGGCACTGATGCTCCTTGCAATACATAAAGACCATTCTCTTTAACTCCTTTCATTACCACTTCAGTCTGTTTCATTACCTTTAGGCCACTATTTTCAGACTTAAAGTAATGTCCTAAGCTGTCCAGCATGCCTAAAGAGATTAAATTTCTCTTTAGCCTAGAAGCATGCCTCACTTTATGTAGAGCTCTTATGGTTCCATCAAACATCCTTAATTTTACAGAACCAATCTCAATAGTTTTACACACATTGTTATTCCTTATCAAGACTCTACCATTGTCTATAGCCTCATATTTATAAAATAAATTTCTATCAGGGCACAAATAAAAGGAGCAGCGTGAGTCAATTACCCACTGACCTCTTGTATTGCCATTTGATGCCACAAGTAAATCAGCACTGAGATATCTATCGTCTGAAGCATCATCAAAGGCTACTGCTGCATCTCCTGACTTCTCTTGATTCTCCTTCTTTTTCTTTTCAAGACAGTCTCTTATATAGTGACATTTCTTCTTATAGTAAAAGCATTTTCTTTTCTTCTTTTCCTTCTCTGCAACTTCTTGATTCTTTCCTTGGTTTTTGTTCTTCTGATTCTTTTTCTTCTCTGTTTTTGCAATCAACCATTCATCATTGTTCATCTCATATCCACTGTTTTTTTGTGTCAATAAAGCCTTCATAAGACTTTGGCAATAAACTCAATAGAAATAAGGCTTTATCTTCATTAGTAATCTTCATATTTTTAACTCCTTAAGATCAAGAATGATCTTATTAAAGGTGTTGTTATGTTCTTGGATAGATACCCCTTCCTTCATAATAAAAGTGTATAATCTTTTCTTTAAGAACAATTTATGTGCTAGGGATTTCTCCATACACAAGGCTTTCACCTTATTCCAGATACCTAGGGTTGTTTTCTTTTCAAAAATTTCTCTAAAAATTGAGTCACTAAGAGTTAAGATTAAGGTACTATGAGCCCTCTTCTGTATTTGTTTTTTTGTTCATCAAGCTTAAAGCCACTTGTTCCATCTTGATCTTCTTCCTCTAAAGTAGATTTAAGACCCTAATGAACAAAAAGTGCCCTTATTGTCATCTTCTATAGAGAGAAGTCACAACCAATGGTGAATTTCTCTATTTCGGGTTTTAGAAGAGACATGGTTGAAAAAACACCAAGCTCTAATACCACTTGTTGAAGTTTCAAAGGATTCTTGATCCAATTTCGGCCAATCTTTAAGAAACTTGTAGCAATAGAAACAAGATCAATCATAAAGACAAACTTAGAACAGAATTAATAAAACCGAGCTACCAATTTTAGGAAGAAAAATATGCTTTTCTTTACTAATCAGAACGAATCAAATACAATCAAAGATCAAGAAAAGATTACAAGTTATTGAACAAAATAAATTGCAGCTTGTTTCACAAAGAATTGAAGAAAAACCAATGAGAATATAAAAGGCTAACAAATAGCTTATTTATACTGATAAATTTGGAAACAACATAACAAACTTAATGAACTCTTTGCCACGTCATCATGAATATATCTGCAGCATCCTTTAACTGAAGTCATACTGCACTTAGCCACCAAACTTCTCAAACAATTTAATCTGAGTCCCCAGAAAGAATCAGAACACATCGTTATAAAATTAAAATTAAATAAATAAAAAGATATGAAACTTGAAATAAAACTTATTGAATCAAATATAAATATATTATAACATGAAAATTATGTTCATGGTCTAGTATCCAATAAAGAAAACTAAAAAACCAATTATACTAAAATTAAGAAAATTTCAACAACAAGCTTTTAAACTTTTCCCGGCCTCCTACATCTCTTTTTGAATTACAAATTTGAACCTTTTAGATAATTAGCTAGGGTCATGTCCTATAATAAATTGAAAGTGATAGATAATTATGTACTTTTAACTTATTAACTGTTTATTTAAAAATAAAGAGAAATTGAAACCAACTTATATGCTACCACTTAAATAATAAATTTACTAAGCAATTATATGCTATCATATCAATCAATAGCCATAGGCTTAGCTAAAATATTTACCAACTCCAAAACAAATAAAGAATAGTTTATTTATTATTTCTTAAACTAATTTTTCAAATGATTCATAAATTTTTTCTCCTCCATTGTTGGCTCACTATCTAATGCAACTGGTGAAGATCGTAGCCAATTTTGTGAGCACATTAAATCTTCCATTGTTGTTAGATGTAATGAAATTTGATATGGATCAAGAATATGCCCTCCGGTACTAAATGTAGACTCAGAAGCTGCTATTGATACTGGAATTATGAACACATCAGTTCTAACATGTGATAAAATTTGATATTTTGAAGAATTAAATTTCCACCAATCTAAAAAATCAAATTTAGTATCACAGGGATCTTCACTAAGCTCTAATATATACCTATCAACCTCATTTTTTAATTTCAATATTTACCTTCTTTTTCATTTTCTTGAACTTCATTAGATTACAGTACAAAATTCCTTATCATCATTTTCCTTTTCCACATCAATCACATTAACAAAAGGTGCATCATTAGTTATTGGGAACACTGTGACTATCTCCAAGGTAGAATTCATAAAGGTGTGACATTAGCCCTTTAATTCCCTTTGCCAACTCTTTTGCTTTTGTTTCACCATACATTTCACCAATAAACATTGTAACATAATTTAATTTATACCTCGGATCAAGAACGATTGCAACAAGCAGCAATGTGTTAATATTTTTAATTGTGCCCCGATACTTATTATACTTTTTTTCATACTAACAGCCATATTACCGAATAAAAAGTCTTCACTTTTAGCAAAAGATGTTAACTCAGATTAAATTGAATTTAAGTGATGAAAGTACATGTGAGAGGTAATATATAAAAAAGCATTCAATTTTAAAGTGACTTTATAAAAAGTCTCCAAAATTTTCACAAACGCTTCAGCATTAGCCCAATCTATATCCTTTGCTGGACCTTCCTTTTTTTTTTTTTTTCCTTTCTACTCTCACCATCTGAAAAATATATCATACAAGGTCCATCATAGTCTACCAACCTATCAATAGATTTTTGAAAATTTAAAGCTCTTGTTAACATCAAGTGAGTAGAGTTCCACTTGTAGGCACATCTAATGTCACTAGAATAATTTTCAACTTTTTCATGCTCAAAACATTTCTTAAATTTTTGTGGCCATAAGCTAAAGTCTTACATATCACACAGAATTGCGAATGTTAGCAATTGAATCATGCATGTCCTCCATCCCATTAGTTACAATTAAATTAATAATATGAGCACAACAGCTTATGTTATAAATTCCTCATCTAACGCGAAGCTATCACCGTTTCAACTTTTTAGTTTCTTTTTAACGTAACTTATAGCCACATCATTTATAGTTGCATTATCAACATGATTGTACAGATCCTCTCAATACCCTCTCTAGTAAACAACTCTCAATCAACTTCCATATTGTCTCCTTTATAGTTGAGAATTGTAGAAAAACTCAATATTCTCTCGTGTAACATCCATTCATAATCAATAAAATGGGCTACAATCTCTCTATAATTGATATTTTAAATAGAATTCCAGCAACCAATAGTTATACAAACTCTGGGCATTTTCAATAAGTAGCCTATTTAAATTGAGTTTCTCATCTAAGTAAATCTGATAAATATCCCAGCAATTGTTCTTCTTCTATAAAGAGAGTAAATTTTGGACAAGCAACACTACAAAAATATCAAAACCCTTCCTTTTCAATAGAGCCAAAAGACGTCTCATCAAGAATTACCATCATAGAACTTGCTTTTCTACATTCTTCCTTACTAAATCCCATGGCTACTAGACTACCGGGAGCATGTATATTTGTTATTTTGGCATTCACCAAAACCTTTTGCTTTTTATCCTCTCCTACCATAATACTATTATATTTTGGATGTCTTAATTTCAAATTATTCAACTTATTTTTAGTCCTAAAACTTGATTTAAAAGAATAATCATTGACATAATAATTACAGTTACATCTATTACCTCCGTTATACTTGGTAAAATGTTCCCACACATTTGATGGTGATCTTGTAGGTTTTTGCTTTTTAACGTTCGTCATTAGGATTTTCAATTGTAGGAACATCGATATCATTCACGTTCAGTTGCAAAGCCAAATCGTTATCTATTTATCAAAAACAATAGCAATAAGTGAATAAATATTAATAATAGTAAAACAATATATTTAAATAAAGATTCCTTTTTATAATTTTTTCATGGCTTGTCTTCTTATGGCTATCAATTCCAACTTTTAATATTCTATATCCCAAACATGCATGTTCATAAAATAAAAAAAGAATAGTGTCATGGTTTGTTTTCTCATAGCGGTCAGTTCTAATTTCTAACATTCTTTATCAAAAACATGCATGTTCATAAAATTAAAAATATATATATAGAATGAATAGGTTAGAGAAAATACTTTTCTGATAATTGAGAATTGAGAGAGTTATTTTAGATTTAGAATTATAGTTTAGAGCAACAATTACAATAATAAAATAATATCTTTTATAAAAGAATAAAAGAGGATAAAATATAGAGTAGTTGTTCAGGCTTTTAGGATTTTGGAATTTATTATTATTATTATTATTATTATTATTTATGTAGATTGGATTGATGGGTTCATTGTAGTTAACCCAATCTAACCCTATTATTAATTGGTTTTAAAAAAATTAACCCAATTAACCTATAAAAATCTACTAAACCAAATAAAATTTAATTGGATTGGATTGAGTTTGCCCACCCCTAGATATAAATCCAAAACCTTTGTTGAAGTGACAAAAAATGAATAAAAAAATAGATTAAGATCAAACCAACGTGTAATAATAAATATTATTAAAAAAATAATTGCAAAGGTCGAAAATATATGGGAAACCAACTTACCCAACAACTAGGAAGTTACTTGTCTCGTATAAAAAAAAAAAAAAAAAAGTATCGCTTCTACTCCTTTCTTTGGCTACTGGGTTGTTGTTATTGCCTTTTCCTAAAAAAGAACTTCTTTTCCCCTCTTCTTTGACTTATAATCTGTGAATCTTGATCCAGCAAATAAAGAATACAAGAAGACTACTTTTATTGTTTCATACACAATTAATTGCGACAAAAAGCAACAAGAACATACCAGCCAACTTAGTGGGCATATGTCTTTCCCTTTGTTTTCTTCTTTAAAATTATCTGATTTTCAACAAGAGCATACAAGTTTTCGAAAGGCTATTTTAGTTTTCAGATTTTTTTTTTCGATGCATATTTCCTAGCCAAGTGTGTGTGTGCTTTTTTTTTCCCCCCTAACTCTACAGGCTCTAATGTACTAATATTACAAGAATCAACAATTGAAGCAGCATTCTCCGCTAAAGTTTCATAGCTAAATGAAGTCGCTACAAAGTTTAATATATCGGATACGGCAGGGCAAGAACTGCACCATAACCCGGCTCTTATATACTACCGGGGTGTGGCTGTCACTGTTATAGTGTATGATACTATGTGTATGTTTGTTACTTGCCAAGATGGTTTTGTTTCATTGCTTTCTTCTGCATGTTACAACAAGCTACATAATAATGGAATGGGTATAGCGGAAGTGGAATTGATTAGGTAGGAAACTCTGGATATTGTTTTAGTATCAAAATAAGCCAATGTGGTTAGGTTGTCCTCTAGTCGAATCATAATTAAATTTCATTCTAATCCAAATAACTTAATGAGATTTCTTGTATGAGATTATATGATGTTGTAATCCAAATGGTTCTATAAGAGAGACTTTTGTAGATAATTCTAGTGGAAATTATAAAAGAGAGTTTTATTAAATAATTAAAAATTAAAATTATAAAAACAATAACAAGACCTCTATTATAACAAAGAAAACTTGTTTTCCTAAGTAAGCTTGAAAAGAAAAACTATATCATAATTATAATAAAAAAATAAGACAATATCATAATTGACTCTAATTAAAATAGAAAGTCCTATAACAAAAAAAAAATTAAAATCCTAAATTAACATCCTACATCATTCTCCCTCTCTCAAAAGAACTCATCATTAAGTTTAAATACAATATGGAGGATAGAGCTTATAATGTAGGAGCAAATCATCAAGTAACTTTCAAGAATCTATACTTTATTAACTTTTTTTACTTACTCATTCTTTGAGACAATAATGACTTCCAAGAATGAACAATGATCCAATAACGCTTGCCTTGCCCAATCGACATTCAACATGCCCTTCAATAAGTTTCACTTTTTCATTCAAATCTTCTTTAAGGACAATGCTTTTGTCTTCAATGTGAATAGGTATAACTATTTCAACAATTTTAACTTCTTTAACTTGATTTTCCTACATAATCTTGATTGTGTTATTAAGCTCAATGCTCAAATTAAGAGTAGGTTATTCTTTAAAAAAAAATTAGATAAATCAATTACATCATTATTTTCAATGCTTGTCTTGCTTTCTAGGGAAACATCATGCACATTCTCATACAACTTGTCAGATTGAAGCTTTAAATCGATAATAAATTGTACTTTTTATTCTACAACATTAGGCATATCTTCAAGATGTGAAGAGGAACAAACTTTTTTTATTTGTATGTCTTTCATTTTAGACTGTTGCTTTATGATAGGACTAGTGATCTCAATGTGGTGTGGAGAATGAGATTGTCTTACTTACTTTAAAGCTCAGCTCTTTTCCCTTTTGATTTGTGATATAATTTTTCAATTTACATCATTAAAAGAATCACATGCTACAAAAGCATATATAGCATATGTAGGCATCTTGTCTTTAATATATAAATTGAGTCTCCTCACAAATCTTATAACTATGTCATCCTCAAGTTTATAATAATATTTTATTTATAAAATTGTTCGAACTCATAAGCATTATCAATAACTAATTTCATACCTTGTTGTATCAAACAATAACCAAGAGGAATGAATCTTGATCTTAACATTGGCTTTATACGTCTCCATAAAGTAATCTTAAAATGAATTTTGAGAAGTATTCTATGTCATTGCACTTTGCCCCACCCTTGTAAAGGACTCACTATTAATATAAAATTGACTACAACTTGTACTTAATTATACTTCAGTAATCTAGTCATGTATTCCTAATGAACCTTATCTGACCATGAAAGCAAATTTAGTTTCATAACAAAACAACAAACCATGCAGTAGTTTTGAAACAAATGACATGTAATAAATATTATACAAAAAACGACAAATCATAAATAGTATGCATCAATGCATATTGTTTACGATCTGTCGTTTGCATATTGGGTATACACAACTTGTCTTTTAGGTTATAACATATCAAATGACTTAACATCTTATGATTTCATATGATAACTATGAGTCATTTATCACATTGAGTTATACATGATTTGCACGAGAGTAATTGATTGTTGGTTTTTTAACAATTAATTAGAATAATGAACTATTTCAATTATTCATAAATTTTCTACATGTTTGTTTTCTCCAAAACTAAAAATAAATTATTATTTTCTCCAAAACTAAAAATAAATTACTTGTATATAGGAAAAAACTAAGAAAAGACTTTAATTTAAAAATTATGTTTAAGTATGAATATATGCTATGTTGAAAACATACACATGCGCCCGTGAGCGCATAGAAGAAATGATCTCTTGCCTCTGATGAGGCTCATACAAATTTTGGTCGAACAACTAAAAAATTATACATGTTATATTGAATACATTTTATTTTAAATATTTACTTTTTCACCATATGAATATATGTGGATAGAGAGATCATTTATAAAATTGAAAATTGGAAGACTATTAGCTAAATAAAAGTAAAATCAAAAGTAGTCCATTTATCCCAAAATGCTCTTTGTTTTAAGAAAAGAAATTTAAAGAAAAAAAAAATGTACTATGCAAAAAATTTAAAAAAATAGAACCATTAACTTTGCTTTTCAATTTTTCTTTATTTTCTAAAAAACATCATTGTAAAATTTCATATTAGGCATGGCAAGTTGTCCATTTCTTAAAGACATTACATCAAATATTTTAAATTTAATTTACAGCTAGGTATGAAGGGACAAGCCATTTTTAGTTTCGTAACAACAAAAGAAGAGTGCAACAATTTTACAGTAACTTGGCTTATGCTTGAACTAAACAAACGAGGGATGTACAAAGTATGCACTGGTGCATACTATTTACTCTCTATCATTTGCGTTTCTTATACAAACGAATTTTCTTTTTGGCTATAATTTTAAAGCGACATAACATCAACCTTTTCAACGGGAAAATGACAAGTCATCATTCACCTTGACTTACACAAGATTTTTATAAGAGTAACCAATTGTTGTTTTTATAATAATTGATAGAATAAAAAAACTATTTAAAATATTCTTTTTAAGCATATTTGTTTTCTTGAGCATTGAAAATAGTTTATTTATATATATGAAAATAATTAAGGAAAAGACTTTAATTTGAAAATCATGCTTAAGTACAAATGTATACTATGTTAAATACATTATTGAAAACCAAAGGTAATCGATTTGTCTCGATATACTCTTCTTTTTTAAGAAAAAGAAAAGCAAAGCTGGAAAAAATGTACTTTTGAAAAAAAATTTAAAAAAAAGATTCATTAGCTTTACTTTTCTATTTTTTTTTTTTTAAGTAACATTGAAAATTTTCATGTTAAGCATGGTAAGCCGTCTATTTTTCAAAAATATTACATAAAATATTTTAAATCTTAATTTGCAGACAGGTCCTAGATGACAATTCGTTTCTAAATTCGTACTACAACACTATACTAATAAAATTTGTTGATAAATGACAGAATCTACACTTTCCCGAACTAAATGATATCGCGTAGGTAGTATGCGCCAGTGCGTACTTTTTATGATCCTTCATTTGCGTTTCGTGTGCATATGCCATGTCATATATTTCATAAATAATAATACGACATAACATCTTTGCTTTTCACATGGCAACAAGTCACCTGTTACTTTGAGTTACACATGATGTTTACGAGAGCAACCAATAGTTAATTAACTAAAAAAATTAATTTAATTATTCAACTATTTTCTGTATTTATTTTTTCTAGCATTGAAAATAATTTATTTGTACATATAAAAAAATTAAAGAGAAGACTTTAATTTAAAAATCACGTTCAAATACGAATATATAGTACTTTAAAAATATATAGATATAAACGAACACACTTTTAAACATAAATTTAAAGGCCGAAAGAATTTTGTCCATACGGATGATGATGACATTAGCAGTCCACAGCTTTAAACAATTTACGAGCCTTCCATTGGGCCTAGAAAAGCCCATTTTGAAAAGAAAACTAAAAATTGCGCATTGTTGAAACTTTGAAAAATATATCACCTCGATCACCCGCTTCCACCTTTCCAATTATAATAACTAATATCATCTATAACAAAACTCACAAAAAGAGCGGCACCAAAAAAAGGGAAAAAGAAAGGCCACGAGCAAAATCTCCTAAATTACTGCTTACTGCACCTAACGAACTATTGTGTATATGATGAAGATGGGTAAGAGGACACTGGAGCAGAGCCATAATCATATGCAGCATAGCTGCCAGTCCGCCCAGTATAAGAACCACTGGCCCTGAACCCAGCAGAACCCATACTGTCTGCAGGTAGTGAGTAGTGTTGCTGAGGTATTCCTGGTAGGCTTTGACTGTGAGGCACACCATAAGTTGATGCATAATGGCCTGAACTAGGATCTTCATACACACTCTGACTAGCATACCCGTAAGGTCCAGAGTATCTTGCAGCTGGGCTATGCTGAGCTTTGGGAGGTGGATTCCTGCGGCTGAAAGATCGGGAAGAGTTTGAAAACTTGGCAGCTTTAGCTGGACGAAAAGCAGGTGGTCCACTGCCTCGGCTATTACTAGCACCATGACCTCGCTTGTTTTGGGGCTTGCTGTTGGTGGCTGCTGAACTTTTCTTCCTTTCCACCTTGACTTTTTCAAGTTGAGTAGCTCGCTTCCTCAAGTTATCAACAGAGAACTCTGATTCAAGCTTGTGGTCTTCTACGCATTTTATGATAGCTTTAATTGAATTCAACTCCAAATTGTTCAACTCTACCTAAAAGTTCAAATAACATTAGTTAATGGTTCCAAAAGAAAGCATAATAAATCATGGTCCTACATCAGAATCTGATGGTAAATAAAAATAAAAGGTAAATGTCTGCATACCGTTGCAGAACTACCATAATTGCCATTCTTCAATATGGTGGTAGAATTCTTTTTTGAGTTCCGGAGATGGGACTCCAGAAGAGAAACTGGAGGAAATTTTTCAGTTAAACCGGACTCAGAAGCAAAATACACAGCTTCTATCTCTTTGCCACTCTTCACCAATTCAGCAATTATATCTGCAAAAGTAGAGTTTTTCTCAATCAATATAGCAGTTGAAATCAATTCTAAATTAGTGTACAGCAACATGATTAATCACATAATGCAAATACACACAAAATTTGCACATTTGCAATTAATGCTAATTTCGCTTATCACAGTCTTAGATCATACTATAGAAAGACAAGTTTGAAATATCATCCAGATCTACACCAGACACATCTGCACTCCTTGTGGAGGGTGTGAAAGCAATTAACATGTAATAAAATAAGCAACAGAAATATTATTCAGCCATTTTCTGTATTTCCTTCACCAAAATTCTCTCAGTCAGATCCAAATAAAAGATTTGCAGATACTTAGCTTTGATTTGAGTTTATGCCGGTCCAATTAGCTGTCTACTACTCAGCTAAAAATTTGCAGACTGGATTAATGCATCTTTGAGAAAGAAGCGCAAATTGGATTACAGAATTCACAACTTCCAATTTTAGGTCGTAGCTCATTGGCCTATTCATACACGTGATACACTTTGATCGGTGAGAAAGCCCAAGGGAAATAAAACAAAATCCAAGTGTATAGCAGAGATCCCAAATGTCTTGCTTTCTTGAAAGCACATATCTTAAGATTGAGAAACATATATCGTTGTAACAGTGTAAGTGTCAGCATCACCTGATGCAAGAAACCAGCAAAAATTCTCATCTTTTGCATTCATGCTATGCATTAGCAAAGCCAAATGGTTCCAAGAGATGAGGTGCATGAAAAATTCCCAAGAATACCCACAAAAGTATAAACTAGATGCCAATTATAGGCAAGGTGTTGCATAACTAATTTAGTAAAAATTGAGTTCAAATAAACTTTAGTTCAAAGTAAGCTAAAACTATTTGCACCTCATCCTAAGGCCCTAATACATTTAGAGTACAATAATTTCACCACATTTTGTGCATGCAACATACATTCACATTGGTGCACAGATCCAAAAGTACAGACTCCATAACCAATAATGTGAATGATATTTTCAGTATACTCTGTTGAAAATTGCAACTTTGTGATGCATCATTGATGAAATTTTAGCTAAGGACTTCCCGTGAAAAAAAAAAAAATGCACAACTTCCAGTTAACAAAGAGAATGAAGAAATTGCAAGATTGGACATTCTAATGTAATCCCTAAGCAAGTGAAAACTACAACGTTGATATCTCTCCAGACAGAAAACTAATCGTAACCCTCGTCTAAAACTTTGTTGGCTAATGAAATTTGAATGGCTAAATGGCGGTGCATGTTAATAAATTTCCATTTCATCTAAACCGATGCACATTCCAAAGATCAAGGCTACAGAAATCAAACCTTCCATTTTCTCGCCAAATCCCAGACAAGCAGCAAGCCTTGCCATATCCCTCCTAGAAGCATAATCTATCACTAACTTCCTAAGAAAATCCGGATCAAACCTCAAACTCAACCCAAACCCAAAAACGATCTGCAAAAACATCACGGCCTCTGCTGGGCCCAATTCACCGTCCCAGAAGTCCTCCTTCCACCTCTCCACAACTCCCGCGGCCCTCTCCACCACTTTTCTCGCGTGCACCGGGCCCGCTGCCGCCTTATCACCATTGTTACCCGAACCTTCTGGAAAAATCGCCTGGACGAGCAGTCCACAAGCCCACCTCTTATCCGTGACCCCAACTTTCTCTCTCTTTTGAGCTAAAAATTCCTCCACAGCATCAAGTACCAATCTTGACGGGTCGACGGCCTCCCAAATTGCGCGCGAAATCTCAGTCCGCAATGACACCGATTCCTTGCGTTTAGAGATTATAAACTTTAGCAGTCCCGAGAGGTCCATCCTACGGCAGAGGGATTTTAACGTGTTGGATAAATCTACGAACTTAGGGGGTCTTAAAAATTCGGCGAGTGCGGCGTCCCTCTGGTCGTGAATGAGTCGAAAGGCGGCGTTGTGGCGGTCGGGGATGGAATTCTCGCGTTGGGTGAGGGAATCGAGGGTTTGGGCGGAGGACGAATCGAGAGAGAGGAACTTAGAATCTAGGGATTTGGATTTCTGAGAGAGGGAATCTTCGAGGGAAGTGAAGTGTGAGGTTAGGGATTTGAACAGCTGCATGCACGAGGACAGAATCGTCTTTTGCGCTTCCAGGTCCTCGATAAATTTCTCCACTCTGTCTGTTTTGATGGATACCTCGGTCGCCATGACTCGGGGATGATTTTGGACGAAGCGGTGGCGTTTTGTTGAATGGCTTGTTGAAAAACCCTAAACTCCGGCGAGAAATGAAGATGATGATCGTTAATGGTGACACTGATTTTTTTTCATTTTTTTTATTCGCGAGGTTGCGGCTAAATATCAAACGGAAACGACGTCGTGCTGGTAAACTTAAAAAGGTTCAAAATTGTAATGGGTAACGGCGTCGCTCTAATCCTTTGTCTGCCCTTCTATTTTACGCCTGTTATGATGTGTTACAACGAAGCGTCTTCTGGTACGGTTGAGTTTAAAATATTTTTTTGACTATTGTTTGACGAATGTTCGAATATGGAGAGGTGTTTAATCGGGATCGTTCGAAAGATTTTAAAATGCGGACAATGTCTAAGGGTAGGGTTTTGGTAAGTAGCGGTTTATGTATCTTATAATTTTTATAAGAGAAATTTATAAAAATAATTAAAAAAATTTTAAATTTTTTTAAATTAATCTTTCTAATTTTTTTCTATCATAATTAGCTAAAATATAAAAATTTGATCTAAACTACCCTCCATAAATTCTCACCACAAATTCTCTCTACCCACAAAGTTAATCTCAATCTTTGAACGATGACCGGCAATGGGCAACCGGTGGCCACATGGCAAGACAACATCAACGACAACTCTACTTCAAGCTACCTATCTCTAATACAAACCTAAGCAATTTGAAACAACCCAAACTCTAGGTAAATAAATTTTAAAAAATTTCTTAATGATTTGAGTAAATTTAATTGAGATTTTAATCATTATATGTTCTAAAAATTATATAATAAAATTGAACTGTAGATATAGGTTGTTAAAGTTGCATAATGAAATGAAATCTAGTGAGAATGATATGTTACAAAATATCACATATTAGGTATTTGACAAAATTCCTCTTAAAAAAATAATGCTAAGCTTTTGCACAATGAAGGTGTGATGGGTGAGGTGTGTGTATTTTTTTATTGATGAAGTGAAAAACAAAAAAAAATTAAACAAATATCGCGTGCCCGTGACATGGGGCCGAGCACGCAGCCCTCGCAGACGCCTGGGCGCGACAGCCTGCACTCGCGCCTTCTCGCGACTACTATTGCATTTTGCTCTCATCCCGCGATCGTGTCCCGCGCAGTCCGCGAGCGTGTGTGCCTCCTGGTGCAACTTTTTTTCCGCCAAATTTTTTTATTTTTATTTTATTATTTATTTATATTACGTTTTTAATTTTATTATTTTTAAAGTTGTGAATTTGTTCTGAAATAATTGTTTAACATAACAATTTAACTTTATATTATTTATCAGATAAATGGAAAAATCAAAGTTAGAAAGGTATAATCTACCCAGACTGGCAAAAGAACTGGGCATGATGAAGGTACCTTATGGCTCACACTTCCCTGGTCATATAATAAGCATGTGCAAGTTAGATGTAGTTATAGGGGCTATCTGAGAAAAATTAACAAAATGACAGTTGAAATTATTCAAGAATGACGTATTTGGCATTTTTTGGAGTACCGTAAGTATCCTTTTAGCGGCGTAATTGTCCATAACTAGTTGCTTAGGCAAGTTACCCATTAAAAAAGTGACGAGAAAAATGAATTGTGGTTTCAAATTGGTGAGGAATTGATTAGGTTATCAATTGGAGAGTAGTGCTTAGTGACGAGTCTTTCCTATGGTAATGATGTTGCACTGAAAAATAAAAAAACACCGCATCGATTACTTAACAAGTATTTCAGTGATTTTTTTCATAAGATAACTCTTAGACAATTCGACACAATGTTTATGGACTTGGATTTTAAGGTTATAGATGACATTGATGCGCTAAAGATCGCATTGTTTTACTTTGCGGATAGAGTACTGAATGGCAGGAAAGAGCACTGTCAAATTAATTTCTCGTGGCTTAATTAGGTAGACGACATAGATCATTTTCGAAATCATCCAGGGGGGCGTTTGTCTTGGGAAATAATATATGATGGTCTCGACAATGCATTGAATGGCAAAGCTACCAAATTTAAGACCGAGCAAGCGGAAAAAATGAAGCATACAATTGAAAAATACAATATTTACGATTTTACATCTGGAGTATAAGTATATAGAGAAATGAATGTTAACGGATTTTTTATTACTTAATTTGTCAAAACTAATAATGCGTTATATCTTCGTTTGTTATAGGCATAGATTTATGAATGTATTGGAGGATTGCTTGAGGAGTGGGTGGTTAAATTAAAGAGGAAGACTCCTCGCATCGTATAGTGGAGGCCAAAAGCTTTTTCTCTGATAAACTATACCGAAGTATATTCACATTTCAATGATAACTCTTACCTTGTAAGTAATATATTAGATTATTTCAATGATAATTACTTTTCATTGGATAAATATATCAGAAATTCTTGTTAACTTAAAATATCATATTATTTACAGGAGGAAAACATTTTAAAAACTCTTAAACCAAATGCAAAAGAAAGAGCCTCACAATATTTGTTGAGCATTCAGGATTACGTGCCATATATTCCTGATTGGGTCTGTAATGTGAGTATCCTTACTTCATCCCTCTTAGCACATTTGAAAAACAATGAAAACTCAAATTTTTCTAACTCACTCATGACTTATGTTTAATGTTACTTTATACAGCATCAACCTTCAATCAGCATGTCATGCATTATAGGGACAGAAGAGGAGTCTTACAACGCCATAAGCCTAAAATAAAATAAACAGACTCCCTTTGAGGATACAAATGATGTGGCTAAGCATGATGAATCTGTTTATAATTTTGATGACACCCAACATTCAGAAGTAACTTTCTAATTTAAAGATTAATTTATTCCTTAATTTATAATTGTTTTAAGTACTCTCTCATTATTATTTTATTTCATGGTAATAAGAGAGAACAAAATTCCATTATGATTTTGTCATTAAACGGATGGACAGGATTGACTGTACTCTCGATCAACTAAGATCAAATTTTCAAGCTGAGCGAAAAGAACAACAAAAAGAGATAGAGAAGCGGTTATGAAATTTATGGCTTCTTACGATGAGGGTTCCTCAAGGCGCTCATACGGTGATTATCTAATTGGACAGTCATACACGGTCAACCCCTCTTATTACAAACAACTGTATGTTATTTGAATTTTAAATCTGATATTACTCTTAAGTGTTCATGTTGGTAAATTGACAACCGTTGGATGACCATAGACCGTACACTGATGTTCGCAATCATGATTATCACACCCCTATGTCATTGTATAGTTTCTTTGTTGACATAAATCTGCTTAGAGGCTTCGATGATCCAAGCATTTTTTAGGAGTTTGATCAGTATTTTACTAGTAAAATTACAGTACACCGCACTATCCAACAGTCACACATGTTTTTCGATATACGTTTGGGAAATGCTTCAATGGAATGGCTTGATGATGAAGTAAGTATTTTTATTATATTTTTTTGTTTGTTAATGATGTATTGTTGATTTTTCTTTTGTATTATACTCAATTCTTCCGTTAACATCTTTCCAATTTTCTACAACATATTTATGTGTATTTCCACTTGATCAGCAAAAAGCAACAATAGTATCTGAATGCCTTACCTCAGTGTGTCATGCATATAGATACATTTTTTTGGGTAACGAGTTAATAGAAAATTAATAATAAATAACAAAACATTTAGTTACTTATAATATCTTGGAGTCTCACTAATTGCTTAATATATGTACTAGGTATTCTTGGGACAATTGTGGAACAATGGTGACTGTAATATTCATTCATTATAGTATAGCAGCAACTTCAATACCTATTTTGATGGCTGGAAAGATATCATGTCCAAGCGGTTCATAAACATTGATATGGTAAGTATTGCTGCATAATCTAATGAGGTTTCTTTTTTTAAATATTTTAGATAAACCAAGTATAAAAAATCATGATATTTCTTATATGCAGGTATTAATTCCTATGAATATTGGTGGTAATCATTGGGTATTAGCTAAAGCGAATGTTCGCTATAAGAGGGTGTGAATTTATGACTCATTAGTGGCATTTCGCGATGAGAAAATATACTTAACTCAATTTCAACACTTAAAGTCATTTTCCCTCAATGGATAGAAGATGTTTGATTTTACAACATCCGGCATGAGTTGCAGACTACTGATTCTTGAAACTCAGGATAGTAAAAGACGTGCCACAATAAGAGGCTAAAACTGATGATTGCGGTATTTTTTTTGTGTTTGTGATGTATTTAATGTTCGAACTCAAATTTAATTTTGATAGTAGTCACATGCAGTACTTTAGGAAGAAAATTACTTTGGATATATTTAATGACAATATTAAACTATAAGTCATAATAGTTGTACAAACAATGATGTATGAGTATTTATATCATTTTTTGTTATATCATTTTATTTAAATCTTGCGGTTAATGATGACTTATTTTATTATTTAATTATATTAAATTTTTAATTTTATTATTTTTAAAGTTGTGAATTTATTCTCAAATTTAATTGTTTAATATAACAATTTAATTTTGTATTATTTATTAGATAAATGGAAAAAATTAAAGCTAGCAAGGTATAATTCTAGTTAGAAAATTACTGCTAAGCTTTTGCACAATGAATGCATGATTGGTGAGGTGTGTGCATTTTTTTTTTGTTGAAGTGAAAAATGAGAAAATATTGGACGAAGCTTGTGCGCGCGACTAGTGCGACGCCCGGCCCAGTAGCACGAGGAGATGCTGTATCCTCATGCGATAAGAGCGCGTACGCGCACCTAGGTGCGACAAGCTTGGGCTGCCGTGCCCGACAGAGTGTGACAGGTGCTCTCACGCGCCCACGTGCTACAGGCACGGCTTTTCGCACACATCTCGAGATCGTGTCACGTCTATTTTTTACGCCAAAAATTTTTATTTTTATTTTGTTATTTATTTATATTACGTTTTTAATTTTATTATTTTTAAATTTATGAAATTATTTTTAAATAATTATTTAATATAATAATTTAATTTTTTATTGTTTATCAGATAAATAAGAAAATCAAAACAATATTCTATATAATTTATACGCAAAATAAAATACTTGATTATATATAATCGTACATCAAACAAAAAATAATAGTCCAAAATTTATAATACTAATTGCAATAATACAATTATTTTTTATTTGAAGCAATGAGTTCTTACATCTCTTGCGGTTATGACTTGGTTGATGACATCGCTCGCATTTCACAGTCTTTTGGTTTACATCCTCACCAATAGAATGTATTCTAAGCTCTGGACGGCGACCAGGTGGTAATGTTTCGAGTGGCGGGTTAATCTTTATTTCTCAGATTTCTCGTGGAACTTTCCATTCGACCATATCGCCAACCGGCTCCACTAGTTGTGCATATGCCATGACCAATGATTCTTTGGAGTAAAATGCGAGCAAAGTCTTATGTAATCCACTTGACTTGTCAGACAAGCAGTAATTGCATGTGCACAGACAAGTTAATCGAGTTGGAATACTCTACAAGAGCTTGTCTTATTATGTATGTCAACTATCCTTTCCTTAATACCACCACCTAAAACATGAAATTGATGCTGAGACATAGGACGAATAGTCATTCTTTTGGTTAAAATTCTTCTCTCAGCCACTATCGCATCAGCCTAAGTCGTTAGATGAGTACTCATCGATTCAGTAATATTTTTCTATCATAAAATCATTGCTGCATAGTTTGTCTAAAGTGATCAATAAGATGAGTGATAGGAAATTTATGGGATTCCCTTATAAATGAATTCACACTTTTTGCGATATTAGTAGTAAGTATACTGTACCTCCTGCCTTCAAACTCAGACCTTGCCCAATTAAATGTACCCACATCATGTTCTAAGTAATTAACCGCACTCAAGTGGAGCATCCACAACCCTTCAAGCTGTTTTTTGAATTCTTAATATCCATATACTTTTATTGCATTAATAAAGGCAGGCTCAAATTCATCCCAAAGAGCTTTGGACATCCGGAATTTTGACTTAATATTACCTTTGACATGGTGAAGCATACACCATGAGCTGCAGTACAAAATACTTTTAAAATAGCTCTCTTTATGACAGTGCATCGATCAGAGATAATTACTAACTCTGATTTATCGCCAATCACTCCATGTAACTTCGTCATAAACCATTCCCAAGCCGCATTATTTTCAGAATCCATGACTCCAATGATTAATGGATATAGTTGATTATTACCATCCAGACATGTTGCCATGAACATGCTTCCACGATATAGCCCTTTTAGATGAGTGTCATCTATTGCAATCACAGGCCTGATGTACTACATGAAACCCTTGATTAAAGATCCAAGCGCTACAAAGTAGTACAAGAAATTATTATTTCCATCCATCTTGAGATGAGTAACTGTACCCTCATTGACTTTGGTTAAAACATGAGAGTATTTAGGAAGGAAATTGTATGACTCTACAGGATTCTCTCGTACTATTTCAAAACCAACTTCTTTAGCCCGATAGGCCAACTGGTATATTAATTAGACACCGTATTCTTACTATATGTCTGCTCTAATATCATTAGGAATGTATATTCGTTTATCTTGGATAAATTTATCTGTAATAAGATGATCAATAACTCGATTCCATACTTGACGGACACCACTAGGCAATACGTTATCAGAACAAGTGTGTATATTATCAACTCTTTTCATAGCCCAAGGAACATTTTACTCATCTAAAGCTCTCGTTGCTCGAATACGCCATTTACATGATTATAAAGAATAGTGAGCTCAAAACGGGTTGTTGTAGACCGTGCAATCTTGAAATCAAACTTATCGTGCAAGGCAACTTTGCGTAATTCTATTATTAACTCATTCCTTTCGGCGAATAAATATCCAAACTGATACCACCAGAATTATAATTTCTGACTAAATTTGGAGCAACCAGGTTTGAAGGAAAAACTGGAACAAGATTCACAAAGGGATCAACTGTTGTCCTCCTTCTAGAACGAGGGATAAGAAGAATAGGTTAATTTTTACTGTTATTAATAAGAATATTATGCTAGTGCTCATTCTTATTATTGATAGGAATATTAGAATAACTAATGCCTCCATAATCAAATTCACTATTAGAATTCGCCATGTGCATACTATTATATGGCTCCAAACAAGCATTATTAACTTCTGTATTAATGGTATCCTCAACAAGACTATTATTGAAGTGAAAATTATTGTTGTGGTATGGAGAATAATGTCGCTCTAACGGTGACGGTACCACCTCTTCTTCAATATCAGGAAAAGAGTTATTTACTCTAAATGAAGTTTTCGTTTCTACAAGTGGCTCAAGATCTTCTACTGAAACTCAAAGAGATGTAATGATAAATATAGGGATGCATCCATAATTGATCACATTAGACGCCATGTGCAGTACAACATTAATCATTTCATCATTCAATATCTCCATAGATAGTGAATATACACGATAAGGAGTTGCTAGATCTCAAAGTTGTCTTTGTTGTTATACTATACTCGTTATGATTTATCTGTAAAACTTCATACACTATTGTCAAAAATTGATCAAAGGTACAATCTTTTCGAATAAAAAAAATGTATTCTTAGCATTCACGTACTCCATATGCCCATCTGTCAATATCTCCCAACAATTACCATAACACAATTGAAGCACAACTGAATCCAATAAACCTAAAAAAAAATATTAAAAGAATAAAAAAAATAAGATTACACATTACAAAATATAAATAAATGAATATGTATAACATGTATATGGATGGCAATATGTTGTGATTATATGCTTAAGTGCAATGGTTCTTATTGAACTAAATTTTTTGTTCAAACATATCATAAAGTGGAGTATATAATGTTAGCGTTGATTCGTCTCATTCAAGATTCAAACAAAAGATATCATACACCTAAAAGCAGACATATATATAGCTCAAAGGCTATGACCTATAAAAATATTATAAATTCAAGTGAGACAGAGCGGTGGGGACAGATACCTATCTCATATAAATACATAACAAGAATGTGAGATAGACAAGTGAGGAGCGCTACTGTCTCACATACTTATGTGAGACGAGCGATGTGGGGCAGTGCATGTCTCACATAAACACAGAACAATTATGTGAGATAGACAGTGGGTTAGGCACCTGTCTCACATAAGCACAAAACCATTATGTGCGATAGGCACTTATCTCACTGCCTGTCTCACATAAGTTTGTGAGACAGGCAGTGGGACAGGTGCCTGTCGTACTTAAAAGTTCTGTGCTTATATGAAACAGGTATCTGTCCCACTACCTGTCTCACCAACTTATGTGAGACAGGCTGTGGGATAGGTGACTATCGCACATAATGGTTATGTGCTTATGTGAGACAGATGCCTGTCTCACTACCTGTCTCACTTGTTCTAGGCACCTTTTTTCGGTCGAGTTTTTTTTTGTCTTTTTTATGATTTTTATTAATTTCTTAACTTAAATAATGTACACTATTTTATTGATGAAAAATAATAATATTTAGAATAAAAATAACTTTAATTTCAAACTAAATTTTCAATCTCAATATATTAAATGTTTATGTTATGTAGAAACATATATTGACCTTAACAAGCTCTCCCCAATTGATGATTATATCTTCAGCTATGTAATGTTTCTTGGAGAGTGTTGAAAATCTATTGAGAGTGATGAAAAATCTCTAAGTGTATTGAGTATGTTGATATTTCTTTAGTTTCTATTTTGAATATTATAAGAGTGACATTATTTAAAAATTTGATGAATGTGATAAGGTAATTTTGTCTAAAATGTTGATATTTGGCTAGATATGATAAAAAAAATTTATGTGATTAAAATTAAAAAATACAAAACTTTTTTGGTTATTTTTGGTTAGATATGATATTTGGCTAGATATAACAAATTTGATAAATTTTATTTGTTGCCTAATTTGGCATAAAATCACTTGTTTTATTAAAGAAGCATAGGTTAGGGTCATATCATACAACTGTGTTGTTTACAATCATTGTTATTTTTGGTTGCCTATTTGCTTATACTAATTAAGTGATTTTTAATAAATTATTTCTTATAAAAAAATAATAAATATGTGTGATTTATTATTTTGTCAGTAGTTACTTTTGTATCTCTTTCATATAGTGATTTTTAACTCTCTTTAATTTATTATGTACTATTTATTTGCAATCTTGACCCAATTTATTGAGTTTAATCTAATTATTTATTTGATCTTTATTTGCATGTATATTTGTTTTTTTTTTATTTTATGTTTTAAGAGGCATATTTGGAATCTTAGATTTCATACAGTAAGGGCACATTTTGGTATCTTTCGATTAGTTTGCTACTATTAGGAGTGTTTATGACATTTTTCTTCATAATTTATAATTCATTATTTAATTAGTTTAATCATTAAGAACATATAGGTCATTTGCTCTAAAAAATATTTAAATTATGTAGTTAACATCAAAAGTTATGGTAGAATAATAAAATAATATATAAAACTAATATTATTGCCACCACGGACAGTTTGAACCCACTTTTTTTAAAACATCAAGAGTAATGATAAAATAGCATTGTCATTACAAAGAGTGTGAACCTACTTGTTTTTTTTAGTCTAAGAGAGTTTGGTTATTTTTTTCTAAGGACAAGGGTAACCCATTTTTCACCCAAATTCTAATATTCAATTCATGTAAAACAATAATGTGTGTGGCCGCCAAATTAAAGCACCTCGACAATTGTTGATGTAGTTTTCAAAATGCAACTTTATATTGGTGGTTGTTACCTGTAAAAGTCTTTAAAGTGGTGAGTATGGCTCTCGCTGTACACGTATTAAGTCCTCCAATTTGTCACAAGAAAATCAAAGCTTGAAAGTAAAAGCAACCCTTTCGGTATCCTTTAGTTTTGAGATAGATGTGAATATGGCTTTTGCTATACACATATTAAGTCCTCTAATTGATCACAAGAAAACCAAAGCTTGAAAGTAAAAGAAACTCTTTCAGTATCCTTTTTAATTGTTCGGATTGATGTGAGATGCATAATTGGCCATTCACATATGTATCTTTCATCTTTCAGAATTTTGATGGCAATGGATGCGCCAAGTGTTAAAAACTCTTTTAACCTGCAATAATAGTTATAAAGTTCAGCAGATTAAATTGCTTGAAACGGAGACTTTATATTTGGCTTTGTAAAAATGTTAAACAAGAAATGCTCTTAGAAATACAAATTGGGCTAATGACATGTTGGCTATGGAATGGGGCATAACCTTACGCTAAACCCATATTTGGATTGCGATTGAAGCAACATCTTTTTCAAATCATTCTCCATTTCAGAATATTCTTTTGAAGCATTAACAAAATTCTTCTACTGCTTTCTTCTGTAATCTCTCATATACATCTAGCTATTAGTTTAGATTGAAGAACCAAAATCTTTGAGGACTGTGGAAGTTAAGGTTTTAGGCTTCCAGCGGCTCACTGTTCATGAGAAATTTAACTGTTAATCCCAAAGAGAGAATTTTATACGGATAAGAGAGCTATAATAAAATAGTTCTAGTGTAATATACAGTAATAAGTGGTTACAATTAATGATAGACACAAGAAGATAAGGATCCTGCAAATGACAATGAATTTCTAGCACTTACGGCATTAATGTTGTATAGGGTCACTTGCACTGAACACTAAGAAATTGCAGCAAATTTACGTAATTTCGATAAGGAATAAATCCATCAATACAATAACTTAAAAAAAATCAAATCCCTTCCTATAAATATGCTGAGGGTAGGGGATAAAAATCTTGTCGATTTAGACTATGCTTAAGTGTATGGCTTTCCAATTTTAATAGAAACTAAATTATAATATATTTGCAGAATGTAATAATTCTTAAAAAAGAAAAATCCAAATAATTACATCTAATCAAAGTTCACAGGTTGTTTTGGCGTATCACAACAACGATAAGTCTTATGGTCATGAAATGCCAAGCTCAAAACTGGAAGGTGGCCCGACAACACTTGAAGACACATGAAATGCATCTTATGCAACCTGTCTTTGCTCTTCAATTTCAGAAATGGGTGCTTCACAATTGTTTATTTTCTACTTCATATACGTTATCAAGTGTTCCTTCAGCCTCATTTTTTTAATAAATTTTTAAAATTAAAACTGTTAACTTGTGTCCTATATTATAAGAAATTATCTAAATTTATAAGTAAAATATATCTTTTTTCCCAGTAGACTCACCTTTTAAACCGGAGATCTAAAAATTATAATCACAAAAATAACAATAAAAACCCTTATGATGCGTTTACTTTTTGGATTGGGGAATTGAAATCCGAAATCAAAATAATGGATGTAGTTTACTTTATAAAAATAGAGTAGGAATCGAAACTTCGGCTCATAGATCATGCTTTAAACTTGTAGCTAAAGACTATATAAACGAATCTGTACATAAGCCCAGAATAGACAAAAATATTATATGAGCCGAAGTTTGAAAGTGTTGTTGTTGTTGTTTTCTTGCATCACCCCTGTGATTTCATGAGAAATATCCGGTTAGGATCAGCAAAACGAACAGAGAATGAACGAGAGAAATTATCAGGCTCATCCCATGTAAACCCTTGATCAAAATTCTGAGAGTAAGTGTAGGCATCATATGGAACGCGGAACATCTTCCTCTTCTCTTTCTTAAATTTCATTAGCAGCACTATCCACTGCAACTTGCTTTGTCCCTCGGGCACAGACGACGAGGGAGGTGAGTTCACAGGCCGACGCTCGTTACAGCATCGGCCTAGTTGATCGATTCTGCTGCCTAAGTTGCACAACTTTCTGATTTCCATTTGCGGCACAAATTGCCAGTGAAGCTTTTGTGGCCCAGTGCCACTAAAGAGTCGGAGTATGGGAATAGTTTGTATTAAGGATAAAGTATACGCAGATGGACCTTGGTCCCGTTTATAACGGAATCGAAGTACTGTTGGCTTATGATATTAAAGATTTTATAAGTGCTTTTTTAAAATAATGTTGACCAAGTAAACAAGCAATAAATTGAAGAGAGCATGGCACGTTCTCCTTTAACACAAGCATGTAATAATGCACGTGATTAACGGCAGTGACTGAAAATTTGATGCGGCTCCCAACTTCCATGTGAATAGTCAATTTTTAACCATTAGTTTTAGGGAAACCCTAGCGGCAAGGTAGCAAGGTCCTTAGTTTTAACATGTTCACCTGTAATAGTCAAAATTGGATTCGGTATTCATCTGAATTTTACTTTACAACTGAGATTCAATTACCTCTATGTTTTAATCCAATAAAACTGCACCATCTTTCTAAAAAATTAACCAAAAACTCAGCTAAAAAATGAATCTCAAATCCGTTAGTAAACTTGCAGTCCTCCTAAATAAAGTGTGGCATACGATAAGCTGCAAGTAAACATCGTTCGGCAACTAAATTGCAGATTTAACACGGCATAATTGATGGCACACGTGGATACTATGATTTGTTCTGTTTTGGTACATTAATGTACTAGCAATTGTAGACAGAAAAAACATGGAGATATTACAAGAGAAATGCAGACCTTACAAAAGACTACAAGGACTATTTCTCAAACATATGTGTGTCATTGTTGTGTGTTTGTCTGCCAAGGTATTGCCACACACTGTTGCTCTACCACCTGCCCTTGTAAGACACATCACATATGGACAATCTCAGCATCGTTTTCACTGCTCAGGCTCAGCTTGTGCTTACCCTATCACAGAAACCAAGGGCGTATATATAGTCAACCCGCTGAAAATCCAAGGCAATGCCTCAGAAAAATTTTATCACATTCGTAGAAGGATTTCATAAAAATTTATGTCTGGGCAACCAGTTACAACAATGACAGTTACATGATTTAAATTTAAGGGAACTCCTTTCTGAACCCTCATCTGTAGTTCTTTGTTGACACAACTTTTTTTTTTTTTTTTACACTTCAAGTGCCTGAAAGGGTTATCCGTTTCAAATGGTGAGCCGAACTTTCTGGGATCACGACGGGTCACACAAAGTGTGAAATCCCACAGGTCTGGGCTTTCAAACGCAATCAATTCCAGGCATTCAATACATTCTCCTTAGAAAGTGCCCCTGCCAAACAGAAGCCAATTTCTCAGTGGATACTCCATAGATTTACTTGTCTTCAACAGGACAGGCAGAACAAGTTGTGTTGTGCAATCCACCGATCTATATATAAACACTATTAATGAGAGAGAGGTTAAGCCCCACTGAAGTCAATTTAATTTATAACAATCTTTGAATATATTTGCCAAGTCAATTTCATCCACTTGTTTGACACAAGACACCATTGGATTTCAAATTTCATTGGCAATAATTTTATGAGAAGCAACATGGGTTCAGTGGTTCACGGATATCTTCCATAACCAATGTGATGCTAGTCTTAACCCCGTCAAATTTTAATATCTATATAATACGCCTTGGCGTGCATACCAAAGAGCCCCAAAATACATGCAAGAGAAAACTCCACGTAAATTAAGAAAATCACAATTGTCTGTTCTCTTGTTCCTTTCGTCTAATAATTTTTTTAATACATTTCGCTAAATTAAACTGTTAAATTGTGCACATGACTAACGTAGGAAATTATCTAAGTTTATAGTTAGGAGATACCCTTTTCCCAATAGACTCACCTTTTAAATTGGATATCTAAAAATTGTAATCGCAAAAATAACCTAAAAAACAAAAGTTATTCTATTATGATATTGGTTTCCACATGGATATAGAAAAGAAAAGGTTTAGATACTACAGAATAGAATCTCATTCTCACAAAAGCAATATTTCATCTTAGTGGCGAATAAGGCCAAAAAGATACACGGGAAACAATCGCGCTTTCCTATCTTATATATGTTCTCTTTGGACGACAGTTGATTTAAGATAAAATTAATCTCAGTAAAATCATTACCTGCTCAATTTCTTCACATTGATCTCAAAAAGGCAACACAACACCAATCACAATTAAAATTTTAATATTCATTCGTATCTTGCATCAATTTAGACTAAACCAAAACGTAAAAAACGATGAAGAAAAAATAAAGAGAACTTTAGAACTTTTCAGATTAAACTAACAAAAAGAAAGCACCAAGAAACGTACAAGGAAACGAGTCATCATAGATCATGCTTTAACCTTGTAACTGAAGACTGTCTACACAAATCTGCACATAAGCCCAGAAAAGGCAATTGTGGGAGTCAAAGTTTCATAGTGTTATTGTTTTCTTGCATCGCCCCGGTGATTTTATGAGAAATGTCCTGTTAGGAACAGCAAAACGAATAGAGAATGAACGAGAGAAGTTATGAGGCTCATCCCTTGCAAAACCTTGATCAAAATTCTGAGTGTAAGTGTAGGGGCATCATATGGAACCTGTAACCTGCAAGCAAATTGCAGATTTAACACGGCATAATTGATGGCGCACATGGATATTATGATTTGTTCTGTTTTGGTACATCAATGCACTAGCAATTGTGGACAGAAAAAACATGGAGATATTACAAGAGAAATGCAGACCTTACAAAAGACTTCAAAGACTTCTTCGCAAACATATGTGCGTCAGTGTTGTGTGTTTGCCTGTGAAGGTATTATCACACACTGGTGCGCTACCACCTGCACTTGCAGGACACATCACATATGGACAATCTCAGCATTGTTATCACTGCTTAGGCTCAGCTACTGCTTATCGTATCAGAGAAACCAAGTGCTAAAATATAAGCAACCCACGGAAAGTCCAAGGCAATGCCTTAGAAAAATCTTATCATATTCATAGAAGAATTTCATAAGAAGCTTCAGAACTTCTTTCCTTCTATACTCATTTAGATAATAATTCCATGACTTTGACCTTTTGTTTGTCACGTGTTCAGTCTTGTAAAACTAGTTGGAACGATGGCATGACCATGCACTTGGATTATTGTCAAACAACTACTTGTAAGCGCTTTCGTCAATGTTGTTTATTGCTGCCATTGCATTATCAAAGCTAGTCTTGTCGATGGCTCTTGCCGTTTCCAAAAGTGCTCCCTCAAAGTCAGACTGTACATTATAACATTACCTGTCCAAACTCCAAGGTCTCTATGTCTTTTCAAAATTTTCATTCAATTTTTTGCACCTTTCTTTTGCATAATATAATATCACCCTCTTGTAAAGTGACTAGAAGATACAAAGAAAAATATAAAATATTTACATTTATTTAAATGAATCCCCAAGATTAATTCAAATCCTAATTTATGTTTAAAATAAATCACCAATCATAAATATTATAAATATCTGTAGGGTGTGTTTCGTTTGGTACATAAGGGAATTCTTCAAAGAGAGTTAAGATAAAACAAAACGGGGATAAGCAACCCCATACATATCGTGAAGGAGGACGTGATTAATCGAAGATGGAGGAGAGGTAAAAACATGGAGGCCTAAAGGAAGAGAAATTGCAAAGCTAGAAGGAGCATCAGCTGTAGAATTAGCCTCACGATAAATATGTTTGATGTTGACCTGCCAATCTCTTTTCAAAAGCTCTTGGATGGAACGGATAAGTTAGGAGTATCCATTGGTGTTTAAGGAAGAGCTAGTAACCAACCGAGTGACGCACAAACTGTCTACTTCCACCAGTAGCCACCGAATTCCAATTTCCCAAGCAAGCATCAACCTTTGATAAAGACCTTATAGCTCAGCAACCGTGATGGAACAACAACCAATATGCATCTCAAAACCTTGAATCCACTTACCACTATGATCTCAGATAAGACCCCCTGCACTTGAAATCCCAGAATTTTTGCGAGAACCATCAGTGTTCAACTTACACCAAGGCCGTATAGGAGGAGTGCAACTGACCCAAACCTTTTTCTTTCTGGTAGCTAAAACTAAAGAAGAGGCACTAAAGCAATGTATTTCCTCAGCCCTCAGAAGGATGTCTTGAATCATGTGGCCACCCTTAATAGAAATAATCTGAAACTGAAATTTATTATGCTAGTACCAGAGCCTCTAGATGGTGGCACCAAAAATGCAACTCCAATCTAAATTTCTTCTAGTCCTTTCTTTGCTTTGAAGGTTGCGAATAAGCCATTCCTTCAACAGCATAGAGTAGAATTCTATTCGAGAATTCAGGGGTACAAAGTGGTTTCAGATTCTCTTAGCCACAAGATAATCTCTCAACACATGGATAGTGCTCTTGAGCTCCAAGCCACATCGATCACAAACACCATTATTCTAAACATGTTTTCTCATAAGTTCCACTTTAGTTTTCAGATGGTCACACAACACAATAAATAAAAAGGTGTGAATGGATTGGGGCCCTTTCCACCGCCAAGCTGTTAACACATATATGTTTATATTTTTTATTTTGATGATAACAAACTTAATATGTTATTTTGATTAAATTGTTGAGAGTTTTTATTAATAAATTCATTTATAAAATTTGTATAAACAAGTTCATGATTTTTGGATAAACATTATTTATCAAAGAACATTAACGATAAACTATTTATCTAGAAAACGGTTAATCGAGCAAATAGTGTCTTGTTCTTTAAAAATGGTTTTAGTTCTTGGGAGTAAACGGATAATCGATTATTGTAAATGGTTAACTGATAAGCTCTAGAAAGAAATTAATCTTTTATTATTGAACCATTTGACAAAAAACGAATAAACTCATTTTGTTTGTAGTAAATAACTAACTCATCATATTTAAACGGTTAACCGATAACACACAGTGAGTAATTAATTTTTAATCTTGAACCGTTTAACATTAACGGAAGCTCAAATTATTTTTTGCAGGAAGAAAATAATTAACCGATAACTTTAAATGGGGAACCATTTAGTTAAAATTTCAGCTCAACGATCATTTTGACTAGTCAAAACAGTGAACCAATAAAAGTTAACAGTGAATCGATTATTCCTAAAAAAGCAAATAACAATTAGTTTTCAACTCCAACTATAAATTGACTCATTAAAATTCAAATAGTAATTGATTCAACATTGAGTATTTAAAATGTATATTGAATTCATAATCTACATTGAGCTTTAAATCTTTTCTCATTTCAACTATTCATATATTGAGTTTGTATTCCTTATCACTTAAATTATGTGAAAGAAATTATTTTTGTAAACTTTATTTTTGAATGATTATAAGTATTAGGATACACTTAGGATAAGAGAATGAAAAAAATCTCTAATTGTAAAAGTTTATTGACACTTTAAAAGTCAAATATAAGTTCTTGAAGTCTAAGAGGTTTGGATAGTAGAATTTTTAAGCTTGATATGCTCTCTCACCCTATCTTTTATCTTTGACTATGTTTAATTTTATTATTTCATATTTAATTGCCTTGATTAATTTGAATTTAGTACAAACTTGCTTAAGGACTTTCAATACCCAATTCACCCTCTCTCTTGGGTTACCTAGATAGTATTTCCTAAGCAAGATGCCAACTCGAATCCTTATCCCTAAAGCTGGATCCCACAATATAATGGTACGCAGAGTTTATAGTAAAGTTACCTTGTCTTGAAGCTAACCAGAACATCTTATCATGCCCTCTTTCAAGCTTTGGCAGCAATCTTGAACAGAATGTTATGTGGTAGCAAATGATGAAACGATTCCCATCTCTATTAGTTCTCATAATTCACAAAATCAGTTATCTTTCCATAAAGAATTGTCTTCGGAATAGGAGCTGTAACATAGACAAAGAGAGAATGGTCTTTAGGTACCCAAAAATCCCACTAGAATCTTACTTTCATGCCATTTCCAATAGACCAACCAGTACCTATTAATGTTTTATTCTAGATTTGGCTAACAGATCGCCATAAGAAAGAGTAGTTATTTATAAAAAGGTCTGTAGGAAGGCTTAAAGGATTAAAGCCATACTTCGTGCTTAAAACTTGGACCCAAAGGCTCTCGGGTGAAGTAATAAAACCACAACAAATCTTCATAAGCATAGCTTGATTCATCATTTCAAGGTTCTCCAAACCCACACCTCCATAAATTTTTGGTTTACAAATGGTATTCCAAGTAATTAGATTCATCTTCCTCTCATTAGCATTCCCATTCCAAAGGAATTTTCTACATGCTTGATCAAATTTAAACTTGACCTCAGAAGGAAGGTTCCTTGTCTGCATGGTATAGATAAGAATGGCTTCAAGAACGGATTGTGTAAGTGTAACATGGCCAGCCAAAGGGAGCTGTAAAGCATTCCAAGTTGACAATCTCTTCTCCAATTTGCCCATTAGTTCTTGGTAAGTGTTCTTTGTAACTCGCGAATAAAGAAGGGGCATACTGAGGTACTTACCAAGGTCATTAGTGGTTGTAAAGCCAAGAACCTTCTCAATTTTCTTAGCCGCACTAGTAAGGACATTAGAGGAGAAAAATTGTAGTTTTTTTTTTTCCTATTAACCTTTTCCCCAGAGCTACGGCAAAAGGCTTCGAGAGTGGCATTAATAATATCAGCTTCATCACAGGAAGCTTCAACAAATAAAAGAAGGTCATCTGTAAAGAAAAGATGTGAAAGTGGAACCCCCTTGCGAGACAGCCGGATTGGGTTTCCATTCCCCATGGTTAATAGTGCTGCAAATACCATGGCTCAAGCGTTCAATACTAAGTACAAAAATATAAGGGGATATAGGATCTCCCTGTTTAATTCCTCTAGAAGGCCTAACTCCTCCGTAAATTCACCATTCCAAGGAAAAGTCTTCCGAGCTTGACGCCGGACACACTAGATACGAATAATACAATATCACACTCTCGAAAATCATAAGCTCACTACCACAGCGAACAACAAAAGGATACAGAAAAAAATTCACCACCTAAAGTTGTTAAGCTAAGGATACAGGGCTTAAAATTCTCACCACTCAATGGACTCCACCAAAGAGATACAGAGTTTGATAATAATTCAAAGTTCATTTAATCTTCAAAATTAAAATTGATTTATAACTACATAAGCTTAAATAGCTTTCTTGGAACAATCCTCCAAGCATAGATATACTAAAATTACAAGCAAACCCTTCAAATGACTTGACTTCAAATACCAACATTAAAGCTAGACATTAATAAAAATATTAGTATGCTTAAAACACAGCAAAGAGCATTAAAAAATTTCCAAGTCCAAAAATATTCTTCTTGACTCAAAACTGAATAGCCAACACTTAACTGCTCATAACTTTTTGTAGAAAGCTCCAAACTTAGATTTGTAAAATTCATTGGAAAGCTAATAGAAATATCTTTCCAATGATATATGGCTCGAAAATTAATTCAACCTCATGCAGTACAGTTTAATCCCCAAAGATACTCTTTCTGCACAGAAAATTTACTCACTTGATTAATATGAGAATTGAAACTGCACTTGGTATAACTTGATTACCAAATATTTCAAACACCCCTGTGTTAGAGCTATAGTAATTCAGTCCATAATAATTTGAGTGAGACTCGTGGGAATCCCAGCTTCCATCGAAGTTTCAAAAATAAACTGCCAACTTAGCCTATCATAGGCCCTTTTAGGATCTACTTTAATGGCCATCTAACCTAGATTTCCAACTTTTTTCCTCATCGAATGAATGACCTCTCGTGCAACCACAATGTTTTCAATTATATGGCGGCCCGGTACAAAACTCGTTTGATGCAGACCAATGAGATCAGAAAGAATTTCCTTCAGCTGATTAGCAATCAACTTGATGATGGATTTATAGATTACTGTACAAACGCTGATGGTCTTGTACATTTTCAAACTAGTGGGATTGTCAACTTTCGGTATAATCAAAAGCAACGTTTTATTAATAACTTCTGAAATTCGGCAGCTATTAAAGGCCTTCTTCACTAAACTGCAAACAGATCCACCAACGGTTTGCCACTGACTTTGATAAAAAATAGCCTGGAATCCATCGACACTTGGAGCTTTAAAGGGCTCATGCTAAAGATGTTGCTCTTGATTTCTTTATCACTAACCGATGAGATACGATGATGCTTTGTAAAATCATCAATGTTTAGGGAAAAAAACCTTTGCGAGGATAAGAAATAAAGCGGGAAACATCATTAGTATAAAGAGAAGAAGGGAAAGGGCAGCATGTCGCCTGATCACCTTTGTGTCATAAAGCCAAGAGCCTATCATCTATAATAGCTGTGATGCGATTTTGACATCTTCGTGAAAGAGTTTTTTGGTTAAAAAAACTTGGTATTCTAGTCCTCTAAAAGAAATAAGTCACTCTGAGATTTCTGATGCCAATATAGTTCCTCTTGGGTTAAAACTGCTTCCTGCTCCTTTTTTAGCTTCCACTTTAAGCGGTAGAGGCATCGAGTAGGCTAGTCTTCAAGGGCCTATTGTAGCCCTCCTAACCTTGCTAGAATCCTTTGTTTCCCATGAAAAATATTACCGAAGGTCTCCTTGTTCCATTGAGTAATTTTAGTGGTCAAGTCTCGAACCATCTCTACATAGGCTGTATTTGAGTTCCAATTGGAGGTAACAAAATTGTTAAAATTTGCATGTGTAAGTCAAGCTGACAGAAACCGAAATGGCCTTTGATTGCTTGAGACAATACCATCCTTAATAAATTTAACCAGCACAGGCCTATGATTCGAGGCCACTTTCGGCAAGTGCAGCACCAAACTTCTAGGGTACTTGTCCAGCCAGTCACCGTTACACATGGCCCGATCCAATCATTTGTAGAGACTCCCACATGACCAAATAAAGTGGGGGCCCTGAAAATTGAGGTCGCAAAAACTATTAGTTTGGAACCAATTTCTGAAAATAGAATAAGCACCATTATTATTCTTGGCACCCCTTTTTTCTCTGAAGCGTAAATTATCGTATTGAGATCTCCACCCACAAGCCAAGGCCCTTGGGTTCTTTTTGCGATCTCTTCTAAGTGATCCCAAAGATTCCTCCTCACAATAGGAATAGGGCTCGCATAAACAGAAGTTATCTAAAGAGATTAAAGTGTTGTTGTTGGACAATTTAAAATGGATATATTGCTTGTGATTCTAATTAGTATGTACCTGATAATTATTGTTCCAAAGGTTCGAAACCCCACCAGAAAAAGCCCTCGCTTCCACTTGGTGGGATCTTTTAAAACCACAACTTTTAATGAAATTGTCAGCATTATTTCCACTAATTCGAGGCTCCAAGGAAACAACCATTTCAGGTTTGAAATACATGATAAACGTACAAAAAGTCAGATGGAAACTGATGGAGGCCGCCCCCTGAACATTCCAAAACATAATGGAGAAATCTTAAAGTCATCACTGAAATGGTGCTTAGCTACTAATAAAAAAAAGCAGCCATGAAAAAGAAAGAAGGAGAGAAAAACAAAAGAGGGAAAGCAAAAAGAGGAAGAAGAAACAAAAGAAAAGGAGGCGGGTCTCGTGAAAAGTAATAATAAAATAATATAATAAAATAATAATAATATTATTATAATGAAAACGAGGAGAGAAAATGAAGCTATGAATTTCATTCCGGTCTGTGGGATTAATTTTTTAGTTTTTTTTTTATTTAGAGAATATTTTAAGATTTTAATAAATTTTTAAATAATTAATAATTTAAAATTTTAGGTATATTAATATTTTAAAAAATAATTAAAATATTAAAATATTTATAATTTATTTTTATTAATAAAATATTTTTTTATTTTTATTTATAAATATAAATTAAAAATTAAATCATATAATTTATAATATATTATATAATTTTATTATCTCATTATTTTTTAATTTTATTTAATTACGTATTTATTTTACCGATCAATTTTTTATCAAGAAAAACATAAGGACAAATTATTGAGATGAGGAAACCTTTTAGAGAATGTCGTCTTCATACGAAGGCCCTATGACCTCTACTTCTAGTTCCATGTCATGCTCATCAACCAAGGAAGTATCATCCTCAGAAGCCTCTGAACCCTCGGCATCACTGGTACTCGTGTAGTCACTATCATCACTATCCCCCTCCTTTTTCCCCATCATAATAAAAAACTCATTATGGCGTTTATTAACTCGCCACCGTAGCATTGACAAAATTATCACAATGTTGTTTACAATTCTGCTAATAAATTTATCTTTATCACTTTTCCTATTTTTTTTCATCTCCAAATGTCTCTCTCACCTCTCTCACAAAGTTGTGAAGGCAACAAATTTATCATTAACTTGACTGTTAATTCTTGAAGTTTGATCAATTTTCTTGTTAAAGGAACTTAAATTAAATGGTACGATTATCAACATTAAAGGACAATTTATGGATACTACAGATTCAGATTTTATACTTGATGAGTTTTATGCATAACATTATCTTATTATATTTGAATTGCTTCTAGATTTTTTAATTTTGTATTATCTTCGTCACTTTGTCATGATGATAGAATATACATTTTGTACGTAAGGTGCTTACGTTATGTCCTCTCTCTGATATGATTTATTTTCTTATATCAATTAAACTCTATCTAAGATAAAAATTATCTTAATCCGACGTAGAACAAATTTCTAGCTGGACCTTTGTTTGTTAGATGCAATACCCGTAAGTTTTTACCAAAGTCATCTATCTAGTACTTGACCACTGAGCATGATTGTCTTTACAACCCATTAAGAAACTAAATATTAAAAATAGACTTAATTTTAATATTGTGCGGAGTGCTTAGACTTAAAATTTACTTCAACCCCAGGCGCAGAACTAGGGCCAAATTTTGGCCCATGAATATGTGGGGGAGCGCATGCAATGCAAGAGCATGCGTCCTTCGGTGTATCATGTCAATTCCGAAAGTCAAACGAGAGGAAAAGTCGAAGCGGAAAGATCAAATAAAAGAATTGCGGGCCTCAATAACCCACTGCCAAAGCCAAGAATTTCTTTGTTGTCGTCCTATGATCAGAGAACCTTTTGCCAATTTGGTCCTCAATTGGTCATCCATTCAACACAATGTCCCTTAATCATCGTTACCAAAAATAGAGTTTATGCATCACAGAAACGAAAGGGAAACCAAAAAAAGCTACAGCTCCTCAATAGTTCTTTTCCCAAGTATGGTTTCGTTCACTTTGTCTCGTTAAAAACCTTAAGCAGTAAATAGCATTGATCTCTTTTGTCAATTTTCTTGGCCGCTATCGCCCCATTTCTTGAAGCAGACGTTACAGTTTTAATTTTTGTTTTATCTATCAATTTCAAATGCTTTTCTTGTGTTATATTATCTCAATAATTTTTTTCTATAAAATGAATCCCCTTAATTATATCCTTCTATTTGAAAATTCTAAGGCCAAGTTATTAATTATTTGCCAATACCTAAACTCGTGTGCTTTGATTTATGCATACACAAAATGATTAGTCAATCAAGTCTTAATCTCTAATGGTTTTCTATACCCGCTGCATTACAAGTATTAATCCTCTTGTGTTCACATCTCTATTACGAAGAATCTTGCCAATAATGTATGCCGTGAGCTGCTTTGCATTCTTCTTAAAAGACACTTTATCCCCATCTTCCTTAAAGGTGATAGAAAGACATTTACGAATGAGCTCCTCTGTGGCCACTGTCTTCTCTCCCATACTAAAGCTCGCTCTCATTAATTGCTCTCATCAAACCTATGTTCTCTCCACCACCAATTTAAAGGAGCCAACTGGAAAGCCAGCTAAAGCAATAAAGATACAAACTTATTGTTTTAATTAACTTAATTCCCTCAAAAGTAAAATGATCACTAGCTTAGATAAACTAAAAGAAAATGCTCCACATGTAAGTGTTGTATCTGGGTTATGCTAACACCCATACACTTCCATGTGAGATTTCATCTCTAAACAGAAAGACTTCTAACTGATTATGTATGCCTAATCTTGCTATTACGTACCATGTAAATGCATGGTGAGTTTTGCCAAGTCCTTTCCAATATTTGCTTAATATATATTTAAATTATGCTATTATTCAACATGTTTGGTTTTCTAGATGCCCCATATTGATAATAAATCACTCTCAATTTATGAAACCAGTGGAATTAATTAAGGGTTAAATTGCAACTTGCAAGCATCTTTTAGAGGTTCAAGCATCATATTTTGGGAGCGAGAAATATATTGGTTGATGCCTTGACGGGGTTGGAATATTTGGTATCAATATCAATGGACAATAATACGTAAGGATTGTTTTAAATATTTCATTTTCTTTTGTAATTTTTTGTTGATGAAGGTTGGATGCAATATACATATAGTTTTATTCACCTTCCCTCTTTAAAAGCCTTAAACAGTAAATAGCATTGATACCTTTTCTCAATTTTCTTGTCCACCTTGTCCCAAGATTTGTAATGTAAAAAATACAATTAATAGCACACGGTTTCTTCAAATTGTATACAGTTGTTGGCTAAGTAAAGAAAAGAAAAACTTGTAAGAAATGAACCGGTTCAAAGTTGATTACTCTATACATTAGTCCTTTTTCTTTTTAACAAAAAATGAGGCTATTTTTTTCCAGAATTGTGACATTAATATGCATGCCCTTTGCAGTCGAAGTTGCTAAAATAATTTTTTTAAAATTTACGGTTTCCTTGTTAGATGCCCTTCACATGCTATTTTGATAAATAACTACAACTAAGATGTATGATTATGTCATCTTATAACCAAGATATTACTTTCACATTGATTTAATTTAAATGGAAATGATTACATCCAATGGTCAATTCTAAATCAAATTACATCACGGAATTCATTTATGTTAATTAAGATAATACATGTGCAATGTTAAAAATAAATGAAAAGACATTGACATCTAACTTATTCCTATTTCAGATGAGTAACAATTGATTGATTGGAACAAGCATTAACTAGGATTGCAAAAGGAAATTATATAAAAGAATTAATTTCCCTTTCAATAATTTTTTTATTGTCGTAAATGTATGCTTATATTTTTATTTTAAAAAAATTAAAATGATCATCAAGCATGCAAAAATCAAAACAATGAAGAATTACGGTGCGAGTGGAGTTAGTCCCAAGCCAATGGAGTTAATTAAATGCACGTTGATGTTGAGCTTTGTCGAGTCCTTTTTCAGTGCTTGCTTAATTTGTCATTTAAATGATGCTATTATCTTTTTTTTTTTTTTTTTGATACCCGTATTCATAATAAATTTACTCTGAATTTATGAAACTAGTGGAATGAATCAACGGTTCACTTGCAAGCATCTTGCAGTAGTTCAAACATCACATTTAATTTTGAGAGTAAGAAATATACTTATAGATGGTATTCGGATACTTGGCATGAATATGAATGGACAATACAATGCATGGGAATCATTATGGAAAACCTTATTTGAAGTTAAGAGATTCTTGTAGCTCAAATATAGATTGTTTGAGCAATAATAAAGTAAGGCATGTGCGCTTAGGTATAGGTATAATAATTGTAACAAATTATTATATATTAGCTTACACTAGAATTTTCAAATAAAAGGAAACAAATAAGTTTCTTATTAGAGAAAAGACGACTGAGACATTTTAATACAAGAAAAGCATTTGAAACTGATAGGTGAAATAAAATTTTATAGTGTAATGTTTGCTCAAGAAATGGGGCAATTGCCAAAGAAAATTGCCAAAAAAGATCAACGACATTTACTCTATGTAGATGTAGCAGCTGGCCGGCGGCTAAGCTCTTATGTCAATTGATTACTTGGTAGCCAACTATTGAGAAGCTGCAATCCGCAAATGCACCTATAAATACCAAGGTGTTTGCTTGCAAAACCATTTCAAACGCTTGAAAAATTTTTGATACAATGGCATCGAAAAAGTTATCGGGTTGTGCTTTCTTCCCTTTCTTTCTTTGTCTCTTTGCTTTCAATCCAACAAAGGCCCAAAACTCCCTAAAATCTCCCTTTTACAACACCAATGAAACTCCCAAGTCACCAATCTCAATTGCTTATCAAGCAGAAATAATTTCCGTTGATGATATCTATCTAATGCATTTATCAATCGGCACTCCTCCGGTTGATATATTTGGTTCTGTTGACACGGGGAGTGATTTTACATGGACACAGTGCGAGCCATGCCCAGAACCAGGATGTTTTAAGCAAGAACCTCCACTTTTTGATTCTAAAAATCTTCTACATACAATTCTATTTCTTGCTCCTCATCCCAATGTGGTGCAGCCGCATCGAATTGCTCTGAAGGAGACTGCACTTACACATTCTTATATGGAAGAGGTGCACATGCATCCTTCTCAAGTGGCAATCTTGCTACAGAGACTCTGACTTTCAGTTCAACATCCGGACCGCCTCTGCAAATGCCAAATGTAATCTTCGGTTGCGGACACAAAAGTCGTGCAACCCCATTAAGTGATTCAAAACGAACCGGCATTATTGGCCTCGGACCAGGCAAGTCTTCACTAATTTCTCAAATGGGAACATCAATTGCTGGTAAATTCTCTTATTGCCTGCCCGGTCAAGGTTCAAGCAAAATAAACTTTGGTGGAATTGTTGCTGGTGCTGGGATAGTTTCTACCCCATTGATTATTAAGGACCATTATTATCTCACCCTTGAGGCAATCACTGTGGGCAGCGAAAGACTAGAATTTATGTCCTCATCAACTGGAAACATTTTTGTTGATACGGGTGTTCTGCGGACTTTATTGCCACTAGAGTATCACTCAAATTTAAAGTCAGTAATGATGAATATGATTAAGGCGCAACCTGTGGAAGTCGTAGGAGCTGAGCCTGGCTTTTCTGATGTTCTTTGTTACAATATTAGTTCACAGCCTAAATTTCCTGACGTTACAATTCATTTCAGAGGTGCTGATGTGAAGTTAAACCCTTCCAATCTTTTTAGAAATATTTCAGACGAGTTTACGTGTTCTGCTTTTAGAGGTGGCAATGCCAATATAGTTTACGGTAGAATAATGCAAATCAACTTCTTAATCGGCTATGACATCGAGCAAGCGATGGTGTCGTTTAAGCCGTCTCGATGCACCGACCATTAACTGCAAAGCTTGGGAAGTGCTTTTGGTTAATATTTAAAGTGTTTTTTTCCCCTTTATTTTAATTTATTTTGTTTTGTTTGATTAGAAGTCTTATAGCCAGAGCTTCCTCGTTCTTAAAGTTTTAGTCGATGCTGGTTTTTTATTTTGTCTAAGTTGGATTATGTAAGAAGTCTTTCGTTATTTATGCTTTGAATTATTGTAACAGAGGCACTTCCTCTAAAGTCAGTTATATAACAAAAATCGAGAATTCTTCTCATTTGCGAGCGCTGCTTTTCTGTTTGGTTTGTTCTTCTTCTGCTACATTTGTTTGAAGCCGGGTCACTGCAGAAATTATTTTCTGTGCTTTGTTTCTTTACACTTTTTTTTTCCTTCTAATAAAGGTTTTATAATAATTTGTTATGTTGTCCCTGAGTATGAGTAATTTGACTTGATGATAGACCAGGATGATATCTTGTCATAAGCAGCATAAATCGGAGTATGACCTGAATTTGTATTACGATTATCTTATTTTATATTCTTGAACTTTAATGAATCTGCTGGTGCATTCTGTTAATCCATTTATTTTGACTCATTCCATAAAAGCTAGTACCTTTTTTTCCCCCCTCCTTTTAAGATTATTTGCCGCTTGCGAGGATGCTTTCCTGAGCGATGGTGGTAGTTATTTGGGAATGAACAGAGGTTACTTTTCAGAAATAATGGCAGTTATTTTGGTGGTTGAGTTAGCTTATTCGAAAAGGTTGGCATAAAAATTTGTTGGAAATGTGACTTTGTACTGGTAAACTGTAGCAAGACTACCATAAGGCAAAACTGTCTGTAGAAGAATAACTTTACCCCCGAACTACAGATTATATAGCACGTGAAGAGGTCTAATTGATACCATTATCAAATCCCTGCTTCTGTAGTTGTTGCGTTTTTTTATATTGCCCTCTAATTCTTCTCTAGGCATTTGTACAAGAATGTTAATATCGTTCAGGCATAATCTCTTGAGCGTATTGTCACGGGATGAGTGTTTTGCGCAGCAACCCGTGCGGCACTTAGACAACTTTTGTCGAGAGTTGCTAAGTAAGCCTAGGAGTTTCTCAACTAGCGAAGCCGAGGGTAGTCGAGAGGCTAGAGAGAAACGAGAGAACAATGGAGCCAATCGAGAATTGTATTGCCAACAAGAGACTTTACAAGAGAGCTTACAAGAGTGCTTGAGAGAATTGCTCAAGGCTTGATGATCTAAATGGCAAATGCCATCCCCTATTTATAGGAGCTTGCCAAGCTCTAGGGTTCTAGAGAATTCTTGCCACTTGCCTATAGTTTATTATTTACAAAGCTCTAGAATATGTACAAGCTCAAATGTGCTAGGATGTGCTGGAATTTTCCGGAACCAAGCCAAGCTAGCACTCTTGGCCAAGGCGTTGGGCTTGCGGCCCGAATCTAGGCACTTGTGGGCTGAAATTTTAGCGGACCGCAACATCCTCCCCCACCTAAGCTCGCGGCGTCCTCGTCGCGCTCTCGTGCTTATAGCTTTGGATGCTCTCCGCGAATTGCCACAATTCATCTTCTCGTTCCCATGTGGCTTCGCTCTCGGGGAGGTTCTTCCACTTCACCAAGTACTCATTGTATGGTTGCACACCTCGTCTCCGAATCACGCGGTCGGCAATGATGTAATCCACATCCTTGTCGAAAGCGGTGACAACGGCTGTTGGCGCGCGTCTTGATTCTCCGCGCCTTAGGTCTTCCGCGTCTTCATGATATGGCTTTAGGAGGCTAACATGGAAGACCGGATGGATTTTAAGCCTTGGTGGAAGTTGGACATGGTATGAGACGTTGCCCACACGTCGAATAATTCGGAAGGGTCCTTCGTAGCGTCTTACCAACCCCTTGTGCACTTTCCGCAACGTCTTAAATTGTTGGGGCAGTAACTTGATCATAACTTGATCACCTTCCTTGTACTCGACATGCCGTCTCCTTGTATCCGCCCACTTTTTCATCTTCCTCGCGGCCTTGTCAAGGTATGCTCGCGTAATGTCCGCTTCCTCGTGCCATTCGCGGGCGAGCTTGTGAGCCGCGGGGCTTTTCCCTCCATAAGTCGAGGCTATGGCATTAGGCGTCAAGGGCTGAAAACCCATGACAATTTCAAAGGGACTTTTGCCGGTGGCCTCGCTTCGTTGTAGGTTATAGGAGAATTGGGCAATGTCAAGTAGTTTTGCCCAATCACGCTGATGAGCGCTCACATAGTGCCTTAAGTACATCTCGAGCAAGGCATTAATGCGCTCGGTCTGCCCATCCGTTTGTGGGTGGAAGCTTGTCGAGAACTTGAGATCGGTTCCCAACATGTTGAAGAGTTCCGTCCAGAATTTCCCCGTGAACCGCGGGTCTCGATCACTCACAATGCTCCTCGGAACTCCCCAATGCTTCACCACATGTTTAATGAAGAGACGGGCTGCTTCATCAACCTTACAATCATGGGTGCGGCAATGAAGGTAGCATACTTGCTATACCGATCAACGATAACCATATTGCTGCCGCAACCTTCGGATTTGGGCATAGTAGTAATGAAATCCATAGAAACACTTTCCCATGGCCTTGTTGGCCGTGGTAATGGCTCTGATCCCGGGGAGTTGATGATCCACCTTGTCTTGTTGGCACACAAGACAAGTCCGCACATATGCCTCAATGTCCTCCCTCATGTATGCGGCCAATAGTATGAAGCTTGCACTAGCGCGCAAATGCGCTCAATTCCGGGGTGACCAGCCCACTTGAGTCGTGGCACTCCTTGATGACTTCCTTCCGCAAATGTCCCCACCTTGGTACAAATAACCGATCTCCCTTGGTGAGGAGGATGCCTTCCTCTTGCCAAAACCGCCTTGTTTTGTCCTCGAGCACCTTTTCCAGTAAGTCTTGTGCGAGAGGGTCTTGCTTGAGACCTTTCTTGATGCGGGTGACAAGGCCGGACTTTGGTTGGCTCATGCTTAATGTGGCCAATTTCGCCTTGCGGCTTAGAGCATTCGTAACGACGTTGGCCTCACCCGATTTGTACTCGAGCCGATAATCAAATTCCGCAAGGAAGTCCGCCACCGTGCGTGCTTGCTTCGGGCTCAACTTCTTTTGTGTTTGAAAGTAGCTTGTGGCTACGTTGTCTGTCATTATGATGAAGTGCGAGCCGAGCAAGTAGTGTCGCCACACTCGCAAGCAATGTATGATGGCTGTCATTTCTTTCTCTTGTACCGTGTAGCGGCGTTCCGTATCATTGAGCTTTCGGCTCTCGAACGCTATGGGGTGGCCATCTTGCATTAGAACTCCACCAATGGCGAAGTCGGAGGCATCCGTTTGTACTTCGAAGGGCTTGGTGTGATCGGGCAGGGCAAGGACTGGTTCCTCCGAGATCGCTCTTTTGAGCTCTTCGAAGGCACCTTGGCATTCTTCGGTCCAATGCCACTTCCGATTTTTCTTGAGTAAGTCTGTCAAGGGTGCCGCCTTGGCTGAGTAGCTCTTGATGAAGCGTCGATAATAATTCACCAAGCCAAGGAATGAGCGAAGCTCGGGCACTTTCGAAGGGGGCTCCCACTCGAGTATAGCCCTCACCTTGGAGTTCTCCATCATAAGCTTCCCGTCCGCAATTTTGTGGCCAAGGAACTCCACCTCCCTTTGGGCAAACGAACACTTCTCCATTTTAAGAAAGAGTTCGTTGTCTCGAAGCACTTGGAGGACTTGTCGCAAATGTTGTGCATGCTCCTCGAGTGTGGCACTATAAACCACAATGTCGTCCAAGTACACTACCACGAAGCGGTCGAGGAAAGGTTGGAGTACCTTGTTCATGAGTGTGCAGAATGTGGCGGGAGCGTTGGTGAGGCCGAATGGCATGACAAGGAACTCAAAAGAGCCGTACCTTGTTGTGCACGCCGTCTTAGGCTCATCTCCATGGGCAATCCGAACTTGGTAATATCCGGAGCGCAAGTCGAGTTTGGTGAAGTATTGCGCTTTGCCAAGTTGGTCGAACAAGTCCGCAATCAAGGGAATCGGATACTTGTTCTTGATGGTGATTTTGTTGAGCGCCCGATAGTCAATACACATCCGCAACGAACCATCCTTCTTCTTTTGAAAGAGTACGGGCGCGCCAAAAGGGGCCTTGGATGGGCGGATGTATCCCGCATCTAGTAAGTCTTTGAGTTGTCTCCGCAATTCTTCAAGTTCAGGCGGAGCCATACGATAGGGCGCCAAGGCCGGAGGTTTAGCGCCCTTTTCCAGCTCAATCTCATGGTCTACCTCTCGCCGAGGTGGGAGCTTCTTCGGAAGCTCAGGAGGCATCACGTCCTTGAATTCCTCGAGGACGGTTTGAATGGATGAGGGGGCTTGGCTTGGCGGTTTTCGGCTATCTTCTCCCTCGTTGAGCTCTCGGATGGAAACCAAGAAGCTTGGATCCTTCTTGAATGCCTTCTTGAATTGCATGGCCGAGAGTGTCTTCTCTCCGATTTTGCCCCGTTTTGCGGGTACCATGCACGAATTATTCCCATCAATGATGCCTAGAGAGTTTGTAGCCGGCAATGGAAAGGCATGGACTTGGTCGAAGAATTCCATGCCGAGGACCATCTTGAAGTCATCCATAGGCACGATGGAAAAGTCAAGCTTTCCGCTCCATGTACCAAGCGTCATGGGCACATCTTGGGCAATACCCGCAATGGGCTTAGCGGGTGAATTCACCGCCTTCATAGTGCCTCCGTTCTTAGTGGCCTTGAGACCTAGCCGCTTGGCCTCATCTTCGGACACAAAGTTGTGCGTGGCTCCCGTATCTAGCATCGCACGCACGGAGTGGCCATTGATGCTTGCACTCACGTACATGAGCCCTTTCTTGGTGAATGCGGGCTGCTTGTTGAGTGCGCTGAGGAATTGGAGGGAACCCATGCTAGGCCGAGCTTCCTCCGATGGTGAAGCGACATTGCCCTTGAGTTGGGCAGCGAGTGCGTTGAGCGACTTCTTCTCCGGACAGTCGCGCACCCAGTGAGGTCCGTTGCAAATGAAGCATGGACTTCGTGGTTTAGGCGGTTCTTTCTTGCCCTCCGACTTGCCTTGCCCCCCCTTGTTGGTGGGAGGCTTCTTTTGCCCCCAATCCTTGCGGTTGTCACCCTTTCCCTTGCGACTCTCTCCCCCACCTTTGCCTTGGCCCGATTTCTTATCCTTGGATTGGGTGGAGTACTCGGTGAGGGATTCCGCAATGGCGATGGCGTCGTCAAGAGTCTGCACGCCACGCCTATCGAGTTCCGTCTTGGCCCAATCCTTGAGGCCATCTTGAAAGTAGAAGAGGGAGTCCTTGTCGGACATGTCGCTTATCTCTAGCATGAGTGTTGTGAACTCATTGATGTACTCTCGGATGCTACCCGATTGCTTGAGGCGACGTAAGCGCGCTCGCGCTTCCTTTTCCGCATTGCTTGGGGCGAATTGCTTTCGGAGTTCTTGCTTGAAATCCGCCCAAGTATCGATGGTGCATATACCTTTGCCCATCTCCCCATGCTTCCGACGCCACCATAGTTGTGCGGCGCCTCGAAGATAAGTGGGTGCGGTGCCCACTCGCATTGCCTCGTCTCGGACGCCGATGGCATCGAAATATTGGTCTAGCCCGAATAGGAAATTATCCACCACCGTGGCATTGCGTGTGCCATCATAGGTGTCGGGCTTTGGCACATCAATGCGACGCGCATCACTCGTGCTTGTTGAAGCCGGGCTAGTGGATAGTGTGCGCTTGTGCCATGCCCAATCCGAGCGGACTTCCTCCACTTCCGCACGGACAGCTCGCAACTCCTCTTGGACGAAGCTGCGGATTTTCAGTAATTCCTCATGGAATGCTCGAAATTCCCCGCGGAGGGTGTTGGCTTGGTCTTGGATGAGGGCTTTGGTTGCCATGGTGAAATCGGCATACTCTCCCTCGAGACCATCAACTCGTTCCTCCAACCCATCAAGGGTCTCTTGAGCGGCGGACATAGCATGCTCGAGCGTGCCTACACGAGGCTCCAAGGCATCGACGGATGGTGCCTTGGACTTGCCGCGGGACTTACCCCGTCCCTCTTCGCGGCCGCGGGTTGGCTCCGGTGGAACTTCGGTGCCAACGATGCCCTCTTGAGATGCGGCAGGAATATTGGCCATTGCTTGTGTGCTTGGTTGCGTGGATGCAAACCTTCGCTCTGATACCACTTGTCACGGGATGAGTGTTTTGCGCAGCAACCCGTGCGGCACTTAGACAACTTTTGTCGAGAGTTGCTAAGTAAGCCTAGGAGTTTCTCAACTAGCGAAGCCGAGGGTAGTCGAGAGGCTAGAGAGAAACGAGAGAACAATGGAGCCAATCGAGAATTGTATTGCCAACAAGAGACTTTACAAGAGAGCTTACAAGAGTGCTTGAGAGAATTGCTCAAGGCTTGATAATCTAAATGGCAAATGCCATCCCCTATTTATAGGAGCTTGCCAAGCTCTAGGGTTCTAGAGAATTCTTGCCACTTGCCTATAGTTTATTATTTACAAAGCTCTAGAATATGTACTGCTCAAATGTCTTTAGGATGTCTTTGGAATTTTCCGGAACCAAGCCAAGCTAGCACTCTTGGCCAAGGCGTTGGGCTTGCGGCCCGAATCTAGGCACTTGTGGGCTGAAATTTTAGCGGACCGCAACAGTATGCTGTTCCTGTAGCCTGATCAGCAAATAGCCAATTTAGAGCACAAAATATCAGTAAGGAATTCTAAAAGAGATACTGCAACTCTTGAGTTGTCATTTGACTTGATTAACTCTTGATTTACAAGTTGAGATGTAAGTTTGAGGTTGCTTGACCTCTCTTTGAGTTGAAACAAAAATTTAAGAAAGAGCATCATCTTTTGTCGCTTGAACAAAGACTATGTGGAAGCGGCATCTGCTCCAGCATCCTCATAGCTCTTATTAGTAGGATTATGCAGTTTGGCTTCTAGTTTGGATGTTCCTTTGAATAACCGACAGTTAAGCTGTAACATCGGGTAAGGTTCAACTTCTGTGCTGTTTCTTTGCTTTTTGTTTTTGCTCTTATCTTAAACTGAATGAATTAACGTGCACTCTGGAATGTTGACTCAAGATGTATATTTTCTTATCCATAGCTTGGAACAAACAGATTCAGACTGAGCATTATGGATTTTAGACGAGCTACCAAATAGCGAAGTTCTCTGTTTGTGATGTCCACTGACGTGTGTTTAACCTTTGTAAATTTTTTTTTTTTTAAATTAATGCTTGTATGAATGAATCTTCTTAGAAAAACTTCAAAACCCCACCCCTGCTGGTAGAGATTTTGGATTCAAATTCACGTTCAACAATGGTTACAACATTTATAATCTAAATGCGGCTATAAGCAACATATTATACCCAAAATTAAAAATAATAAAAAAAAAAGACGGAAGGAAGGAAGAAAGAAAACGTCAACTTTGATATTAGTTGGTAAGATAAATAAATTCAATTAGATTTCCAGTTCTAAAATTGTAGCTTGACAAACAAATCACCACACCTATGATATAAGATGGTAACGAAGATAATCACAAAGGCATTTGCAGATAAGCTTTTGGCCTCGTTAATTTGAATGACTGTAAAAAGCAGTTGGAGATTTTCAAAACGGATTAGCATTATCAACTTTGGAGCCGAAAAAGAGCTCCCAAAACCAGAGAGCCTGTGCAAGGACTGAAAAAAAATATGCTAAAGTCTGGTCTGTTCAATGGCAAAGTTGTTCAATGGCCAACCTAAAACTTTGCCATTGTCTTCAGAAAGGGAAGGGATTTGCCATCCACGTCACGGTTTCTTATGGACCAAGTTGTTATCCACTCAACCCCAAAAGTAAAAAGGTCGAACTTCTCCCATAGTTGCTTCCCAAATCTGGCATGTGGCCACCACCAATAAGGATGGCAAATCCTATGGTGGCCCTCCTCAATTGCTCTCCCTACAGCTTCAATTGCAGCTCTATTCCTCTCGCCAATGATAACCAGAGCTCTCATCCACATCTGCTGTAACTTGAGTGAACCTGTACAAAAGATACTTTGATCAATTCACTAATGGGAAAAACTTTTTCCCAAACAAAAAGCACATAGCACAACAAATGTGCAACATTTTTGTCCCCACCCATCCCAACATTTTCCTAGAAGGATGTAACTGCTGCACCCACACAAAATATAGTAAGCAAATAAGCAGGCTCAGTAGGAAATGGATGCAGGTAAGCCAAAGACGTCAACGGTACGGTTGGAACTGCAATGCTTAAACTTAACTTTGAAAACATCACAACTAAGGTATTTTGTTAAAAGTAACCTACTTTTACAAGGTAGCTATATTTACCATCTATCCATTTCACAATGACTGTGGTTTAAAAGCCACAATGCCTGAATCACAAACATTAGGTGGAACAAATAGCCTAAAAACTTTTAAGGTTACAGATTTATGACCAGCAGAGCCAATGGATCAGAATAAAAGGAGTTTGGAAGATCGGAGAACTCCTATTGGAGATTTTTCTTAGAACAGAATGATCGCAAACTTCAGCATGCTCAAAATCATTTCATCCATGGCAACGATAACTCACTCTCATGATTTTGTTATTAACCGAAAAGCCACTATTATCAGACCTGTATAACGTAAGTAATAAATGAACTTTATCTCCAACATACAAGAAACTGGTAGATCATATAACATGAGACATTAGTTATCACATCACAAAGCAGAAGAAAAAAAAGAAATATATATATATATACACAAACCAAAATAACTGATTAACAGTTCCTTTGATGTTAGTCGCTTTGCCAGCAAGACCTTCATTGGAGCACCAAAAATAAGCATAGATAATGCTTCCATTACTGGATATTCTGATGGCTGACTTCCTACATCGGCACAGACACTTCCAAGTATGAGAAGACCTACAAGGGGCATTGAAAGCACACGCGAAGCCCATAAAAAGGATCACGGTTTTCTGGAATTGAAGGTTGCATCATAGGTTTAGTTGATTTGAGAGTTATATCCCTTGCAAACGTAAATAAGCTTTCACCTTTTGCAAGCTGAAAGAAAAGCGAAAAGGGTCTTAGACATAGGAGTCAGTTGCCACTGCCAAACTGAGAAAAATGCCAAGTTTGGAAGAAAAGAAAGTACAAAAATGCATGGCCCTTTATGATCTAGAAAAATAACAAGAAAATTATAGGCTTTGTTGTTACCTGGGCCTGCAGGGAGAATATTCTCATAGAGTCAGGTGCCTATCCTAATTTTTCATTATTGTGAGGATTTGAAACATGATCTGGCTAATATTTAGAATATAATATGGGAATGAAGGAATGAAGTGCCTTAAAAACATGTATTTTTGATAGCCTTCATGATCATGTTCTCATTCTATTGAACATCAATTGAAGAAGCAAACTCAGTGTAGTAGTATTAAGATAGAGAGTGAGGGAGAGACAAGTAACCTGAAGTAACTTGAAGGTCTCATAATCAAGATCTGGTAATCAAGCATAAAAGAATTCAAGCCATCTGCCACTGGATGCATCCTATAATGTCAAAACCTTGTGAACCTTTGAGCTTCTTCACATCTATGGAATTGCTTGCTTTTTCTAAACTCCCTCTGCTAGCTACCATCTCATAAAGTACACAGTCATAGAGTTGACGTTCCTTCTGGAGGGTTTCCAAGTACGGGAGAAATATTTATCTTTCAAATTGGTTTGATTGGAAAAACTAATAACAATAACAAAACAAAAATTCTACTAGTCAAAGGGATCAGAAGTCATCGGCAAGGAAAATCTCCTAAGGATTTCAACCTATTCCTTCCACTCATAAGGCAAAAGCAAAATGCTACTTTCATATTTACCCTTAAGGTACTCACAATTTTTTGAGTGGTTCACTAGTCAATATTATAAAAGTAAGAGTTAAAAGAAATTCTTTCATGCCAGTTTCCTCAATTCATCCTCATAACAGGCTGCAATTGGGGTTACAAATTACAACTGCCCTTATGTGAATGACACAAATCAATTTACAAGGTTTACTCACAGGCATTCACTATTTACTCATCACAATCTCTTAACTTAGGCCCTGTTTGGCGCAGCAGCACAGCTGCTCCAAATGTGCTATTCAACTGGTTTTGGTGGCAAAATTAACAATTTGCACCCTTTCAGCTTCCAATAATTATTAGAATAAGAGGTCTTTACAGTGCAATCAATAAAATCATAACAAAATGTATTAGATCCTAAAACCTCTGCCAATGAAATTTTAAGGTTTGTAATCTCTTAGGCAATAAAAGTCTAAAATCCAAAGTAAAAGCCCTGAATTCTCCCAGCAAGATTTCAAAGTCATAGGTTCCTTTGGCATATTTACATATCCTAAATTTCTGAGGAAGATTGGAAGTCCTAAGTTCCTTAGGAAGATCTATGAATCCTAAATTTCATTGGAATACTCAAAAGTCCTAAGTTCCTTTGGCATGTTGATGAATCATACATTTCTTAGGAAGATTCAAAGTCCTAAGTTCCTTAGGCAAATCTACAAATCCAAATTTTCCTAAGAAGATTGAAAGTCCTCAGTTTATTAGGCAGATTTGCAATCTTAAATTTCTTAGGAAAATTCAAAGACCTAAGCTCCTTAGGCATGAAAAAAATCCTATAAGCAAGATCGTAAGCCTATAACGTTCAAGAAAAATCAAAGTCATAATTTCTTCAATTAAAATCTTGAGCTCTTCCACATAAAAATAGTAAAGTTCGTTCTCAAAAATTCTCAAGTTCTTCAATAAAATTCCTTCAGTGAAGTCATGAGTTCCAAATAGAAAATTTCAAATGGCCAAAAATGCCACATATCTCCTATATTTAAAATTTCTAAACAAATTTTCTATAAGTAGTGAAAATAAGGACTAAAAGTAACTTTAGCACAGCCAGTTAAATTTTAACTTCTTGATTATTTTCATCGAAGGGTCAAAAACATTTTGGGAAGCAACGTTAGGGAAAATCCTTAAGTGGCTTAGCAGGCTGTTATAGGAGGAACCGAACAGAACCACTGTTATGGTATTCCCCTGTTAACAACAGAACAATAAGGTGAATTATTATTAATTAATTCTAGAAGTCAATTCAAACTAAAACCGAACTCCAGGTGACCAAAATGAAATCAAAAGAGAACATTAGTGAAGAAGAAAATAAGAGAACAGAGCATCTGCACTAACAGGATTCTAATGGCTGGAGCGACTATGAATGCTTATAAAGACACAACAATTTGAAGTCCACTAAAAAGAACATTGCCAATTGAAGATCACTGATCAGACTCCTTCCAGCAAATTTATACAGACAGTTCAAGCAGCCATGCCCATTTTTGTCACAAAAATAAAATTAAAAAAAAATTACACTATAAGTAAACGTACTCATTGTCCACAAAGCCCATAAAAGCCTGGACCACCACGGATCTAGGTCTTTTGGAATTGGAGGTTGCACCATAGCTGTAGTTGATTTAAGAGTCATATCCGTTGCAAATGTAGATAACTGTTCACCTTTCTCAAGCTGAAAGGAAAGACAAAAAGGCATAAGATGTAGAAGGCAGCTGTCAGCAAAGACAAAAAGGCATAAGATGTAGAAGGCAGCTGTCAGCAAAATGCATCAAGATTGGATGAGCAGAAAGTACAGGAATGCATCAAATCCCAAGAAACTTACTTATCACTTCCTGTTCTAGACGAAAATAACCATAAAATTATAGGCTTCGTCAACACCTGGAAGTGCAGGGCGAATATACTTTTGGAAAGCCAAAAGTCAGGCTCCCTGTACTACTTTCTCATTACTCTGTTGTATTTGAAACATCTTGGATGACCTGGCAAATATACAGAATATAATATGGAAGAAAGGAATGAAATGCCTTAAAAACAGGTATTTTTTATACCTTCATGATCATGCTCTCATTCATTGCATCAATTTAAGAAGAAAAATCAATAAAGCAGTATTATTAAGCAACTCTCGAAGAAAAAAGAGTGAGAGAGGGAGACATGTCACAAAAGAAAAAGATGATTAACCTAAAGTAACTCGAAGGTCTCATAATCAAAATCTGCATGGTACCGATTCTCAGCCTGAGAGTCAAGACAGTCTACTTGGAAATCACACATAAGAATTCAAGCCATCTGCCGCTGGATGCATCCTAGAATGTTGAACCTATGAGCTTCATTATATCCAAGGAATTTCTTCTTTTATCTAAACTCTCCCTCCTAGCTACCATCTCGTAAAGGACAATCATTGAGTTCAAGTTCTTTCTATAGGGTTTCAAAGTAACTACATGAATAAGTTTTTATCTGTCAAATTGGTTTAATTGGAAAAATTAGTACAATAAGTAATTGAGCCAAGAAAACAAAATTTGCAAAAGCCAGGGAAATCAGTAATCATCATCAAGGAAAATCTCATAAGGGTTTGACCTATTCATCCCACTCATAAGGCAAAAGCAAAATGCTACTTCTATGCAAATTTATTCCTTAAGGTACTTATGGTTTGATGAATGTTTAATTAATCAATAGTATATATAGAAGTAAGAAATAAAAGCATTATCCAATAATTCATGCTTCTTTCCTCAATGCATCCGCATAACATACTGCCATTGGGGTTACAGATTACAATTGCCCTTATGTGAATAGCACCGATTAATTTACAAGGTTTACACACAGGCACTCAAAGTCTCTTAATTTACACAGATTTTTGCCGGTAAAATTACCGACTTGCGCACATTGTAGCTTCCAACAATTGATAATCATAATAATAAGCCTTGACAGCGCAGTCGAAAACGAACAATTAAAAAAGTTATACTATAAGTAAACGTACTCATTGTCCACGATATGAATTGTTAAAACCATCATCCTGGAAACTCCAAAATTAAATCTTTTTTAAAAAATTGTAAAGTCGGAAATGAACAAGAAAACAGGTGAAGCACTAAACCCCCCCCCCCCCAAAAAAAAAAGGCAGAAAAAGAATAAGAATACCTGAAGAAAAGGAGGAAGAAGAGACCAAGGAAACTTCTTTCCATAAGTGACGATAGCAGTCTGAAGCTGGACGCTACGCTGCCTCTACCATTTGCTTCCTCTCTTGCATCTCATAGAATCTGCTATCGAAATTTTTTCCAAGAACTGCTCCGCAGAGACCTCTTCGATCTGCTGCTGCGACAACGATGACGAAGCAGCGGCAGTGGTGAGTATTTTTCAAAAGGAGTGACAGTTACGAGGATTTTGTTTAAGAAATTTAATAAGATTTGGTTTTAATAAAGGCGCAAAGGAACTGACACGAGACAATGTGGTGGAGCATGATTCGATGCTTAGAATTTCACGAGGATTTAAGTATTGACACCATCACTTCGGCTTCTTTCATTCTCTTGTGGTGGTGGGTGTTTGCGCGGGGTTGAGGGGATGGGGTTTGCGTGGGTTGGTTGGTTTGACTGAAGCGCGTTTGGTTTCCGTTTCAACGACATGTACATACAACGAATTTTTTTTTTTTAAATTGTTACTGATGTTATATCGTATACATTATAATTAATATTATATTAAATTATATAACTAAAACTATCATCATATATTAACTATTAAAGTGAATTATATCATATATTGACAGTTAAAGTATTTATTTAGATATTTTATATATTATTTTTACTCAATTATTAAATAATTAAGAAAAAATTAAAATTAACTCTCATAATATTTTTATAAAAACTCAAATCCTTACACTTAATATTATAAATGTAAAAATTCTCCTATTAGACTAATGACTCATTAGTTACACACAAGGAATTTTGATTGGTATTTTTTGATTATTTTATTTTACTATTTTCATTTCATTTTCTGTTACTTTTTTTTGTGTAACGAATTTTATGTCAGTATAATTGGCTTTAATTAAAATGTAAAATTTTAAAATAATAAAAATTTAAAAATCTTAGAATAACATCTTGCATTAGAAGTTATTTTTACTTTAAAAAATACTTTTAAAATCTATATTTAATTCTTTTTTATTTCTAAACTTTTTTTTACTATTTTTATTTTCTATTCTAATACTTTAGATGTGGGTGACATTTGTCTATTTATATATATATTGTGTGAAAGAGAATACTTTTGTAAACTTTATTTTTGAATGATTGCAAGCATTGGCATACACTTAAGATAAGAAATTGGGTATAACCTCGAATTGTAAAGGTCCATTGATACCTTAGAAGTCAAACGTAAGTTTTTGAAATCTAAGATTCGCAGATAGTGGGATCCTCAAGCTCGATGTGCTTGAGGACATGGACTTAGGCGAGATTTACTAAATCATGTAAGAATAACTATGTTTGGTCTCTCTTACTTAACTATTTTATTTTGAGCATTGTTAAATTTATTGTATTTGATTTTATTAAAGCATTAGATTGATTTATTATGTGATTTGATTTATTTAATTCTTAAAAATCTAATTCATCCCCCTCTTGGGTTACATAACTAAAATTTCAATTTTATTTTACCATTGTTTAATCATTTACATTTTTTTCTTCAATAATTTCATGTTCTCATTATTTACTTTTTTTTATTATTTTCTTTTTAACTCTCAAACCATGTGCTTCACGCATTATTTGACATAGATATACTATCTCATTTACCGCTGTGAGCCATTGTCACTATGATTATTAAATATGACTTCTTGTTAAAGCATTCACTAATTATTTTTGAGATATCTCAATAGCAGCTACCCGCAATACTCAATTTAAGAATATTTGTGTGCTCTCTGGATTCAATTATGAAACATATAATGGATTTATTGATGCAGCCTTAGATCTTGGTCGAAGCATATAAGCTAAGAAATTACACTTGATTTATGGAAAAAGTAATCGAGGGTTATCAAAACTAGTCTTAGAAGCTATTTATATTAAAAGGAGCCAAGTGTTATACATCATTCCAACAACCTTGAAACTTTTGGGCTGTTTATCTGACTTACCAACTGAGAAAAGTTAGTCGTCTTAGGCATGCAAAAGAGAATAATTGAAATGCTGAATCATGCTTATGCTTTTATTTTCTTACTGGAAGATCTTACAACTTTAGAGGCATTAATCATATTAGCATCTTGGATCTATTTGAATATCCATCAGAAACCTATTAGTTTGTTAAATATTAATAACATTTATGATGGCTTTATTGCATTTCTTAATCATGCAATAAAAAATTATTTTATTTCTTCTACAGTGAAAAAAATCTTTATTTGTCCTCATACTGCTAATGAGTTACTTGATCTATTACAAATTTATAAAATAGAACCACATCCCAAGACCTTAGCATTAGAGCAGCCAACTAATGGTGGTAGAAGTAGTTGCAGTAAGAAGTGTAAATTAGATTTAACTCTCCGCTTATAAATATTTTCTTTTATTACAGCACCAAGTGATATCTTCTAATATCTACTTCTTTCCTTTAAAATATTGAGGATAATATTTCATTCTAGTTGAGGGAGGGAATAATTGATAATTATGAAATATTTTAATCTTGGTGAAGTTTTTACTAATTTTTATTATAGAAACTAGCCTACCTAACTTTTATGGTTGAAGATGATTGCATATAGAGTATAGTGACTCTAGAAATACATCTTTTTAGTTTCTTTTTTAAAAAATTCAAATATTTTCTTATTATTAAGCTTAATTTTAAGTGTGATCTTTTTAATTTTTAATTTTCCTTTATAAATATACACTTTTAAATTTTTGAGTCGAAGATGACTAAATATAAAGTATAGTGACCCAAAAATTGCATCTTTTTAATTTTTCTAAAAAAATTTATGATATTTTAACATCGGATGACGCGACGACTTTTAAATTTTAGTATTTATAATATTTTTAGTCTTGCATTATGTTACACTATGTTTGCTACTTTATATATTAATGTCGGAGACAAAAATATGACTTGTTTGAAGGAATGTACATGTTATAATAAATTTCAAGTGAGTTCTTAAGCCTGTCATTTTTATTTGAGAGTAACGCTTTTTGTCCATTCTTCATACAACTTAATAGTTTGTTATTTTATACATGATTTCTAAATTTATTTTTGAGTCAATCTTTTACAAAAAGAAAAAAATGTATATTGCTACCTATGAAAGTTTATCCAACTAATAGATATAAAAGATTATTTAGAGCCCTAAAGATGATGAAAAGATCATCTTTGACCTGTTTGAATCTTTCTAACCATGTCTTTTGTTAATATCTATATTTAATCCTTTTGAGTTTTTTTTTTTAAATCTTTTCCTTGATAACTTATCATATTGACCCAACTCTAATATGAAATATTACTTGATGTCGTATAAATTTCATCACTCATTCAAGTTTGAGAAAAATATAAATAATTACTTTATTCAATATAGTTATGCCATAAAAAAAGAAAAAAGAAAAATTAAAAAAATAATAAAAATATTTTAGCTTAAAACAAAAAAAGCGAGATGTATCTTGCAATTTATAAAAAAGAAAAAAAGAAAAAATATCTTGAAATACTAACTAGATAACCCAAGAGTGGGGCGAATTGTGTTTTTAAAATTCCAGCAAACAAAAGACTTAAAGTGATATAAATTAAGCAATTAAATTTGAGATAAATAAATAAATAAACAATAAAAAAAACAGAGAGATGGAGTAAGAGAGATCAAACACAATAATTTTTACGTGGTTTGGCTATCCCCGCCTACGTCCATGCCTCCAAGCACACCGAACTTGAGGATTCCACTAAGTAAGCCTCCAAGGCTTCAAAATTTTACAATTGACTTCCAAGGTGTCAATAAACCTTTACAAGAAGAGATTTTCCTAATTTCTTAATTTACGTGTATCTTAATACTTACAATCACTCAAAACAAAGATCACAAATTAATTTTTCTCTCACACAATTTTTCAAGATTACAAATCAATGCCTAATGCCCAATACGTGTGAGTAGATGAAGTAAAAAATCTATTTAAAGCTTAATGTAGATCATATATTCGTGTATTTGCTCAGTAGTTATGTTGCTGTTCTTTTGATTTGACTTGGATGGACTCATTTATAGTTGGAGCCGAAAAATAGCCGTTATTCATTTTTATTGACAGAAAACGGATTACCATTAGTCATTAATAGATAACCATTTTGACTTTGGTCAATGTTACCGTTGAGCTTGATTTCAAATTATCGATTGACCGTTAATAATTATTCTTTCGCCATTAAAATCCAGGGACCTGCACAATGAAAATCCTCTATTCGTTTTTGCTAAAACGGTTAAAGACTAATAAAGACTGTTGGTTTGGATATTATCGATTAGCCGTTATCTATTAATGGTGTACTGTTAATTTCTAGCAATTTATAAAACAAAAAGCTTAACCGATGAATCTGGATATTATTGGTTCGCCGTTATATGTTAACAGTTTCAGTTTGCGTTAATTTTTGCAACTTATAAAACAGGATGCTTAACCGATTTCCTCTTAATAGTGAAGGATTAATCAAGATATGAAGATCTGAATATTTTCGGTTAGTCGTTATATATTAGTAGTTTAACGTTAATTTTTAGCAATTTATAAAACAAAATACTTAACCGGTTTCCTTTTAATGGTGAAGGATTAATAAAGATCTGGATATTATCGGTTATCTGTTATATATTAATAGTTAGCCGTTTTAATTTCAGTGTTTGATTTTTAGTGAGTTATAAGACACTTGATTGAAGTTCTTAGAAAATAACCTCTCTGTATTTTATTAGTTAACCGTTAAAATTAACGATTTACCGATTATACCTAGAAAACTATATTTTTGTGCAAAATGTTTCAATTTCTCTAAGACTTGTAAATACATGCAGAGAGTTTTGACTTTTAAGAAAATATTTAAATTTCCAACAACATTATTAACCGAGATTAATTGTTTGTTATCATCAAAATCAATAAACAAAACATGTTTATATTAACATTTTCTCCTTTTTTGATAATGACAAACATATTCAAAATATTGTGCTCTCCCTAACTATATGCTCCCCTATTCAAAATATTGTGCTCTCCCTAACTATATGCTCCCTCTACATATATGACTTAAAACACTTTTATCACAAGATCATGTTTTCTGATACAAAATTTTAGTTCACGATTTTTATGTTTTTCTCCCCCTTCATCATAAAAAATAATATGTGAAAAGCAACATAAAGAATATGTGAAGAGTAAAGAAAGGCAAGTTGTTACCCATGATTTCGGTAAATTTTTGACAGAGTCTCTTTTTAAAAATTTGAGAAATCCTTAAAGAATAACATAAGAGTAAAAACACTTCCAAAGGTAACTAAGCAACCATCTATATCCAACAACTCCAATCTAGAGCAAATAGTATGAGGTCGAGTAGAAGTAGGTCACGAAGAGGTAGGTCTTGTAGTGGAAGGTCATGAAGAGGGAGGTCGGGAAGAGGTAAGTCGTGAAGGGGAAGCTATCGCAGAGGTGCTGCCAAGGTCATACCCAAAATACCCCAGAAGTTGTCACTGTCTAGCAATAATCTCATATTGATGATCGATGCTCAGCTCTTAAAAGGTCTGAAGCTGAGACCGAAGCTGCTATTGATAATGAGAAATAGCATCCATGTGATCAAGAATTATCTACTAGATCTTAGAAACCTGGCGAACATCAGCAACCAGTTAATACAAAATATCAGAGATAGAAGGCTGAGCTAGAGCTGGAGGTGAAGAGCATAGGGCTGCTCAGGAGTTAGAGGTGCCGCAGAAATCGAGGGATGATTAGAATCCATCTTAGACATGGCATAATGAGAGGGGATTGATGGTTGAGGAACATGACAATAAAAAAATGGAGGACGAGCTCCAAGTAAAAAATCAAGAAGCTAATTAGGAGGATAAACATGATTAAGCATTCTATCATCCTCAGAAGCAATCAAGGTGTCTTGATTCTTGGCATTGGCAATCTTGTGCTATTGGTCGTTCCTCCTAGTGAAACCAATACTACTCATTGCATCTCGACCAATCCTCTTAGGCTCTTTATACGTCGCTTTCCGTATTAGTACATGAAAATGTCGCAATATCTTAGTTATAATACTGCCAGAAGGAAGCAAGCGATGGGTGACCGTAGGAGTAGTTAACATATGACACACAATAATATATCCCAAGTTAACAGGTCGCCTACTAAGTAAACTACCAACAATCCAACATCCATACGTGTAATCTCTTCTTAATGACCACTCCTTAGTGTGATTATATGATACAAAATACTATGAAACGCAAACCTGAAAAGGTAATAACTAAGCCCAAAAAGCTAGACTATATATCTCGTCACTGAGCTCCCTATGACGACATATATTTCTCACACCCTCGTTATGGACAAAATCATTAAAGGATAGGGTTTTTCTAGAAGTATAAAATGTATGACCCTTATCTTCAATCCTAAGAATTACGGTATTTAAAAATTCTATAACAAAATCAATAGATATACCACCGACCACAGTAACTATTCTATCTAATCGGCTAGTTGATAATTCCATATTAGAATAGAAAATTCGAACTAGATTAGGGTAAGATCTATCATTAACATTAATAGCTGATTCCCAAGGTCTTAGCATGTTTTTAACACTTCTACCACAGACAATCAGGTCTTGAAAATCATTTATGTCCATAAAATAAGAGTCTAGTTCTACCCATAAAATAATTTTTAAATCGTTTGCGTAATGCGGCTGTAGGGAAGTGTAGTTTTTCAAATTCAGAAGTTTCCTGTAGTCGTATTGGATTGACAGAGGGTGTATTTTTCCTTTTTTGAGGTCTCGATGATGACTCAGCCATGATAAATAAAAGGAAATCTTTCAGAATATAGATTTTAAAGTAAACGAACTGATTATTATGTGGAAAGGAACTAGAAAAAGAGGAATTTTAATTCAGTATGTCAAGAAATTGTGAAAAATTTGATCAAAATGATCAGACATCAGTCTGCTGCCCTTAGGGTTTTGATTTGGGATTTTTTTTTTTATTTTAAGCGCGATTTGAAGTTTTGAATTGGTAGAATTTTCCTAAAAGTAATTAGGAAGCTTTCTATTGGTGTAATATATTGCAAAAAAGGAAAAAATTTGAGAAAAATGAGATGAAAAGCTTTGGTTTCGCAACAATGGCCGAAACGGTGAGAGGGTAAGGGAAAAAAAAAAGAAACCTGTGACCAATTATATAGTTTACGATAAGGTGAACTGTTTGTAATAAACAGTGAGAGACTAAATTTTTGAGAGTGTGTAATGAATAAAGAGTTAAGGATTAAGGATAAATGGTAAAGAGGCAATGTTAAGATAGCTCTCTGTCTTTAATCGGTTTACCGTTAATATGAAATGGTGAAGGGGTAACAATTGAGATCTTTCCTGTCTTTAAACGGCTTACCGTTATTTTCAAATGATGTGTCAGTAGAGAGTAAAAAAAATTTTAGTTTTGGTGAATAAATGGTGAACCATTTATAATAAAACGGTTATCCGTTTATTTGTTTCGCATATTAAATTCAATATCTGACCATAAAAGATAACATATCAAGATTATGACTTTGATATGAAAGTATTCTAAGGTCATTTTAATGCCAAATTCATGAACATATGTCTTTTAAATCAATTAATTCATACAAAACAAACACACACACGACTAGAATATTAAAACATCATATAATAAGTTCAGTTATTGAGTAAATTTAATAGTATATTTAGAAATGTCAATGTGAAAATTTCATCATCCTAAGTTCATGCCGAATTTTTGAAAATTGTTCTTTGCAAAGGGGTTTTATAAAAATATCGGCGAGCTATTTTTTCGTAGAAATAAACTTCAATGCAATATCACCATTTTGAACATGATCTCTTAAGAAATGATGTCTAATCTCTATATGCTTGGTTATAGAGTGCTGAATGAGATTCTTTAAAAGATTAATAGCACTAGTATTATCATACTTGATAAGAATTTGTTTAAGTTTAATGCCATAATCTCTGAGTGTTTATTTCATCCAAAGAGCTTGTGCACAACAACTGCCTGCCGTAATATATTCCGCTTCAGTAGTTGAGAGTGCAACTGAGTTTTGTTTCTTACTAAACCATGAAACAAGAGAATGACCTAGAGAATGGCAAGTTTCACTAGTACTTTTCCTATCCACCTTATAACTAGCAAAATTTGCATCCGAATAATAAGTCAAATCTATATGAGCAAATCTTTGACATATTTAGCTTGATTGATGAAAATTCCCTCATTATTTTGTTTGATTTGAAGTCCAAGGAAATATTTCAATTTTCTCATCATGCTCATTTCAAATTTCTTGCAAGATGAAAACTCTTTGCACAAGAACTCATTAGTAGAACCAAAAATAATATCATCAACTTAAATTTGAACAATAAGTATGTCTTGGTTCTTATGCTTAACAAAGAGTGTAGTATTGGCTTTTCTCATTGAAGAATTGTTATTAAGCAAGAAATTTTTAAGCTTATCATACCATGCTCTAGGTGCTTGTTTCAATCCATACAATACTTTTGATAGCTTATAAACATAATCTGAAAATTTTTCATTTTTAAAACTAAGGAGTTATTTCACATAAACTTCCTCCATAATATAACCATTTAGAAAAGCACTTTTGGCATCTATTTAAAATAAAATGAAATCTTTATAACATGCATATGCTAGCAACATTCTAATGGATTCTAATCTAGCTACAGGTGCAAATGTCTCATCAAAATCAATTCCTTCTTCTTGGTTGTATCCTTGGGCTACTCATCTAACTTTATTTCTTACAACCACACCAGTTTCATCCATCTTATTTGTAAATACATATTTAGTACCTATGATGGATTGATGTTCCAGTTTAGGGATTAATTCCCACACTTTATTTCTCTTAAATTGATTTAACTCATCTTGCATTGCCATAATTCAAGATTTATCATTTTCAACATCCACAAAGGATTTTGGTTCAATTTGATAAATAAATACAGCATGGTCATATGTATTCTTAAGTGATGATATAGTTGTAACACCTCTAGATGGATCTCCTAAAATGACATCCTTTGGGTAAGAAGAAATATACCTCCACTCCCTGGAGAGTGCTTGAGAAGTATTTTGATTTTGTTCTGCACTTATTTCTTTATGTTGCTCCACCTAATTTTCTGCATTCTTTTAGTTGTTCTTTGATGAATCTTCTTGTATATTATCATCTACATCATCACTAACAGTAATTTTCTTCATAGAGGAGGTATTAGATTCATCAAATGTAACATTCATAGACTCTTCCACAACTAAGATTCTTTTATTATAAACTCTATAAGCTTTGCTTGAGTTTGAATACTCAAGAAAAATACTAACATCAGAATTTGGATCAAATTTTCTAAGATTGTCTTGTGTGTTCAAAATAAAACATTTACATCCAAAAACTTTGAAATAACCAATGTTAGATTTTCTATCTATCCAAAGCTCATATGGTGTTTTATGGAGATGAGATCTAATTAACACCATATTTAAAACATAACAAGTGGTGTTAACGGCTTCCGCCCAAAAATATTTAGGTAATGCATTTTCATTTAACATGAACCTAACCATTTCTTGAATAGATCTATTCTTTCTGTCAACAACTCTATTTTGTTCTGGAATTCTAGGTAATGAAAATTGATGCTCAATTCCGAAGTCATTACAAAAAGTCTCAAATGTATGATTTTCAAATTCTCTACGATGATCACTTCTAATACAAGAAATAGAATAGCCTTTTTTGTTTTGAACCTCTTTACAGAAATTTTTAAATGCATCAAAAGCATTATCCTTATTGGCTAAGAATAATTCCTATGTGTATCTAGAATAATCATCCACAATTATAAAAGCATAATACTTGCCATTTAAGCTAACATATCTAGATGGTCCAAACAAATCTATGTAAAGTAATTGAAGTGGTTTTGAGGTAGAAACATGATTCTTGTTTTTAAAAGAATTTTTGATTTGTTTTCCAAATTGACAAGCTTCACAAATTTTACCCTTTTGAAAACTAATTTTTGGAAGTCCTTTAACCAAATCATTTTTCAAAATTTTTGAAATCAAATCCATGTTTGCATGACCTAGTCTTCTATGCTATAACCATCCATCATCATGCAAGGTAGAGAAATATTTATCAATGGTAGATGTACAATTTATATTAATGGTATAGACATTAACACATCTATTTTCTATAAATAAAGCTTTTCCATCACATGCATTTTTAATAACGCATCTAGATTTATCAAAAAACTACTTTATAACCCTTATCACATAATTGACTAATGCTAAGCACACATTTTTAACCATTTTTCAACCAAGCACACATTTTCAATAAGAGTAGAAGATACATTACTGACATTCCCAATACCAATGATCTTTCCTTTTGAATTATTTCTAAAAGATACATCTTCACAATTTTCAATCTTGGTAAAACTTGAAGACCAAGCATAATGTCCTGTTATGTGTTTTGAGCACCCGCTGTCTAGGTACTATTTATTCCTTTTCTTTTTTAAGTCCTCATCTAGTTCATCATTTGATTCATATCCAATCACCATGAGAGCTAGATTTGTCATTTTTTAATGCTCTTCATCATCACTTGCTTTTTCATTGGTATCATCCCACGTGGCCACCGTTGCTTTCTTCTTGAACTTATTGAGAAGTGGACATTTCGATCTTATATAACTAGGCTTCTTGCACTCATAACATTTGATTGCTTCATTCTTCTCCTTTTGATTCTTGAAATCTTTAAATTTTCTTTGCTCACCAGTTTTCTTAAAAAATTTTCTGAATCTCCTAGCAAGCATAGCCAACTTTTCATCATCCGGCTCACTTTCTCCATCACTTTCATATTTTGTAACTTTGAGAGTAATATTTTTCTTCTTCTCTTTATTGGCTCTTTCAGCTAACAAATCTTTCTCATAAGAAATAAGAGAACTGATTCGATCATGAATAGGTAAGACATTTAAATCTTTGGCTTCCTCAATGGCAGTTCCTTTTAGTCTCAATTCCTTAGGAAGTGATCTAATGATTTTCTTAACTTTCTCGCTATTTGAAAACGTCTTTCCTAGGGCTCCTAGAGTGTTCACTATGTCCGTAAATCTAATGTACATAAAATATACGCTCTTATTTTGTTCCATTTAAAATAATTTATATTGTCGAGCGTACCTACTAATTTTAGACTCTTTTACTTGATTCGTGCCTTCATAAATAACTTCAAGTTTGTGTCAAATTTCATAAGTACTTTAACAACTTGACACTCTATGAAATTTTTTCTTATCTACTGCACAAAATAAGGCATTCATAGCTTTGGAATTTAGAGAAACTTTTCTCTTTTCTAATTCATTCCACTCCTGTGAAGGTTTTAGAATATCTTTCCCAACTTCATTTTTAGTCAAAGGCATAAATGGACCATCACATACAAATTCTCAAATTTCATAATCTAGGACTTATAAGTAAATTCTCATCCTAGTTTTCCAATATGGGTAGTCATTTTCATTAAAAAATGATGGTCTAGTTGTGGATTGTCCTTTCCTAAAGGTTGAATCACTTTGGGTTGCCATAGATCTTTTACTCTAGACGGTTAAGTCCTAGTAAGAGAACCAAGCTCTGATACCAAATGAAATACTAACTAGACAACCTAAGAGGGGTGAATTGGGTTTTTAAAATTCCAGCAAATAAAAGACTCAGAGTGATATAAATTAAGTAATTAAATTTGAGATAAATAAATAAATGAACAATAAAAAGACAGAGAGATGGAGTAAGAGTGATCAAACACAATAATTTTTATGTGGTTTGGTTATCTCCGCCTATATCCATGCCTCCAAGCACACCGAGCTTGAGGATTCTACTAAACAAGCCTCTAAGGCTTCAAAATTTTATAATTGATTTCCAAGGTATCAATAAACCTTTATAAGAAGAGATTTTTCCCAATCTCTTAATCTACGTGTATCTCAACACTTACAATCACTCAAAACAAATATCACAAATTGATTTTTCTCTCACACAATTTTTGAAGATTACAAATCAATTACCAATGCCCAATATGTGTGAGCAGATGAAGTAAAAAATCTATTTAAAGCTCAATGTAGATTATATATTCGTGTATATGCTCAGTAGTTGTATTATTGTTTTTTTGACTTGGATGGACTTATTTATAGTTAGAGCCGAAAAATAGCCGTTATTCATCTTTATTGACAGAAAATGGATTACCATTAGTCATTAACGGATAACCATTTGCGCTGGTCAATGTTACCGTTGGGCTTGATTTCAAATTATCGATTGACCGTTAATAATTATTCTTTCGCCGTTAAAATCCAAAAACCTGTACAACGAAAATCCTTTATCCATTTTTCCTAAAACGGTTAAAGACTAACAAAGACTGTTGGTCTGGATATTATCGATTAGTCATTATCTATTAACAGTGTACCGTTAATTTCTAACAACTTTTAAAATAGAAATTTTAACTGGTTTCCTTTAAATGGTAAAAGACTAACAAGATATGAGAATTTAGATATTATCGGTTCGCTGTTATATGTTAATGGTTTACCGTTAATTTTTAGCAATTTATAAAATAAGATGCTGAACTGGTTTCCTTTTAACAGTAAAGGATTAATCAAGATATGAAGATCTGGATATTATCGGCTAGCCATTATATGTTAGCGGTTTGCCGTTAATTTTTAACAACTTATAAAACAGAATGCTTAACCGGTTTCCTCTTAACGGTGAAGGATTAATCAAGATATGAAGATCTGGATATTATCGGTTAGCCGTTATATGTTAGCAGTTTGCCGTTAATTTTCAGCGACTTGTAAAACAGAATGCTTAGCCGGTTTCCTTTTAATGGTGAAGGATTAATAAAGATATGGATTAATGAAGATTTGGATATTATCGGTTATCAGTTATATGTTAACGGTTAGCTGTTTTAATTCCTGTTTGATTTTTAGTGAGTTATAAGACACTTGATTGAAGTTCTTAGAAAATAACTTCTCTGCATTTTATTGAATAACCGTTAAAATTAACGGTTTACTAATTATACTCAGAAAATTATATTTTTGTGTAAAATGTTCCAATTTCTCTAAGGCTTGTAAATACATATAGAGAGTTTTGACTTTTAAGAAAATATTTAAATTTCCAACAACATTATCAATAGAGATTAATTGTTTGTTATCATCAAAATCAATAAACAAAACATGTTTATGTTAACATATCTATTTTTTCTCAAACATATATTTTATTTTTTCTTTTTTTCTTTGTTTGGCATGTTTCTAACCTACATTAAGTCCTAATAAAAGTGCTTGATTTTAGAGAAATATAATCTGAAATAAAAACTAGTTATATGGACTATAAAGATTTAGTGATGCATAAATATATATATATATATATAAAAGAGAAAATAATAAATGAATACATTGATCTGACTCATATTTTAACTTGAGATCATATTATCTCTAACCTGTGGGCATATTTATTTCATCTTAATGAGAGTATATGATATTGGTTTATTATTGTCTCTCAATTTATCATTCATGAGAGTGACTATTGTTATTCGATTTAATTTCTTTGTGAGAGTGTCACTACCAATAAGATTTTAGGGTATTGACATGTCATTCTTGAAACTGGCTTGATTATAATAGCAACAACGAAATCACTTGATTGATTCATATGGATGATTAATTTGGGAGTGATATTTCTTAAAGACTGAAGATATTGAGTTTTGGTATATGTTGATAAGAATCTAAATACCTAAAGCGCCTCATTATAATAGTTGTTTATTTAATTTAATTCTGTCATTCCAACTTTAATTTTAAAATAGATTAAATTACTTTCACTATAATTCTAACCACCCGCTTAGAAAATTAATTCAACGCATAATTAAAATTCACCTTTTCATAGGATTGGTACTGATCACCATTAATCTATTCTGTAATAGATTTGTACACTTGTGAGTTCAAAAAAAATTTACACAACAGTCTCTTACCTAATGGTCTACATCATAATGGTAGTACTTGTGCTTATGCTTGACATCTTTCTTGCTGTCCTTTAAACAATCCTTTTTCTATGATGTTTTTCCTGACTATCAGTATGTGGTAGCTTGTCTCCTATCACTTCTCTTACTTTTTCCATGTTAGGGCTTATCATCTTTCTTTAGCATAGATGATTCACTCTTTTAGAATTCTTCAAGTATATCTGGCTCAGTGAGGACAATAGAGATGTCATTCACTTGGCACCATTAAAGCTCTTGTTGTGTGTATGGTTGAAGTCCTTCGATGTAGATGAACAACAAGTCGTATAAGTTCATGTTGTTGATTTGAAGCACCAACATTGAGAACTCATTGACATATCTCGAGATAGACCTTATATGTTTCAATTTTCTTATATTTTGTGAGCCTCATATGCTATATTCCCCAAATAGAATTATTTCTTTAGCTTAGATTAAGTAAGTCTTATATGTTGATAATGCAAATCCTATAGACAATCTCTGTGTGCTTTTACTATTACTAAGCAGTTGCATGATCCTTAAGATACCCTTTCACAATGTTCATATTCTCTTGCTCGTCTTTAATATTGATGACTTCAAAATATCTCTTCATGAACCATAAAAAATTCTTAATCTCTTGGGCATCTTGCTTGCCCTTATACCTTTTTTATCTTAGCACCTCAACTTTTATTGAAGGTGTGTCATAGGTCATAAGCACTTTGCTAGCCTTCATCTTTTTGCAAAGTGCTTAATTGCTCTTGCTCTCCTCAAGACCCGTGCGAAGCTCCTCTACTTGAGCTCTTAGTGGTTCGATAGAGTTCATCACTACAACTTAGAAATCTTTAACACTTTGATGTTATGCCATCATGTCTTAGCTTAGGTCTTCCATTTATTCTTTAAGATTATCAACCTCATCTATCTTTTGCTCAAAGATTTTGAGGCATTCTTTTATCTTAGGGACAATAGTCTCCCCACGTATAACCCAATTCTCGATGGCATTTAGTGTATTTATGGATTTCCCCTTGTTGTTGTTTCTTTTTTTTGAATTGGGATTTTAGATCCTCGCCCTTGGTCATCATGAGTGAAATTTGAAAGTCTTTCTTTCGAGTGAGAAAACTAACCTAAGAATGATTATGACTTTAATATGAACTATCACGAATAATTTGATCCCTTATTAAATCGTAAGACCTTAGGCACTGAATCTTGCTCTTTTAGCCCTAAGTCAGCTTGCTCATTCATAATATTGCTGGATTCAAAAGCAGAAAGAGTATTCACTCAAACTTGCTCAAGATGAGAAAAAAAAAACTTTATTACTCAAAAAAGAGCTTACAATTCTTTTAAGTAATGTGAGTGCTAGATCATGCTCTAAAACTATCCATCTATCTCAGTAGTTACATGGAACTATCTACAATATACCACATGTGGTACGTAAGTGTAGAGAGCCTTCATGGTTCTAAAACCTTCACGGATAGTGTCACGCACTATTGCCTACTAAAATGCTTGGGTGTTATACTTCTGATCTCTCCCATAATGATTTATCAATCTAGCTTGCTAGAAAAAAAAAGGCCTTATTATGGTTTACACTTTCTCTTTCGTTTACATTTATTACTACTTATGGTTTTGTGATGTTAAAGTAAATTGTTTTATTAATGGATAAGGAAGCTTTGTCGACACACCATTTTAAAGTCAAGAATATTTAGAGCTAAAGGTGCATGAAATCTTAAATACTTGATCTTCATCTAACATAGGCTTGTTGAATGCCGCAAGTTTGTCACAAAGCCTTTTACATTTCTCAAGGAATTCTTTAATCTTTAAGGAACCCTTCTTTGTAGAGTTCATGTTATTCTTTAATAAAAATTATTGTTTTATAGTTGTAGAAGCATGTGCTCTTCCACAAATAATCAAATATCTCTAGTGGAAAGGCATCCAACTGTTATGGTCGTTATATTCTTGTTTGTCATTTTCTGAAGCCAAGGCATGAGTAATCCATCATTATTTTGCCAAATAGTAAATTCAGGATTGTTGACCTTTTTTCCATTTTCAAAAATAGTTCTTGATGGAACACTTGCATTATTAATGATCAAGGCTTCTTATGAGTGGTAGGACTTGCGACTTCAAAAAAGGAAATTTTACTGTTGAGTTTGATGGAAATCAGCTTGCACGTTGGTGGAATGACTAGATCGAGTTTGGACTTAGTTTTTATTTTTATAGCTATAAGCCTCAATACCATAAAGAAATATAGAGATTGATTGAAAATAATTTTTTTGTATGTATTTTATCAATCATTACATTATGTACGTAGATTATCAAAATTAGGCTACCCAAATGAAAGGTCATCAAAATTAAATCAATTATACTGACTTCCCAGAATTATTTTGTTGAGTGCTTGTTATCAAAATTGGATTGTGACTGTTAGACTTCTTGAATCATTTACATTGATTTCTCTTTTTTCTATTACTAGTGTAATACTGACATTGTTCTTCCCTTAGTACTTTTTTGTATGACTTATTTAATGGTCATAAGTAATTATTTAATTAAATAAATTTTTATTAAATAACTTATTTTACCTCTATTATCAAAAGTTTAAATTTTAAGCTTTTGTGAGTAGAGCTTAAAATATTTTTTTAAATATTCAAAATATCTTTTACTTATTTAATAATTTTGTTTTATTCTTTCCATAATATAACTTTAAAAAATTTATCTATTAAAATCATTTTATACATTTTAATACAAGCTCTTATAGATAACCTAATAATTAAAATACTTTGAGTAAAAGCTCTATTTATAAAAGCTCTATTAACAAAAAAATTCTATTTAAATAAGTTTTTTTTTAAAAAAAGCTATACTAAACAGAACCTTAATCTATCCTCTATAAGCCCTTTAGCTAGGACAACATATACTGCCATATTTGTCTAAACTATGACCTTGGTTCTTGTTGGTTTGTTTGATGCTTTTGTTGTTTATCAATTACTATAGCATAGTTTTATTTTCCCGCTATAACCACAAAAATAATTTTAAAACCGTAACTTTTTATCTTTAATATTTCACTTAAGCCATAACCATAAGCCATAATGCATAACTGTTGTGCAAATTTTATTGAACTCGCAAGCGCACGAATCTATTGTAGAACAAATTAATAGTGACGAGTGTCGATCCCACGAGGAGGTTGATTTTAATTATATGCAAAATTAATTTTCTAAGTGAGCAATTAAATTATGGTAAATTTATCCTAAATTGTGAATTAAAATGGCATGAATAATTAAAAATGAAACTGTTGTAATAAAGCACTTGGGTATCCGGATCTGCATCAACATGCTCCATGCGCTAAATATTCCATATTAATACCAATTAAATCATAAGGAGAGATTCCACACCTCATGAACCATGCTCAAATAAATATGGTGCTAAGTGCTTATCGTGCTAAATAATAATAACTTTATACTAGGGTGTCGGTTTAACCAAAGCAGTATCTAGACAAGACTAGTATTATTTGTCAACGAAAAGTCGAAATAACCACAAATATTAGAGGGGAAGAGAAAGTAAATTTATCAAATTAAGCTCATGGGACATGTTGAGACTTCACCTTCAACCCAAGCTTAAAAGAAAATTAGCTACTCATTTTTTAACAAAATTAGCTACTTATTTTTGAACTAAGGATAAAATGGGAATTTATTAAAAATACCTAGAAAATACAAGAAGGAAAAGGAATTACAAAAATCTAAATTTAAAAATGAATTCAAGGGTGCTAAATTAGGGGGGGAGAGCCCATTTTTTATAGATACATTGAGTGAATTGTGACCATCGGATTAAAAATAGTTCGGATGCTCAGGATTGCGCCACGTCGTCAGTCAACAGTCAATATTTGCACAATAATGCAATTATTTACATAATAATGCCGTTAATTGTACAGTAACGCAGTTATTTGGACAATAATACTATTTACACAATAACACCTTTTGAATTATAAATAATTCCATGTATGCACATGTACCGTACACTTGATTTTTACTCCACTGAGATACTGCCATGTCATCGATCCATATGTATGAACAGTATCGTGAACAGTGTTGTGAACAGTGTATAAACAGTACTATACGTATGAACAGTACCACGAATAGTACCGTATGTATGAACAGTGCCGTATATGTAAACAGTGATGTTTTTCCTTTTATACTCCTCCTAAGGTTTTCGACCCTCCTGAGTCTAAATATGACGTCCGTTTTGCTGTTTGATCACTCGTTCATTGTGAAACGATCATGATACCCCTAAAATATATAAAATATATAATTATAATAAAACACACAATTTAAACAACAAAATATAAAAGTAGTAATGTTAATGAGATTTGAAGTGTAAAATGACGATTTTCTCGTTTATAAATATACATTTTCTAACACTCAACACATCCCCTGACTAGCTTATTGCTAGTCCCTAGTAAATAAAGCGAAGATAAAATTCAAAATCTTTTTTTTAAACACACATGTTTATTCAATCAGATTAATGATAACAATCAAATAAAATTTTAAGCATTATCTCTAGTCTAAAGGAATATCACACCCACATCAACCATCCATATGCATCAGTCCAGCAGATTTTGTTGTAGCAATAGTAATCAGGCTATTTTTAAGAATGACATATTAAACCCCAAAATCTCATCTGTTGTAGTGACATTCTCATAAAGAAATTAATCCCAATAAAAATTGTCACTATAATGAATGGTAAATTAGGAGAAAATAATAAAAAAAATCAGACACTCTCACCAAGATGAAAGAAATATGCCTATAGTTTAGAAATAATACGATCTCAAGTAAAGTATTAATCAACCCAATGTATTTATTTATTTATTTTATGCATATGCATTACTACATCTTAATTGCCCATATAACTAGTTTTTATTTCAGACTATAGTTTCCTAAAATCAAGAAGGACTTTTATTAGGACGTAACGTAGGCTAGGGACATGGCTAACAAAGAAAGGGAAATAGGGAAACAAAATATATATATTTGAGAAAAAGTTCAAGAACTTTTGAAAATTACAAGATGCATTTTGCTTATTTATTGCTATTGTATATCTTTTTTCTTTCTTTTTTTCTTTTTTTCTTCTTTTTTTCTTCTTCTTTTTTTTATATATATAACTTCGCTGAACAAAGTAATTATTTATCTTTTTTCTCAAACATGAATAAGTAGATGGAACTTGTATGATATTGGGTAACACTCCAAATTGGAATAGGTCAGGACGATAAGTTAATAAAGAAAATATTTTTTTTAAATAAAAGGTTCAAAAGGGCTAACTATAAATATTACATAATAGGGATGGCTAGAAAGGCTCAAACGGTCAAAAATAGCCTTCCATCGTCTTTTAGGACTTTAAATAATCTTTCAAATCTACTAATTAGGTTGGCATTTAGATGTAGTAACACACACTTTTTTTTTTTAAGGTTGACTCAAAGAAAATCTAGAGATCATCTATGAAATAATAAACTGTTAAGCTACACGAAGAATGGACAAAAAGGGTTACTCTCCAAGAAAATTTAATAGGTTCAAAAACTCACTTGGAATTTATTATGACATGTGCATTCCTTCAAGCAACTCATATTTGTCTCCAACACCAATATGTACAATAGCAAACATGATGTAACATCACTCAAGACCAAAGATAATACAAATACTAAAATTCAAAAGTCATCATATCATCCAATATAAAAAACTTACGCAATTTTTTTTATTTTTTTTAATGGAATTCTATGCCCCCAACCTATTTTAAATATAAAAAGAAAACATGCATATAGAAAAGTTAAAGAAAAATAATTTTTTTTAAAGAAGATACGTTTCTAGAGTCACTACACTGCATATTCAGCCATCTTTGACTTAAAAACTTAAAAACATATATTTATAAAGGAGAAAAAAAAGTTAAGAAAAACATACATAAATTTTTTTTTTTACTAAGAAGATGCATTTCTAGAGTCACTACACTCCATATTCAGCCATCTTCTACTTAAAAAGTTAGTCATGGTTAGTTCTAAAAATTAGTAAAAACTTAACCAACATTCTATAATTGTCAACTATACCCTCCCCCCAACCAGAACAAAACATTATCCTCAATGTTTTAAAGGAAAGAAGTAGAGATTAGAAGATATCATCTGGGCATTGCAATACAGAAGAAAATATTAACAAGTAGTTGCGACTGTGGCTCACATCTTCCTCTGGTTTTACATCTAAAAACGGCTTGAACGCCCTCTATAGGTCGAGGATAGGCTTCTCATCCAGTTTTCATACTAACTGGCAAACAGGGTCGTTTATAGTCAGATTCTCGAGACTGTATCATGCACACTTTTTCTCAAATAATGGCCATAACTGGAGAATCGCTCTTTGTACGTATCAAATGGGATGCGTTTCAAGAGACAAAAGGATATTATCCAATGACTCTTTATTCAAGCCATCCCTAATGAATTGAATCTTATCTTCTCTGTTATCAGACACCATTCCTGCTAAGCAAACTTTTGCCTCAATTAACCAACGGATGTCAACAAGGATGTTATTCTTTATAAGCAATCGCATGTGTTCGGACCGGGCTTTATAAATTAAAAGAAGGGCATTCTGAGGATGCGAAGGGAATCTTTTGGGAAGCTTTTCTAACATATCATCTTTGTCCATACCTTCGTCTCAGAATATCAGTTATTGTGAAAAACTGAAGTAACTGACTTGATTGTCATGGAGTACCGTTATCCACCACTTGACTAGGGTTACAAACTTAAACACACTAAGCAAAATAAAACACATAAATAGGAAAACAAATTAAAACACACAAAATAAACTAAAATCGTCCTCTTATTGAATTTACCTCAAGCTCCAATTGGGTGTTGTAGATGCCTCTCTCAATTTCTCTGAGATCTCTTTCTAAATCCTCAACATGGGCTACTAACTCTAGTGGTTGTAGTTGCCAGATATGATGTGTTTTATAAAATTGTATCTGACCTTTGAAATGAGATTGAATACGTCGAAACTGTCTAATAATACTGAAAATGCTTGTTAGTTGACATATTCGTGAGGAAAATGATAAAAAATAAAAGCTTAAAAGTTAAACAGACACTTTTTCACAAACATAATTAAAAATAGAAAAGAAAACTTTAAATCACTAAAAGGAAATGAAAAGAAAAATTAAGAGGTCACTTCAATATTTTGTGGTGTTTTCTCCATATGGTTGGTATTTGTGATATGACTTTACTTTTCTAACCATTAACTTTAAAAATTACACCGTTTCTTATATTCTTACATTTAATGGCTCCATGTGGAAAAATAGTATGATTAATAAATAGACCAGACCATCGATAGTGTAACTTACTTGGAGAAACGTGCCATTGAGAATTGAACAAAAATACTTTCTGACCTGATGTGAAAGATTTTCTAATGCTCCGCTTGTCAAGGAGGATTTTCATTCGCTTTCTGTAGTCCTTAGTATTTTTGTTATTACGAATCTCCTCTAGTTTTGTCAGTTGTATCCTCTTTTTTGAACAAAAAATAGGATCAATGATATCTGTATTCTTTTGTTTATCATCAGAAGAGGATGAGATGATTTCTAACAGTATTTTTTCTTTTCCTAAAAGTGTAGAATTCAGTAGGTCAAGTGAAGGTTTGGGCTCAATCCCTAGTGGTGATTCTGATAATGGGATGAGATTTTCTTTTAATGTTTCCAATTGCTCTATGCTTGTCTTCCATTTATCAATGTTCATACATGGCGATAAATCCAATAAGGCATTAACCTCATCAATCTATCTGTCAATATTAAAATCTAAACTAAAATGAGTTAAACATGTCAGTAAAGGATCGTCACTAAGGTTTAAAGGAAATGTATGATCAACCAATTCATCAATTAAAATCTATAATTTTATCATCGATCTTTGTGAGGTTGTTTGGCAATGTTGAAGATATTTAATTCTATAGTCATATTACCAAAAGACAACTGCATATTTCCGGTTCTACATTGAATATGTGCATCGGCAATTGCCAAGAAAGGTCGGTCCAGAATAATGGGAATGTGCTTCTTTGAATCTTGTACTGGTTGAGTGTCAATTACGATGAAATCAATAGGAAAATAAAACTTGTCTACCTGGATAAACACGTCCTCTACAATACCACGAGGTATTTTTATGAACTAATCTACAAGCTGTAACACCACTGAAGTTGGGTGTAATTCTCCCAGTCTAAGTTTCACAAATACAGAGTAAGGTAGTACATTTACATTAGCTCTTAAATCCAACAAAGCATTCTCAATTGTGTGGTTCCTTATACTACATGAGATAGTGGGGGAGTCTGAATCTTTGCATTTTAAAGGCATTTTATGTTGGAGTATAGAACTAATATTTTCTGTTAAAAAGGCCTTTTTCTAAACATGAATATTTCTCTTTTTAGTACAAATGTCTTTAAAAAACTTGACATATAATGGCACTTGTTTTATAGCTTCAAGTAAAGGGATGTTAATACTTACCTGTTTAAAGATTTCAAGAATCTCACCTGTGGATTTTCCTTTCTTCCTTTTAATTAACCTCTGAGGAAATGGATCTTTAGGAACATATTCTCGTGGGTTGGTTTCCTCTTTTTCCTCTAATGATGAGTCCTCAGCATTCACAGGTACAATTTGAGTTGATTTTGGCATCTCCACTTTATTTTCGACTTTTTTTCCTTTTCGCAAGGTCATCATTGCTTTGACCTCTCCATACTCCTGTGGTAAACTAGAACTTACTTCATTCACTACTTTAGGGTTGGGCACTAGTTGACTTGGGAATTTGCCTTTTTCAACGGTCATGGCCAAAGTTTCAATTGAAGAGGCAAGTTGTCCCACTATTTTCTCAAGGCTTGAAATTGATTGAGCTTGTGAGTTGAAGCCTACTCTCATCTTATTTCGTAATTCATCAATGGTGCGGTTCTGCTGCTCGATCTTAGAGTTAGTAAGATTTTTGACATTTTGAAATATATCCTCCCATGGTTTGGGTTGATAATGGTTTGGATTTTGATTGTATGGTCTAAATTGTGATTGAGAGGCTTGGAAATTTTGAGGAACTGGTTGCATTAGTGGAGGTGGAGCTGATGGTCTATTTTGTTGGAATCCTTGAGACTATGAAAAATTGGGGTGGTCACTCTATCCAAGATTATATATGTTGGAGTAAGGGTTGTAGTTTGGTGGTTTTCTCATGACACCTATGGCATTGGCTTGATCTGAATATGAGTCATGGTCATGCGGCTCTGTTGATTTAGCAGTCGTCAAGGATGCTATTTGTTGAGCAAGTCCTTCGATCATCTCTTTGACTTCTTTAATTCTTGAGCTTGACTTGCCAATGTTAACCTCATTCACTCCCTTAATTCTCCTGGTATTTCTGAGTGATCGACTCCGTTGTTGAGAATTATCTCATTGCCGCTGGAAGAATTCCTAAATCTCTGATGCACTTTTGGACATTAACTCTCCTCCACTGGTTGCCATTAGCCATTCTTGCACATGTGGCAATAATCCCTCTAAAAAGTATTGGCATTAGTGCCATTTCTCGTACCCATGATGTGGACACTTCAAGAGTAGCCCATTAAATCGCTCACACACTTCAAAAAACTGCTCGTCGTCTCTTTGGGTAAACTCTGAAATTTCCCTACGAATAACATTGGTTTTATGAACTAGTAAATATTTATTTAAAATTTAATTACCATTTATTCCCATGATGTAATGCTATTAGCAGGCATCGTATTAAATCATGAACGAGCTCTATCTTTTAATGAAAATGGGAATAATCTAAGTTTAACATCATCATCTAAAAAATTCTCATATTTAAAAGTTTGACAAATAATATGAAAATCATTCAGATGATTATATGGGTCCTTATTTTCTAGGCCATAGAATGTGGGGAGACAGTTTAGCACACTAGATTTTAATTCAAAACTCCTAGTAGCTACATTTGGGTACCTTATGCATGATGTACTCAAATTGGCTAAAGGACTAAAATAATCCTTAAACGGCCTCTCTTGTGGTTCTGGTTGCTGATTTTGCAGATCCATTTCAAATTTCTTTTTGAAAACAGTGTGTTTGTGCGTGCGAAGTGTTTTTTCCAATTCAAGGTCTAAAAGTTCAAGATTAGGTGATAATGACCTTCAACCATGCATGCAAAGAACAAAATAAATGAAAATAACATAAATAAAAATAAAGAGGAGAGAGAAATTACGATAGTAACCATGTGATGTTGTTACAATCTTAATACAAAAAAACACTCAATGGCTATAATAAAAAGAAATTACATGAAATAAATATTAACTAAAATTAAAATAAATAACAAAGAAAGATAACAAGATTAAAAAAAATTACAACGAAAAAAATAACATGGAAATTAAATTAGACAAATTTAAAGAAGAGAGGAAGAAATAAAATTCTAATCTAATTTCTTTTTTTTAATGAGAAAAAAATTACAAGAAAACAACTATAAAAACATAAATATTAAGAAAAAATTAATTCTACGAATTAAAATACTTACTTCCCCAGCAACGGCATCAAAAACTTATTGTGCAAATTTATTGAACTCGCAAGCGCACAAATCTATTGTAGAATAGATTAATGGTGACGAGTGTCGATCCCACGAGGAGGTTGATTTTAATTATATGCAGAATTAATTTTCTAAGTGAGCAATTAAATTATGGTAAATTTATCCTAAATTGTGAATTAAAATGGCGGGAATAATTAAAAATGAAACTGTTGTAATAAAGCACTTGGGTATCTAAATCTGCATCAACATGCTCCATGGGCTAAATATTCCATATTAATACCAATTAAATAATAAGGGGGGATTCTACACCTCATAAACCACGCTCAAATAAATATGGTGCTAAGTGCTTATCGTGCCAAATAATAATAACCTTGTACTAAGGTGCCGGTTTAACCAGGGCGGTATCTAGACAAGACTAGTATTATTTGTCAACGAAAAGTCAAAACAACCATAAATATTAGAGGGAAAGAGAAAATAAATTTACCAAATTAAGCCCATGGGAAATGTTGAGACTTCACTTTCAACCTAAGCTTAAAAGAAAATTAGCTACTCATTTTTGAACTAAGGGTAAAATGGAAATTTATTATAAATACATAGAAAATACAAGAAGGAGAAGGAATTACAAAAATTTAACCTTAAAAATAAATTCAGAAATTAGGGGGAGAGTCCCCTTTTTATAGATACATTGAGTGAATTGTGACCATCAGATTAAAAACAGTTCGGATACTCAGGATTGCGCCACGTCATTAGTCAATAGTCAACAGTCAACGTTTGCATAGTAATGCTGTTATTTGCACAGTAACGCCGTTAATTGTACAGTAACGCAGTTATTTGCATAGTAATATCATTATTTGCACAGTAATACTATTTACACAATAACGCCATTTGAATAGTAAATAATCTCATGTATGCGCATGTACCGTACACACGATTTTTACTCTACTAAGATGCTGCCACGTCATCGATCCGTATATATAAACAGTGTCGTGAACAGTGACATGAACAATACCATATATGTAAACAGTGACGTTTTCCCTTTTATGCTCTTCCTAAGGTTTTCGACCATCCTAAGTCCAAATATGATGTCCGTTTTGCTGTCTGATCACTCGTTTATTGTGAAACAATCGTGATGCCCCTAAAATACATAAAATATATAATTATAATAAAACACACAATTTAAACAACAAAATATAAAAGTAGCAATGTTAATGAGACTTGAAGTGTAAATAACGATTTTGTCCTTTATAAATATACATTTTCTAACACTCAACAATAACCCATAACCCATAACACATAACCCGTAACCAAAAGCTAGTTAGTAGAAGAATATCCAAGATTTTCATTGCATGAAAGCTATCACAAATTGGATTGGAAAAAATGGAAGGCATAAGATTCTACGCTTGTGATTGATGAAAGAAATCGGGGATGTAAATTGTTAAGATAAAAATAATATATAGTTTATTTATAAATTATTAATGAGTGTAGTCAGTAGGTGCCTAGAGTAGAAATTATCATAAAATTATCTTTAATGGTAAATTAACATGCATGTAATTTAATGGTTTGAATATTCATTTTTTTAAAAAAATTATTTACTAAACTAGAAAATTAAATTTTTACTTGATCAATTTATCAAAATACCAAAATTAGACTCAAATTCATCTCTTTGTTTTTCTTTGCTTACGACAATTAGCCAGTCACTTACCATATTGCGATATCAAAAACTGTTTCTCATTGAGAATTTCGAGAATACGAGAGCTCTCCCTCGTGATTAACTTCAATTCTCTTTTCAAAATTATATGTTAATTCTCTCATATTCTTACAGAATTACTTACAACAATAAAAACCTCCAATAGCAGCAAACTATTGGCCTTTTATATTAAGTGGTTGTAGGTCTGTTTTGTGAAATGAAAGGAACTATTAAACCTTCAAAACTTAAGTGCCAGCTCAGTTTGTTTTTAGGTCTTTGATTTGCTTTAACTAGCTTTACTAGTTCAAGTAATATCAAGAACAACCCTTTCGTTACTCAATTCTCTTGTCTAGACTTCTCTATGTTGAATTTTCATTTATCCCATTAGATAAACAACCATTTTCAAAGTATCAATGAATATGGCCTAATGGTTTCAATATGGCGAATAATAAACAAAATCACAAAAAGATGTGAAGAAATCGTGAAGAGAAGTGATATTAGATTTTATAGATTGGTGTGTCCTTAAGATCTAGCACAGTGGGGTTTTGTGCAAGAGCTCCACTTGAGAAAGTAAATTCTAAAAATTAAAGATAAATTTACCTAAATTTCTAATTAGAATCCATTAAATCTATAAAAGTACTCCTTATTTGATTTATAAAAATAGCCTTCAAAATACATAAACCAATAAAACTTAAATTTTATCAACTTAAAGAGAGGGGGATATTAGGTTTATATAGATTAAATCGTCCTCAAGATCTAGCACATGACTAGTAGGGTTTAAGCTTTGCTTGAGAAAATAAATTCTAAAAATTAAAGAGAAAATTACTTGATTTTTCAAGTTAGACTCCATTAGATCTATAAAAATATTCCATGCTAGATTTATAAAACAACCTCTCATAAACTCATAAATCCATAAAAATTAAATTTTTGTTATGAAATAATTATAATTATGTGGATGTTCATCAAAATAACTTTTTATCTCTCTACTAAACAACTTTTCATCTCTTATAACTCCCTTTATCTCTCTAATTTGAAGATTTGTTGTCTCTTATAATTATGGTATATTATTGTTGAAAATAATTAAACTTGTTTTACATTTAATTAGACTGAGGTGTTGAGTGGTACATGGTTTTTTGTCATTATGTTTTATCATCATGGTCCTATAATGTGATGTCCATGAAGAACTTAATTTAGCTTTATACTTTGAATGCCATTAAAGAAATTCTTTAAAGCATGTTAGGCTAAGGGAATATGTTTGGTGTTATAATGAAAGCTTGGTGGAGCATGTTAGGTGATGTGTATTGTTATGATTATATTTGTGTTCCATTCACTATAAATAGCTATCCCATTTGTGTTATATGCATTAAAATGTAAGAAGAAGAAAGAATAAAAAACAAAACATAACTATTACTTACTATTTGTGATTTGTGATTTGTGATTTGTAAGAGTGTGTGAATTGTTCTTACAATGTTCTCGAGGTTTTTTCAATAAAATTTATGTTTTCTTCTTCAAAATTATCCAACAATTACTTACTATTTTATGGTTGTATTATTATAAAAGGAGGCTTTACCTCTTTATTTGTACAAACTTGAGATTAAATAAAATTCCTTTCCAAACACCTTATGTCTCTAATTTACTTTCTTTATTTCTCTTGCTATACTATTATATTCTTAATTGATAAGTTATTTAACATGTTATCAGCACGAGTCTCTAGCCACACGAGATTGCATGGCAAGTTCCCTTTTTTTTTTAATATCCTTTTGTAAGGTAAATGTATACAAAGCTAAGCACGTTTTTCTTCTTAATATATTTAACTATCTAGATATTACATGATCATATACACTATTACATTCTTATGACATCTTGATATTCTAGCATAATGAATTCATATCTTCATTCATCTTTACTTATATTCTTATCCAATTGCCTGTTAACTTTATTTAATTATCATTGGTATTCTAAAAAAAGTTAATTTAATTTGTAATTTCTAATATTAAATTTCACTTTGAAGTGTGAATATTATAATAGAGCAATTAAAGAAAATTAGAACACATCCTTGGAGAACTATAATACATATATTGGAGATTTTCTTTCCAAATATGTTCTTGAAGAACTATTTTAAAATTATGATTTCATTCACCAAAAACTTATTCACGAAAGATTAACTAGATAAATGTACATTCATGTCGTTGAAGGACTACACTAATATTATGAGTTTATGCATATGTCATGAAAGACTACATACGGATTTCCTTCTTTATATATCCCAGAAAAAGTTATAAAATAAATATATAAATAACGTATAAATGTTCCTTAATTGTTCCTTTGAAACAATTTGAAAGGCAAATATAATAATCAAAAGTGTTTTGAGTAATTGTGATAATTAAAAAATAGTTTTTTTCTAGCTTGAACAATTTATTGATTTCTTTAGCTTGTTGCTTTAGTTTCAATGTTCTAGTAACATATTTTTGCATGCGTAACTTATATTCGATAATTCTCAAGAACAGTTTGATATAATAAAATATCGAAATGAGTTGTAAGTGGTATATGTAGGTAGTTGACCCTTTTAATTGATCTATATGTTTTTATTTAATTCTTGTTGAATGATTCTTGTATGATCTCTTGAACTACTATTCACATTTTAAGATAATAAATCATACTAAGACAATTTTATGGAAGAAATCAATCTCTGAAGATTGTAAAAGGTTACAATTTTCTTTTATGATCATCTCCCTGAAATAGCTAGAAGTGTATTTATAAGCTTGACGATAATTCTAAAAGCCTAATTGATTCTCTTATTTGAAATTACTTAGAGAGAATAATATAAAAGAAAGCATTTTAGAGGACAAATCATTTTATAACACAAATATGCTCAGACGGTAGCAAATCAAGAGTGCCAAGTATAAGTTGATGTTATGTTTTCTTTTGTTAAAAATATATATGAGTTTTTTATTAAAAGAAAATCATGACTCATTCAAGTCCTTAATGGATTCCTTTTCTTGAGGAAATAGTATTGGATATGTCATTATCAAACAACTTTTCAAAATTATAATGGTTATAGAAATGAACAAGTGAATATTATACCATCAGAAGGTGTATAAAATTGAATCAATATTGTGATGAACAAGAATTTTAATTCAAAATCTTCACTAATTTAACTCAATAACTTTATTATGCAAGTTTAAATATCTTGTGAAAGTTCTCCTATGATTAGAAAGGGCAAAGTGATATATATTTGATGGATAATATAAATGGTTTGTTTCACTTTTATCTCATTTTGATCCTTATATGAGTTATTTATTTAATCCTAAATTTCAACAAGATTATTGATAATACACATTGTTGAGTGAATTTATTGATATGCTAAAGTGAAAAACTACAAATAGAATATGATTATTTGTTAATATGATGTCCTTGAAGGACAAAATGGTGAGATAAATAAATATATAATGCACGAAGCACATAATAGATCAATCAATGCAAAAGTTTAATTCTAAGGAAGTTAAAGTGAAATAATTTAGTGCTCCTAAATAGACTATGTACATGGTAAAATATTTGTTTTATATTAAATATATTGTCCCAAGAGAGGCATAATATAGCAACTAGAAAATAAATCTGAAATATCTTTGAAGAGGTAAATTGTGAGAAATGAAGAAAGATTCAAATTGTCGTATAAAAGACACATATGCAAACTAAAAAAGCAAGCTCTTTAGCCATTGTAGACATATATTTATTAGAAGCTTCGAAAGATCTCATTGGGCATACGTACTCTAAAATAAAAAATGTTTGATCAATAGTATGTTAATACCTGGTATGAGATATAAATTGACATTGACATAAGATTGTTGTTAGTAAAAGTTTAGTTTTAAGGATAGAATATTTAGGATCCTGAACCACAAAATCTTGAAAAAAAAAATCAATTTATTTGATTGGCCAAAATTTAGACCCGTAGTCCATATACTAGAAGATGTATAATTAATTAGCAAGATATAAAGAATTTTGGACTTATAGTCCATATGCCTGAAGTTGTAAAATTTATTGACAAAATATGAATATGAATTATAGTATGTCAAAAAATTAAATTGAAGAATTTATGTGTTTATTATTGTAGGATAAGGTACTTAAACCAAATGCATGTAGTACTGAGCTAAAAAGCTTGCATCTTATATGTTCTTGATAAAGCCATAATTATAATTGTGTATATTATAGCAATTTAGACTAATAAAAGTATAAGCACCTGAGTGAATTTATTATAAGTGAGATATGTTATTTTCCACTTTGCTATGTGATTTTATTAAAGCTATAATTAAATTTGAGATCTTTGCAAAACATGTTGAGCAGTTCATCATAAAAAATTTCTTGAAGAGCTTATGAATTTATTTCTTTTAAGAATACTATTCAAGATGAAGATCTTGCAATAAAAGAATTCCTATCAATTTATAAATTGAAGCTTATAGAAATACTAAAAGTATTTCATATTCAAAATTGTTCTACTTTAAAATATGTTATATATGTGTTGGTCTACTTTACTAAAAATCGTACTTATAAAGATATAGGAAAATTGCATAATTATAAATTTAATTATGTTCAACATATACTTGAAAATGTCAAAATAGTGTGAAAAGTATATCACACTCTTTCTTGGATATGGATGTTAAAGCTTAGTTTTGTTTAAGAAAATCAACAAAATTATGAAGAGATATGCATGAAAATATTCTTCAAATTAAAGATGATAGTACCTATAATTTATTATATATTTTCAAGCTTTAAAAATTTGGTGTTGATCTTTGTATTGTTTGACCAAAGTACTGTTAATTACCATAAATTATGATACTTGAAGCATCCATATCATTTTGAGGGAGAGCACTTTTAACAAGAAGAATTATTGACACGAAAGACTACATACATTTTACTCTTTTTCCTTCACTAGGCTTTTATCTCATTGGGTTTTTCCTAGTAAAGTTTCTAATGAGGTAGTTTGTACCTAGATAAGATATAGATGAATAATGTTCAAGTTTTCCTTAGCTAGTCTTTTTCCCATTAAGTTTTTACTAGCAAAGGTTTAAATAAGGTATATTCATTAGTGGATAAACATCTAAGAGAGAGTGTTATGAAATAATTATAATTATATGGATATTTATCAAAGTAACTCTTCATCTCTCTACCAAATAACTTTTCATCTCTTATAACTCTTATTACCTTCATAATTTGAGGGTTGTTGTCTTTTATAATTATGGTATATTATATTGAGTGCTAGAAAATATATATTTATAAAAGAAAAAATTATTATTTTATACTTTAAGTTCTACTAACATCTTTACTTTTATATATTCAAGTCTCTTGTGATTTTAATAATGTGTATTTTATTATAATTAAGTATTTTATATATTTTAGGGAATCATAGTCATTTCACAATAAATGAGACATCGGATCACAAAATAGATAGTAAATTTGAACTTAAAATGTCGGAAATCTTAGAAGGAACATAAAAGTATAAATATCACTATTTAGATATGTGGTTTGTTCACATGTACAGTATTGTTTATGGTACTATTCATAACACTATTCATATATACTGACCGATGAAGTGGCATTGACCTATAACATGGCATTGACCGATAAAATATTACCGACTAATGATATAGCAGCATTTGATTGGAGGAATGATGTGCTATTAATTGATTATTGACTTTACTGATGATATAGCTTAACTGATAAGGTGTCACAATCTTATTGGATAAAAATGTTTATGTATTATTGACCGATGATGTGGTAGTATGTTAGTAAATTAGAGAAATATACATACGGGTGCATATACATGGGATAATAGCCTCGATAATGTGTTCAAACTAATCAGAACTTGCCACGTGGTGCAATCCTGTGCATTTAAATTGTTTTAATTCGACAATCATGATTTACTCATTATATCTATAAAAGGAGGGCTTCCCCTAATTTGATACCCTTAAATTCATTTTTAAACTCTATTCTCTCTAATTCTTTCTTCATCTTTTATTTTCTATGTATTTTAATAAAATTTCTATTTTATCCTTAGTTCAAATATGAGTACCTAATTTACTTTCAAACTTGGGTTAAAGGTGAAGTCTCAATATGTTCTATGGGTTTAATTGATAAATTTATTTTCTATTCCCCTTTAATTTTTGTGGATATTTTGACTTTTTATTAACATATAGTAATAACATAGTTATTACTGTTTAGCACGATAAGTCCTTAGCACCACATTAATTAGAGTATGGTTCATGAGGAATAGATTTTTCCCTCACGATTTAATTGGTACAAATAAAGAATATTAAACTCTAGTGTATGTTGATGCAGATTTAGATACCGAAGTACTTTATTAAAATAATTGTCATTTTAAATTAGTTCCGCTATTTTTATTCAAAATTTAGGATAATTTCACTATAATTTTAACCACCCACTTAGAAAATTAATTCAACACAAAATTAAAATTCACTTCTTCGTAGGACTGACACTCATCACTATTAATCTATTCTATAATAGATTCACGCATTTGCAAGTTGATAAAATTTTGCACAAATGCTTTTAAAGACCGTTATCGAGAAGGTAAGTTATTTTAATTTGTTGAATTAATTTTTTCTCGTATCTTTTTCTTATTAAAAAAATTCTATAATTTAATATTTTTAATTTAAATTTCTTTAAATTTTTGTAATTTAATTTAATTTTATAATTTCTTTACATTTCTGTAATTTAATTTTCAAGTTATTTTCTTTGGTTATTTTTTATTTTTATCTTGTTAATTTATTTTAATTAATTTGTGATATTAACTGGTAGAATTAATTTTTTTAAAGTCATTTTTTTTGTTTTCTTTTAAAATTTTTATTAAAAAATTTTAAAAAATTAAAATTAAAAAATTGAAAAAAAGTGAATTTACAATTTCTGTAATTTAAATTCTTTCCTTTTTCTCTTCTTGATATTTCTATAATTTAATTTTTTACATCATTTTTCACTCTAATTTTTTCCCTATTAAAAATAATAAAAAATTATGCAATTTAACTTTTGTCTGTAATTTAATTTCTTTATACTTTCTTTAAATTTTGGTAATTTAATTTTTGCTTTGTTTTTCTTTGTAATTTATTTTAATTTTAGTTAATCTATTTCTTGTATTTTTTTTTAGTTTTTGAGTGTATATTCATAGTAAGATTGCAGCAACATGATAAAGTTAGTATCATAATTTCTCTTTTTTATTTATTTTTATTTATTTGTTCTCATTTTTTTAGTGTATTTTTTTAATGCATGGTCGAATGTTGCAATTACCTAAACTTGAGTCTATAGATTTCGAATTAAAAAAAATACTTCGCACACACAAACACATTGCATTTAAAGATAAAATTAAAATAGATTTATAACAACAAAAACCACCACATGAGAGGCTATTTAAGGACTATTTCAATTTCTTAGCTAATTTGAGCACATTATGTATATAATACCGAAATGTAGCTGCTAGGAGTTTTGAATTAAAATCTAGTGTGTTAAATTATCTCTTAACATTTTATGACTTAGAAAATGAAGACACATATAATCATTTGAATGATTTTCATACTGTTTGTCAAATTTTTAGATATTAGAATTTTTCAGATGATAATGTTAAAATCAAATTATTCCTATTTTCTTTAAAAGATAGAGCTCCTTTATGTTTTAATACATTGCCTGCTTACATCCAAAGAGCAAATGGTCACAATGTTTTTAAATAAACACTTTCCAATTTATAAAATCAAGTTTATTCGCATGAAAATTTTAGAGTTCATCTAGGGAGAAGACGAATATTTTTTCAATGCATGGGAGTGATTCAACAAGCTACTTTTAAATGTCTACATCATAGACATGAAAAATAACACCAATGGCAATACTTTTTAGAGGAATTATTGCCAAATGTGTCAGAATGGCTAATGGCAACAAGTGAAAGAGAACTAATGTCCAAAAGTGCATTAGAAATTTGGGATTTCTTTAAAGCAACAAATGAATAATTCTCAACAATGGAGTCGATCATTCAAGAATAATAAAAGAATTAAGAGAGCGAATAAGGTCCAAGTTGACGAGTCAAGCTTGAGAATCAAAGAAGTCAAAGAAATGATTGAAGGTTTTACTTGACAAATCGCATATTTAACTACTGCTAAATCAATAGAGCCATATGATCATGACTCCTACCTAGATCAAGCCAATGCTATAGGTGTAACAAGAAAGTTATCAAATTATAACCCTTATGCTAATACATATAACCCTGGATAGAGAGACCACCCCAATTTTTCAGAGTCTCAAGGATTCCAATAGAATGGACCAACAACTCTAACTCCACCAATGCAACTAATTCCCTAAGTTTCATATGCCTCTCATCCACCATTTAGACCTTACAAGCAAAACTCAAATTATTCTCAACCAAGACCATGGAAGGATGCATTTAAGAATTTTAATAATTCTAAATACTCTACAATTGAGCAATAAAAACGTACCATTGATAGCAATACAATTGAGAATGCTTTATTGGACTTAGGAGCTAGTGTTAATGTTAGCCTAAAAGGCTATAAATATTATGATTTTGATGATAACAAACATTTGCATTAAAGTATTTTATTTTGTATTTCACAAGTTCACTAATTTTAAAGGATAATGAATCAAGTGAAATCAAGTGAAATCAAATTCAAGACACTCAACGGATAATTTATTGCGATAATTTCTTGTAAAGCCGGTATGATTTAATTTATACTTGGATTAGCATTTGTGAAGCTCAATTTTATGTTAATAAAATAATTATTTTTTAAACTAAATTAATTTTATGTTTATGAGATAAAATATTTTATGAATTTAAGTAATTTGAGTAAAAATGAAAAAGTTTTAAATTTCGGAGTTGGACTTATTTGCTAAGCTCTAAAACATTTGGGCTATATTGTAACTTATAATAGATTGGGGTTTAAGTGAAAAATTTTGAAAACTTTAAAGATTATGGTGATTTAGTTAAAACTAAAAAAGGATTTATTTGAAAAGATTTTCTTTAGTTTGGGCCACACTGTAATTTCAGAATGTTGTTAGGAATTAAATAAGAATTAAAATTTCTTAGATTGGATCTTTTTGAAAAGTTTTTTAACGTTTTAGGTCATATCATAATTTGAATAAGTTTTGAGGTAAAATTATAATTTCGTGAACAGTATTACTTTACAAAATTCAAAATTAACGGTAACTTCATTGTTACGAGCGGGGAGCCGGTTAAATTAAGCGGCGAGCCGCTTGAGCATTGGAATTTGACAATAATAGCTAGTTTTCGAGCCTTAACTATAAAAACTCAACTCCAACTTCCATATTGCAAATCACAATAGATTAAATCATTTTTTGTGCCATTATTTATAAATCTACTCTTATAGAGAGTGTCTTACTATAATTTCTATTTTGAATCGTATTGAGAGTATTCAAGTGAGGGAAACACTTGGGGTAAAGAGATTAAGGTGATAATCTCTTAATTGTAAAGGTCCATAGACACCTTGGAAGTCAATTGTAGACATTTGAACCCTTGAGAGGGTTGGATAGTGAAATCCTCGAGCTCGATTGGCTTGGAGGCGTGGACGTAGGCGGGGATTGCCGAACCACGTAAAAATTACTGTGTTTGCATTCTCTTCCCTTTCTCATTTATTTTACAAGCATTGTCTAATTTATTATATTTAATTTAATCACTGTAAAACTTATTTTTTTGTTTGTATTAAGGCATTGGATTGAATCATTTGTGAAATAAATTTTAAAAACCCAATTCACCCCCCTCTTGGGTTGCTTATTTGTATTTCAATTGGTATCAGAGCTTGGTTCTCTTATTAAGACTTAATCATCTAGAGTAAAAGATCCATGGCAACCCAAAGTGATTCAACCTTTAGGGAAGGACAATCTACAACTAGACCACCGTTCTTTGACAGAAATGACTATCCATATTGGAAAACTAGGATGAGAATTTACTTACAAGCCCTAGATTACAAAATTTGGGAAGTTGTATGTGATGGTCCATTTATGCCTTTAACTAAAAATGAAGTCGGGGAAGATATTCCAAAACCTTCACGGGAATGGAATGAATTGGAAAAGAGAAAAGCTTCTCTCAATTCCAATGCCATGAATGCCTTATTTTGTGCACTAAATAAGAAAGAATTTCATAGAGTGTCAAGCTGTGAAAGTGTTTATGAAATTTGGCACAAACTTGAAGTTGTTTATGAAGGCACGAATCAAGTGAAAGAGTCTAAAATTAGTAGATACACTCGACAATATGAATTATTTCAAATGGAACAAAATGAGAGTGTATATTCTATGTACACTAGATTTACGGACATAGTGAACACTCTAAGAGCCCTAGGAAAGACTTTTTCAAATAGCGAGAAAGTTAAGAAAATCATTAGATCACTTCCTAAGGATTGGAGACCAAAAAGAACTGCCATTGAGGAAGCTAAAGATTTAAATGTCTTACCTATTGATGATCTAATCGGTTCTCTTATTTCTTATGAGGAAGATTTGGCAGCTGAAAGAGGCAATGAAGGGAAGAAGAAAAACATTGCTCTCAAAGTCACAAAATTTGAAAGTGATGGAGAAAGTGAGCCGGATGATGAGGAATTGGCTATGCTTGTTAGGAGGTTCAGAAAATTTTTCAAGAAAACTGGTGAGCGAAGAAAATTTAAAGACTTCAAGAACCAAAAGGAGAAAAATGAAGTAATTAAATGTTATGAGTGCAAGAAGCTGGGTCATATAAGATCAGAATGCCCTCTTCTCAACAAGTTCAAGAAAAAAGTAATGGTGGCCACGTGGGATGATACTGATGAAGAAACAAGTGATGATGAAGAGCATTAAGAAATGAAAAATCTAGCTCTTATGGCGATTGGGGATGAATCGAATGATGAATTAGATGAGGGCTTAAAGAAGAAGAAGAATAAATGGTACTTGGACAGCGGGTGTTCAAGACACATGACAGGAAATTATGCTTGGTTCTCAAGTTTTACCAAGATCGAAATGGCAGAGACGTATCTTTTGGAGATAATTTAAAAGGAAAGATCATTGGTATTGGCAATGTCGGTAATGTATCTTCTACTCTTATTGAAAATGTGTGCTTGGTTGAAAACTTAAAACATAATTTACTTAGTATTAGTCAATTATGTGATAAAGGTTATAAAGTAGTCTTTGATAAATCTAGATGCGTTATTGAAAATGCATGTGATGGAAAATTTTTATTTGTAGGAAATAGATGTATTAATGTCTATACCATTAATATAAATTGTGCATTTACCATTAATAAATATTTCTCGGCATTGTATGATGATGGATGGTTATGGCGTAGAAGACTAGGTCATGCAAACATGGATTTAATCTCAAAAATTTCAAAAAATAATTTGGTTAAAGGACTTCTAAAAATTTATTTTCAAAAGGATAAAATCTGTAAAGCTTGTCAATTTAGAAAACAAATCAAAACTTCTTTTAAAAATAAAAATCATGTCTCTACTTCAAAACCACTTGAATTACTTCACATGGATTTATTTGGACCTTCTAGACATGCTAGCCCAAGTGAAAAATATTATGCATTTGTAATTGTAGATGATTATTCTAGATATACTTGGGTACTATTCCTAACTAATAAAGATGATGCATTTGAAGCTTTTAAAGTTTTCTGTAAAAAGGTTCAAAATGAAAAAGGATACTCTATTACTTGCATTAGAAGTGATCATGGTAGAGAATTTGAGAATCATACATTTGAAAATTTCTGCAATAATTTAGGCATTGAGCATCAATTTTCATCACTTAAAACACCACAATAAAATTGAGTTGTTGAGAGAAAGAATTTATCTATTCAAGAAATGGCTAGGATCATGTTAAATGAAAATGCACTACCTAAATTTTTTGGGCCGAAGCCGTCAACACCGCTTGTTATGTTTTAAATCGGGTGTTGATTAGATCTTATCTCAATAAAACTCCCTATGAGCTTTGGAAAGATAGAAAACCCAACATTGGTTATTTCAAAGTTTTTGGATGTAAATGTTTTATTTTGAACACAAAAGATAATCTTGGAAAATTTGATCCAAAATCTGATGTTGGTATCTTTCTTGGGTATTCAAACTCAAGCAAAACTTATAGAGTGTATAATAAAAGAACTTTGGTTATGGAAGAGTCTATGCATGTTACTTTTGATGAGTCTAATACCTCTTCTATGGAGAAAGTTGCTGTTAATGATGATGCAGATGAGAATTTACAAGAAGATTCATTAAAGAACAACCAAAAGAATACAGAAAATCAAGTAGAGCAACTTGAAGAAACAAGCGCAGAACAAAATCAAGGTACTTCTCAAGCACTCCCCAGGGAGTGGAGGTGTGTTTCTTCTCACCCAAAAGATGCCATTTTAGGAGATCCATCTAGAGGTATTATAACTAGATCATCACTTAAGAATACATGTGAGCATGCTACATTTATTTCTCAAATTGAACTAAAATCCTTTGGGGATGCAGAAAATGATGAATCTTGGATTATGGCAAGCAAGAGGAGTTAAACCAATTTGAGAGAAATAAAGTGTGGGAATTAGTTCCTAAACCAGAACATCAATGCATTATAGGAACTAAATAGGTATTTAGAAATAAGATGGATGAATCTGGTGTGGTTGTAAAGAATAAAGCTAGATTAGTGGGTCAAGGATACAACCAAAAAGAAGGAATTAATTTTGATGAGACATTTGCACCTGTGGCTAGATTAGAATCCATTAGATTATTGCTAGCATATGCATGTTATAAAGATTTCATTTTATTTCAAATGGATGTCAAAAGTACCTTTCTAGATGGATATATTATGGAGGAAGTTTATGTGAAATAACCCCCTGGTTTTGAAAATGAAAAATTTCCAGATCCTGTTTATAAGTTATCAAAAGCATTGTATGGATTAAAACAAGCACCTAGAGCATGGTATGATAAGCTTAAAAGTTTCTTGCTTGATAATGATTTTTCAATGGGAAAAGCCGATACAACACTTTTTGTTAAGCATAAGAATCAAGACATACTTGTTGTTCAAATTTATATTGATGATATTATTTTTGGTTCTACTAATGAGTTCTTGTGCAAAGAGTTTTCATCTTGTATGAGTAAAGAGTTTGAAATGAGCATGATGGGAGAATTGAAGTATTTCCTTGGACTTCAAATCAAACAAAATAATGAGGGAATTTTTATCAACCAAGCTAAATATGTCAAAAATTTGCTCAAGAGGTTTGGAATTAAAGAATCAAACACTAAAAGCACTCCAATGAGTACAACAACCAAGCTTGACAAAGATGAAAAAGATAAAGAAGTTGATATTAAAAAGTATCGAGGTATGATCGGCTCTTTACTTTACTTAACAGTAAGTAGACCCAATATCATGCTTAGTGTATATTTGTGTGCAAGATTTCAATCATGTCCCAAGGAATCTCATTTGCTTGCTGTTAAAAGAATTTTTCGTTATTTGAGTGGAACCATAGATCTTGGCCTTTGGTATCCTAGAGGAACTCATATAGATTTGACTTGTTATTCGGATGTCGATTTTGCTGGATAGGAAAAGTACTAGTGAAACTTGCCATTTTCTAAGTCATTCTCTTATTTCATGGTTTAGTAAGAAACAAAACTCGGTTGCACTCTCAACCACTGAGGCAGAATATATTATCGCAGGTAGTTGTTGTGAACAAGCCCTTTGGATGAAACAAACACTTAGAGACTATGGCATTAAATTTGAACAAATTCTTATCAAGTGTGATAATACTAGTGCTATTAATCTTTCAAAAAATCCCATTCGGCACTCTAGAACCAAGCATATAGAGATTAGACATCATCTTTTAAGAGATCATGTACAAAAGGGTGATATTGCTTTAGAATTTATCTCTACGGAAAAACAACTTGCCGATATTTTTCCAAAACCCCTTTGCGAAGAACAATTTTCAAAAATTCGGCATGAACTTGGGATGATGAAATTTTCATATTAACATCTCTAATTATGTTATTAAATCTATTAAAATTGTGTGCTTAATGGTTGTTAATGTTTTTGAAAGAGTTTGAGCATGACAGATAAGTAAGGTGTTATGATATATTCATTTCAAATGCTTGTGTGCTTCATGATACATGCTTGATAGATGAACTATTTGCTTGAATTAATCATGTTTTAAATGTTTAAAATCATGATTCATGCATTAAAATAGTTCTTGAGAGGTTTCGGAATCAAGAAATGATGACGAGATTGATAAAAAATGGCCGAAAAGTGAAATTGGTACAATTGGACAGCAACCAGGTGGCTAGCCGCCTGAGCCAAGTGGCTAGCTGCTTGGTCACGGGTTTAGGCCCCTTTTCTCCCTCATTTTGGCTTTCTTCCTTACTTATCTCTCTCTCTCATGAAACCGTGAATCTTCCTCCATTTTCTTTCAAAAATTCTTTATTTCTCTACCATTTTTATGTCAAAATCATTGATTCAATCCATTACCCATCCATTTAACTTCCATTAAACATCTTCCAATCATCATTTCAACTTCCTCTTCTCTTGTTCATCTCTTTCTCTCTCTCCTGCGTTAATAGTGCCTCACCATCTCTCTCTTAAATTTCTTCAATTTTCACTCATTTTCTTGCTAAAATTAATCATCCAAACTATTACCCATCCATTACTCCTTCACTTTTCATCATCCAAACACCATTTTATCACTCCTCCATAAAAATCCGAAATCCAAAAACCTAACCTTGGCCGTTTCTCTCTCTAGATTTTCAAACTTTCTTTAGCCCATCTTTAATCAAATCCACATTATATCTAAACCTCATTCATCTCTAGGATTACATTTCTTGGCTCAAACTTATCCATTTTACTCAAATCCAAAATTGTTCTTTAAGCTTGTTCAACAATGGTGGGTGGTGAAAAAGCCAATAGTAAATAAATGGCCAAGAGACGCAAGGAAGATTATGAAGATAATACGGAGTTTTTGTCAGCTCATTTTCGACATCTCCCACTTCAGAAACGGTTTATCGATAATTTCATGCCAAGGTCAGTTATTCCTCCTTACTTTGTTAATCTTAAGAATTTGGCGAATTTAAAAATTTGTGGTAGATCTCTCGATAAAGTTCTTATTGCTATGAGCTGGAAAAATGTCTTAGTTATTCAAGAAGCATATTATGAGAATTTAGTTAAGGTTTTCTATTCGAATATGGATATAGAAGTTGTTAGCCTATTAGGTTATAAATAATATGATTTTGATGATAACAAACATATGCATTGAAGTGTTTTATTTTGTATTTCACAAGTTCACTAGTTTTGAAGGATAATGAATCAAGTGGAACAAGTGAAATCAAGTTCAAGACACTCAACGGACAACGGCGAAGTCAAGAATACAATTTCGAGCTTAACGGATAATTTATTGCGACAATTTCTTGTAAAAGCCGGTATGATTTAAATTATACTTGGATTAGCATTTGTGAAGCTCAATTTTATGTTAATAAAATAATTGTTTTTCAAACTAAATTAATTTTATATTTATGAGATAAAATATTTTATGATTTTAAATTATTTGGATAAAAATGAAATAGCTTTAATTTTCGGAGTTGGACTTATTTGCTAAGCTCTAAAAACATTTTGGCTATATTTTAACTTATTATAGATTGGGGTCTTATGTGAAAAGTTTTTAAAACTTTGAAGACTATGGTGATTTAGCTAAAACTCAAAAAGGACTTATTTGAAAAATATATTCTTGATTTGGCTATCTTGTAATTTGAGAAAGTTTTTAGAATTAAATAATAATTAAAATTTACGAGTTTGGGTCTGTTTGAAAAGTTTTATAACGTTTTGGGACATAGCATAATTTGAGTAAATTTTGAGACAAAAGCGTAATTTCGTGAATGATACATCAGAAGCAAAATTCAAAATTAACGGTGAACTTCATTTATTACGAGCGGGGAGTTGGTTAAATTAAAGAAATTTGGCTGAAAGACCTGGAATTTGACAATAACGGCTAGTTTTGAGCTTTAAACATAAAAACTCATTTCCAACTTCATTTTAACAACTCGCAATCAAAAACAAGTTTGTAAAACATATATTGAGCTTCCATATTGCAAATCACAATAGATTAAATCATTCTTGAGCCATTATTTGTGAATCTACTCTTGTAGAGAGTGTTTTGCTGTATTTTCTATTTTGCATTATATTGAGAGTGTTCAAGTGAGGGAAACACTTGGGGTAAAGAGATTAGGATGATAATCTCTTGATTGTAAAGGTCCATTGACACCTTGAAAGTCAATTGTAAACGTTTGAAACCTTGGGAGGCTTGGATAGTGAAATCCTCAAACTTGGTTGGCTTGGAGGCGTGGACGTAGGCGGGGATTGCCGAACCACGTAAAAATTGCTGTGTTTGCATTCTCTTCCCTTACTCATTTATTTTACAAGCATTATCTAATTTATTATATTGCTGTGAAACTTAATTTTTGTTTACATTAAGGCATTAGATTGAATCATTTGTAAAATAATTTTTAATAACCCAATTCACCCCCCCTCTTGGGTTGGTTATTTGTATTTCAATTGGTATCAGAGCTTGGTTCTCTTATTAGGACTTAACCGTCTAGAGTAAAAGATCCATGACAACCCAAAGTGATTCAACCTTTAGGGAAGGACAGTCCACAACTAGACCACCATTCTTTGACGGAAATGACTATCCATATTGGAAAACTAGGATGAGAATTTATTTATAAGCCCTAGATTACGAAATTTGGGAAGTTGTTTGTGATGGTCCATTTATGCCATTGATTAAAAATGAAGTCGGGGAAGATATTCCAAAACCTTCATGGGAATGGAATGAATTGGAAAAGAGAAAAGCTTCTCTAAATTCCAAAGCCATGAATGCGTTATTTTGTGCACTAGATAAGAAAGAATTTCATAGAGTGTCAAGTTGTGAAAGTGCTTATGAAATTTGGCACAAACTTGAAGTTGTTTATGAAGGCACGAATCAAGTGAAAGAGTCTAAAATTAGTAGATACACTCGACAATATGAATTGTTTCAAATGGAACAAAATGAAAGTGTGTATTCTATGTATACTAGATTTACGGACATAGTGAACACTCTAGGAGCCCTAGGAAAGACCTTTTCAAATAGCGAGAAAGTTAAGAAAATCATTAGATCACTTCCAAGGATTGGAGACCAAAAAGAAGCGCCATTGAGGAAGCTAAAGATTTAAATGTCTTACCTATTGATGATCTAATCGGTTCTCTTATTTCTTATGAGGAAGATTTAGCGGTGAAAGAGGCAATGAAGAGAAGAAGAAGAACATTGCTCTCAAAGTCACAAAATTTGAAAGTGATGGAGAAAGTGAGCCGGATGATGAGGAATTGGCTCTGCTTGCTAGGAGATTCAGAAAATTTTTCAAGAAAACTGGTGAGCGAAGAAAATTTAAAGATTTCAAGAACCAAAAGGAGAAAAAGGAAGCAATTAAATGTTACGAGTGCAAGAAGCCTGGCCACATAAGATCGGAATGCCCTCTTCTCAACAAGTTCAAGAAGAAAGCAATGGTGGCCACATGGGATGATACTGATGAAGAAATAAGTGATGATGATGAGCATCAAGAAATGACAAATCTAGCTCTTATGGCGATTGGAGATGATGCATTTGAAGTTTTTAAAGTTTTCTGTAAAAAGGTTCAAAATGAAAAAGGATACTCTATTACTTGCATTAGAAGTGATCATGGTAGAGAATTTGAGAATCATGCATTTGAAAATTTCTGCAATGATTTAGGCATTGAGCATCAATTTTCATTGCCTAGAACTCCACAACAAAATGGAGTCGTTGAGAGAAAGAATAGATCTATTCAAGAAATGGCTACGACCATGTTAAATGAAAATGCTTTACCTAAATATTTTTGGGCCGAAGCCGTCAACACCGCTTGTTATGTTTTAAATCGGGTGTTGATCAGATCTTATCTTAATAAAACTCCCTATGAGCTTTGGAAAGATAGAAAACCCAACATTGGTTATTTCAAAGTTTTGGATGTAAATGTTTTATTTTGAACACAAAAGATAATCTTGGAAAATTTGATCCAAAATCTGATGTTGGTATCTTTCTTGGGTATTCAAACTCAAGCAAAGCTTATAGAGTGTATAATAAAAGAACTTTGGTTGTAGAAGAGTCTATGCATGTTACTTTTGATGAGTCTAATACCTCTCTACATGGAGAAAGTTGCTGTTAGTGATGATGCGGATGAAAATATACAAGAAGATTCATCAAAGAACAACCAAAAGAATGCAGAAAATCAAGTGGAGCAACTTGAAGAAACAAGCGCGAGAACAAAGTCAAGGTATTTCTCAAGCACTCCCAAGGAGTGGAGGTATGTTTCTTCTCACCCAAAAGATGCCATTTTAGGAGATCCATCTAGAGGTGTTACAACTAGATCATCACTTAGGAATACATGTGAGCATACTGCATTTATTTCTCAAATTGAACCAAAATCCTTTGTGGATGCGGAAAATGATGAATCTTGGATTATGGCAATGCAAGATGAGTTAAACCAATTTGAAAGAAATAAAGTATGGGAATTAGTTCCCAAACCAGAACACCAATCCATTATAGGAACTAAATGGGTATTTAGAAATAAGATGGATGAATCCGATGTGGTTGTAAGGAATAAAGCTAGATTAGTGGCTCAAGGATACAACCAAGAAGAAGGAATTGATTTTGATGAGACATTTGCACCAGTAGCTAGATTAGAATCCATTAGAATGTTGCTAGCATATACATGTTATAAAAATTTCATTTTATTTCAAATGGATGTCAAAAGTGCCTTTCTAAATGGATATATCATGGAGGAAGTTTATGTGAAACAACCCCCTGGTTTTGAAAATGAAAAATTTCCAGATCATGTGTATAAGTTATCAAAAGCATTGTATGGCTTAAAACAAGCACCTAGAGCATGGTATGATAGGCTTAAAAATTTCTTACTTGATAATGATTTTTCAATGGGAAAAGCCGATACTACACTTTTTGTTAAGCATAAGAACCAAGACATACTTGTTGTTCAAATTTATGTTGATGATATTATTTTTGGTTCTACTAATGAGCTCTTGTGCAAAGAGTTTTCATCTTGTATGAGTAAGGAGTTTGAAATGAGCATGATGGGAGAATTGAAGTATTTCCTTGGACTTCAAATCAAACAAAATAATGAGGGAATTTTCATCAACCAAGCTAAATACATCAAAGATTTGCTCAAGAGGTTTGGAATTGAAGAATCAAACACTAAAAGCACTCCAATGAGTACAACAATCAAGCTTGACAAGGATGAGAAAGGTAAAGAAGTTGATATTAAAAAGTATCGAGGTATGATCGGCTCTTTACTTTACTTAACCGCAAGTAGACCTGATATCATGTTTAGTGTATGTTTGTGTGCAAGATTTCAATCATGTCCCAAGGAATCTCATTTGCTTGCTGTTAAAAGAATTTTTCGTTATTTGAGTGGAACCATAGATCTTGGCCTTTGGTATCCTAGAGGAACTCATATAGATTTAACTTGTTACTCGGATGACGATTTTTCTGATTATAAAGTTGATATGAAAAGTACTAGTGGAACTTGCCATTTTCTAGGTCATTCTCTTGTTTCATGGTTTAATAAGAAACAAAACTCGGTTGCACTCTCAACCACCGAGGTGGAATATATTTGCAGTGGTAGTTGTTGTGCACAAGCCCTTTGGATGAAACAAACACTTAGAGACTATGGCATTAAACTTGAACAAATTCCTATCAAGTGTGATAATACTAGTGCTATTAATCTGTCAAAGAATCCCATTCAGCACTCTAGAACCAAGCATATAGAGATTAGACATCATTTTTAAGAGATCATGTACAAAAGGGTGATATTGTTTTAGAATTTATCTCTACGGAAAATCAACTTGCTGATATTTTTACAAAACCCCTTTGCGAAGAACAATTTTCAAAAATTCGGCATGAGCTTGGGATGATGAGATTTTCACATTAACATCTCTAATTATGTTATTGGATCTATTAAAATTATTTGCTTAATGTTTGTTAATGTTTTTGAAGAAGTTTGAGCATGATAGATAAGTAAGGTGTTATGAAATATTCATTTCAAATGCTTGTGTGCTCTATGATATATGCTTGATAGATGAATCATTTGCTTGATTTAATCATGTTTTAAATGTTTAAGATCATGATTCATGCATTAAAATGGTTCTTGAGAGGTTTCGGAATCAAGAAATGATGACGGGATCGATCAAAATGGCCGAAAAGTGACTTTGGTACAGTTGGGCTAGCCGCTTGGTCACGGGTTTACAGCCCTCCTCTCCCTCATTTTGGTCTTCTTCCTCATTTGTCTCTCTCTCTCTCAAAACCGTGACTTCTCCTCCATTTTTTCCTTCAAAAATTCTTCATTTCTCAACCATTTTCATGTCAAAATCATTGATTCCATCCATCACCCATCCATTTAACTTCCATTAAACACCTTCCAATCTTCATTTCATCTTTCTCTTCTCTTGTTTATCTCTTTCTCTCTCTCCCGCGTGAATAGTGCCTCACCATCTCTCACTCAAATTTCTTCAATTCTCACTCATTTTCTTGCTAAAATTAATCATCCAAACCATTACCCATCCATTACTCCTTCATTTTTCATCATTCAAACATCATTTTATCACACTTCCATCAAAATCCGAAATCCAAAAACCTAGTTTTGGCCGTTTCTCTCTCTAGATTTTCAAGCTCTCTCTAGCCCATCTTTAATCAATTCCACATTATATCTAAACCTCATTCATCTCTAGGATTACATTTCTTGGCTCAAACTCATCCATTTTCCTCAAATCCGAAATTGTTCAACAATGGTGGGTGGAGAAAAAGCCAAGAGCAAACAAATGGCCAAGAGACGCAAGGAAGATTATGAGGACAATACGGAGTTTTTGTCAACTCATTTTCGACATCTCCGCTTCAAAACGGTTTATCGATAATTTCATGCCGAGGTCGGTTATTCCTCCTTACCTTGTTAGTCTTAAGAATTTGGCGAATTTAGAAATTTGTGGTAAATCTCTTGACAAACTTCTTATTGCTATGGGTTGGAAAAATGTCTTAGTTGTTCAAGAAGCATATTATGAGAATTTAGTTAAAGTCTTTTATTCGAATATGGACATAGAAGTTTCGGATAGAATTGTTACTAGTGTTGGGGGAGTTCGTATTGAATTTGATGTTGCGGAGTTAAATCATATTCTTGGGACTCTAAATGAGGGATTAGCAATTTATAGTGCTAGAGCTAGAATAGATCATCCATGGTTTTCTCTTGAAAATGTTGTTCGAAAAATTTGTCGCCGACGTGATTTGTCCGATGAATTTTGTCGATCATCATTAAAATCTCAAGCTTTGCCTCTTCAAATTAGAATCCTACATTATGTTCTTCATCATGTAATTACTCCTAGATATGGTCATAGGGATGAAGTTAACCGATTGGATGTGGCTTTATTGGATTGTATTTTGGAGGGTAGAAAACTTAATGTTGGATACATTATACTCAATCATATGCTTAGCACACCTTGTATGGCTAAAAGGTCCCTCCCTTATGGTAGTATCATTACCCGCATCCTTAAACATTTTCGAGTACCCATAACCGAACCAACCTTTTTAAACTCAAGAGAACTAGGAGATGATGCCATTGCCAACTTAGGATTTATTTGGGCCGAAGGTAAATGGACTAGGGACCGGAGATACTCCACCAAAGTTTCTGAACTTGCTCCTACAGATCATCGTTTCTTTAACGATGTTCTTCCACCAGAGCAACTTCCTGATCTAAGTGTCCCACAGCGCCTCATTATCCATCTTCCGCAGTTCTTCCAAAACTCCTTGACTACCCATGAGGATCAAATGCAGCAGATGTTGGCTAAAATGGATTCTCTTTCGACACAGCAAAGCCGACTTCAATCTCAGTTTGAAGCTTTTTCAGCTCAATCTACTTTGGAGCACCAGCGCCTCTTTGAGCAGCAGCAGCAATTATTTGATCAACACCAGCGACTTTTTGCTCAACAGCAGCAGATTCTTGATGGCCAGCAGCAGCTTTTTGCAGCTCTTGGGTTTCCGCCACCATCATCTTCATCACATCCACCATCTCCATAGCTTTTTCTGTCACTCTGTACCACATATTTTTATGCATTTACATTTTCTGTATGAATTGTGGTTGATTATTATGAGCTATTTGGATGCTTTGTCTTTGGCTGTCTTGTATTTGGATGCTTGGATGTTCTGTATTTGAATGCTTTGTCTTTGGTTGTATTGTATTTGGATATTTTGTATTTGGATGCTATATTATGACTCCTTGATATAATTTTTAGCTCTTCATGTCTCTTGCTTGTATTTGGTTGATTATTATTGCCTTAGTTTACTTTTGATGATGAAGGGGGAGAAGTCATGTATTTGGACAGGTATTATATTTTCTCTTTTGTGCATATTTTTGAAATATTGAGGGGGAGCTTAAAAATTATTATAGATCATATTTTCAGAAATAGTTTATTTTAAATGTGATTATGTATGTCATGTATTAAGGGGGAGCATATATGTCGAAATACATGGGATGTTTGTCATCATCAAAAAGGGGGAGATTGTTGCTTTATTAGGTTATAAATAATATAATTTTGATGATAACAAACATATGCATTGAAGTGTTTTATTTTGTATTTCACAAGTTCACTAGTTTTGAAGGATAATGAATCAAGTGGAACAAGTGAAATCAAGTTCAAGACACTCAACGGACAACGAAGTCAAGAATACAATTTCGAGCTTAACGGATAATTTATTGCGACAATTTCTTGTAAAAGCCGGTATGATTTAAATTATACTTGGATTAGCATTTGTGAAGCTCAATTTTATGTTAATAAAATAATTGTTTTTCAAACTAAATTAATTTTATATTTATGAGATAAAATATTTTATGATTTTAAATTATTTGGATAAAAATGAAATAGCTTTAATTTTCGGAGTTGGACTTATTTGCTAAGCTCTAAAAACATTTGGGCTATATTGTAACTTATGATAGATTGGGGGCTTAAGTGAAAAGTTTTGAAAACTTTGAAAACTATGGTGATTTAGCTAAAACTCAAAAAGGACTTATTTGAAAAAATATTCTTCAGTTTGGGCCATACTGTAATTTCAAAAAGTTTTTAGAATTAAATAATAATTAAAATTTCTGAGTTTGGGTCTGTTTGAAAAGTTTTATAACGTTTTGGCACAGCATAATTTGAGTAAATTTTGAGACAAAACCGTAATTTCGTGAATAGTATTCATCAGAAGCAAAATTCAAAATTAACTAGAAGCTTCATTTATTTTGCGGGGAGGTTTAAGTTAAATTAAGCGGTGGCCGCCGAAAGACTGGAATTTTGACAATAACGGCTAGTTTTCGAGCTTTAAACATAAAAACTCATTTCCAACTTCATTTTAACAACTCTGGCAATAAAAAACAAGTTTGTAAAACATATATTGAGCTTCCATATTGCAAATCACAATAGATTAAATCATTCTTGAGCCATTATTTGTGAATCTACTCTTGTAGAGAGTGTTTTCTTTGTATTTTTATTTTGCATTATATTGAGAGTGTTAGTGAGGGAAACACTTGGGGTAAAGAGATTAGGGTGATAATCTCTTGATTGTAAAGGTCCATTGACACCTTGGAAGTCAATTGTAAACGTTTGAAGCCTTGGGAGGCTTGGATAGTGAAATCCTCAAGCTTGGTTGGCTTGGAGGCGTGGACGTAGGCGAGGATTGCCGAACCACGTAAAAATTGTTGTGTTTGCATTCTCTTCCCTTACTCATTTATTTTACAAGCATTATCTAATTTATTATATTGCTGTGAAACTTAATTTTTGTTTACATTAAGGCATTAGATTGAATCATTTGTAAAATAATTTTTAATAACCCAATTCACCCCCCCTCTTGGGTTGGTTATTTGTATTTCAGAAGTTTTGGATAAAATTGTTACTAGTGTTGGGGGAGTTCGTATTGAATTTGATGTTACGGAGTTAAATCATATTCTGGAGACTCCAAATGAAGGATTAGAAATTTACAGTGCTAGAGGCAGAATAGATCATCCATGGTATTCTCTTGAAAATATTGTTCGAAAAATTTATCGCCAATGTGACTTGTCCGATGAATTTTGTCGATCATCATTGAAATCTCAAGCTTTGCCTCTTCAAACTAGAATCCTGCATTATGTTCTTCATCATGTGATTACTCCTAGGTATGGTCATGGGGATGAAGTTAACCGATTAGATGTTTCTTTATTGGATTGTATTTTAGAGGGTAGAAAGCTCAATGTTGGGTACATTATACTCAATCATATGCTTAACACAACTTGTATGGCTAAAAGATCCCTCTCTTATGGTAGTATCATTACCCGCATCCTCAAACATTTCCGAGTACCCATTACCGAACTAACCTTTTTAAATTCAAGAGAACTAGGAGATGATGCCATTGCCAACTTAGGATTTATTTAGGTAGAAGGTAAATGGATTAGAGACCGGAGATACTCCACCAAAGTTTCTGAACTTGCTCCTACAGATCATCGTTTCTTTAACGATGTTCTTCCACCAAAGCAACTTTCTGATCTTAGTGTCCCACAACGCTCTTAATATCCATCTTCTGCGGGTTCTTCCAAAACTCCTTCAGCTGCCCATGAGGATCCGATGCAGCAGCTGTTGGCTAAAATGGATTCTCTTTCGACACAGCAAAGCCGACTTCAATTTCAGTTTGAAGCTTTTTCAGCTCAATCCACTTTGGAGCACCAGCGCTTCTTTGAGCAACAATAGCAATTCTTTGATCAACAACAGCGACTTTTTGCTCAACAGCAGTAGATTCTTGATGGCCAGCAGCAGCTTTTTGCAGCTCTTGGGTTTCCACCACCATCATCTTCATAACATCCATCATCTCCATAGCTTTTTTATTCTCTGTCACTCTGTACCACACATTTTTATGCATTTACATTTTTCTTTATGGATTGTGGATGATCATTATGAGCTATTTGGATGTTCTGTATTTGAATGATTTGTCTTTGGATGTCTTGTATTTGGATGCTTTGTATTTGGATGCTATATTATGACTTCTTGATATATTTTTCGCTCTTCATGTCTCTTGCTTGTATTTGGTTGATTATTATTGCCTTAGTTTAGTTTTGATGATGAAGGGGGAGAAGTCATGTATTTCAGAGACAGGTATTATATTTTTTCTTTACGCATTTGTGCATGTTTTTTGAAATATTAAGGGGGAGCTTACAAATTGTTATAGATCATATTTTCAAGAGGAGTTTATTTTAAATTTGATTATATACGCTATGTATTAAGGGGGAGCATATATGTCAAAATACATAAGATGTTTGTTATCATCAAAAAGAGGGAGATTGTTAGCCTAAAAGGCTATAAATATTATGATTTTGATGATAACAAACATTTGCATTAAAGTATTTTATTTTGTATTTCACAAGTTCACTAGTTTTGAAGGATAATGAATCAAGTGAAATCAAATTCAAGACACTCAACGGACAATGGTGGCTCAACGGATAATTTATTGCGATAATTTCTTATAAAGCCGGTATGATTTAATTTATACTTGGATTAGCATTTGTGAAGCTCAATTTTATGTTAATAAAATAATTATTTTTAAACTAAATTAATTTTATATTTATGAGATAAAATATTTTATGAATTTAAGTAATTTGGGTAAAACTAAAAAAGTTTTAAATTTCGGAGTTGGACTTATTTGCTAAACTCTAAAATATTTGGGCTATATTGTAACTTATAATAGATTAGGGGTTTAAGTGAAAAGTTTTAAAACTTTAAAGAATATGGTGATTTAGCTAAAACTCAAAACAAACTTATTTGAAAAGATTTTCTTTAGTTTGGGCCATACTTTAATTTCAGAATGTTGTTAGGAATTAAATAAGAATTAAAATTTCTAAAATTGGATCGTTTTAAAAAGTTTTATAACGTTTTGGGCCATAACATAATTTGAATAAGTTTTGAGATAAAACTATAATTTCATGAACAGTTTTATTTTACAAAATTCAAAATTAACGGTAGCTTCACTGTTACGAGCTGGGAGCCGATTAAATTAAGCGATTAGCCGCTTGAGCACTGAAATTTGACAATAACAGCTAGTTTTTTAGCTTTAACTATAAAAACTCAACTCCAACTTTATTTCAGGCTCTCTAGTAAGCAAAAACAAGTTTATCAAACATATATTGAGCTTTCATATTGCAAATCACAATAGATTAAATTATTTTTTGTGCTATTATTTGTAAATCTACTCTTATAGAGAGTGTCTTGCTATAATTTCTATTTTGTATCGTATTGAGAGTATTCAAGTGAGGAAAACACTTGTGGTAAAGAGATTAGTGTGATAATCTCTTAATTGTAAAGGTTTATTGACACCTTGGAAGTCAATTGTAGACATTTAAAGCCTTGTGAGGCTTGGATAGTGAAATCGTCGTGCTCGGTTGGCTTGGAGGCGTGGACGTAGGTGGGGATTGCCGAACAACGTAAAAATTACTGTGTTTGCATTCTCTTCCCTTACTCATTTATTTTGCAAGCATTGTCTAATTTATTATATTTGATTTAATTGTCATAAAACTTATTATTTTTGTTTGCATTAAGGCGTTAGATTAAATTATTTATAAAATAACTTTTAAAAATCCAATTCACCCCCCTCTTGGGTTGCACATTTATATTTCATTTGGCATCAGAGCTTGGTTCTCTTATTAGGACTTAACTGTCTAGAGTAAAAGATTTATGGCAACCCAAAGTGATTATATCTTTAGGGAAGGACAATCCACAACTAGACCATCGTTCTTTGACGGAAATGACTACCCATATTGGAAAACGAAGATGACAATTTATTTACAAGCCCTAGATTACGAAATTTGAGAAGTTGTATGTGACGGTTCATTTATGCCTTTAACTAAAAATGAAATTGAAAAAGATATTCCAAAACCTTCAAGGGAATGGAATGAACTAGAAAAGAGAAAAGCTTTTTTAAATTTCGAAGCCATGAATGCCTTATTTTATGCACTAGATAAGAAAGAATTTTATAGAGTGTCAAGTTGTGAAAGTGCTTATGAAATTTGGCGCAAACTTAAAGTTGTTTATGAAGGCACGAATCAAGTGAAAGAGTCTAAAATTAATAGGTACACTCGATAATATGAATTATTTCAAATGGAACAAAATAAGAGTGTATATTTTATATACACCAAATTTACGGACATAGTGAACACTCTAGGAGCACTAGGAAAGACTTTTTTATATAATGAGAAAGTTAAGAAAATCATTAGATCACTTCCTAAGGAATAGAGACAAAAAAAGAACTACCATTAAGGAATCTAAAGATTTAAATGTCTTACCTATTAATGATATAATTGGTTCTCTTATTTCTTATGAGGAAGATTTGGCAGCTGAAAGAGGCAATAAAGAGAAGAAGAAAAACATTGCTCTCAAAGTTATAAAATTTGAAAATGATGGAGAAAGTGAGCCGGATAATGAGTAGTTGGCCATGCTTGCTAGGAGGTTCAGAAAATTTTTCAAGAAAACTGGTGAGCAAAGAAAATTTAAAGATTTCAAGAACCAAAAGGAGAAAAAAGAAGCAATTAAATGTTATGAGTGCAAGAAGCCTGGCCATATAAGATCGGAATGCCCTCTTCTCAACAAGTTTAAGAAGAAAGCAATGGTGGCCACATGGGATGATACCGATGAAGAAATAAGTGATGATGAAGAGCATTAAGAAATGACAAATCTAGCTCTTATGGCGATTGGAGATGAATCGAATGATGAACTAGATGAGGTAAATGATCTTTCTACTTATGATGAATTACATGATGCCTTTAAAGAATTGCATGATGAATTGATGAAAATAGGTAAAAAGAATGTATGCCTTAAAAAGAAATTAGTTGATCTCAAAAATGAAAATGAATCATTGAATGCAAAGATTACATGTTTAGAACTAAAAAATAAAATGTTGCATGATAAAGTCACATCTTTAAATGAGAAACTTAATACCTCATATGAGCATGAGAAATTACATGATGAAGAATTGATAAAAGAGAATGAAGTTCTTAAGAAGAAGAATAATGAGTTAAATGAAATTGTGATAAAATTCACAAATGGCCAAAAGATGTTGGAGAATTTACATAACTCTCAAAAATGTGTTTTTGATAAAGGAGGACTTGGGTATAAGTCTAACTCGAAGTAAAAGTATTATAAGAATTATTTTGTTAAAGCTACATCTACAAGTGATCATAAAATTACTTGTCACTATTGCAATAGAAATGGTCACATAAAAAATAGATATCCTATGAAAAGAAATGCTTATTATGGTGTAAAATATGTTTGGATTCCAAAAGGAACCATTGCTGACACTCAAGGACCCAAAAAGATTTGGGTACTTAAGACTTGAAATTTTCTCTGTAGGGCCTAAAGAAGAAGAAGAATAAATGGTACTTGGACAGCGGGTGTTTAAGAAGCATGACAAGAAATTATGTTTGGTTTTCAAGTTTTACCAAGATAAAAAATGGTGGAGATGTATTCTTTGGAGATAATTCAAAAGGAAAAATCATTGGTATTGGCAATGTCGGTAATGTATCTTCTACTCTTATTGAAAATGTGTGCTTGGTTGAAAACTTGAAACATAATTTACTTAGTATTAGTTAATTATATGATAAGGGTTATATTGTGCAAATTTTATTGAACTCGCAAGCGCACGAATCTATTGTAAAATAGATTAATGGTGACGAGTGTCGATCCCACGAGGAGGTTGATTTTAATTATGTGCAGAATTAATTTTCTTTTAATGGGAACAATTAAATTATGGTAACTTTATCCTAAATTGTGAATTAAAATGGCGGGAATAATTAAGAATGAAACTGTTATAATAAAGTACTTGGGTATCCGGATCCGCATCAACATGCTCCATGGGCTAAATATTCTATATTAATACCAATTAAATCATAAGGGGGGATTCCACACCTCATGAACCACTCTCCAATAAGTATGGTGCCAAAGGCTTATCGTGCCAAACAATAATAACCTTGTACTAGGGTGCCGGTTTAACCAGGCCTGTATCTAGACAAGACTATTATTATTTGTTGACGAAAAGTCAAAACAACCATAAATATTAGAGGGGAAGAGAAAGTAAATTTACCAAATTAAGCCCATAGAACATGTTGAAACTTCACCTTCAACCCAAACTCAAAAAGAAATTAGCTACTCATATTTTAACTGAGGATAAAAAAGGAAATTTTATTAAAATACAAAGAAACTACAAGAAGGAAAAGAAATTTCAGAAATCTAAGCTTAAAAATGAATTCAGAGGTATCAAATTAGGGGGGGAGAGTCCCCTTTTTATAGATACATTGAGAGTGAATCGTGACCATCGGATTAAAAACAGTTCGAATGCTTAGGATTACGGCCCGTCATCAGTCAACAGTCAACATTTGCACAGTAACGCCGTCTGAATAGTAAATAATCCCATGTATGCGCATGTACTGTACACACGATTTTTGCTCTACTGAGATGCTGCCACGTCATCGATCTACAGTACATAAGAAATTTAGTCCAATAAGATCATGACACATCATCGGTCGATGACACGTCATCGGTCAATGCCACATAAGCAGTCAATACCACATAATTAGTCCAATCAGATACTGCCATGTCATAGGTAGTTGCCACATCATCGGTCCGTATACATGAACAGTACCATACATATGAACAGTACCGTATATGTGAACAGTGATTTTTCCTTTAATGCTCCTCTTAAGGTTTTCGACCGTCCTGAGTCCAAATATGATGTCCGTTTTGCTGTCTGATCACTCGTTCATTGTGAAACGATCGTAATGCCCCTAAAATATATAAAATACATAATTATAATAAAACACATATAATTAAATAACAAAATACTTAAATAAATAAAAGTAGCAATGTTAGTGAGATTTAAAGTGTAAAATGACGATTTTCTCCTTTATAAATATACACTTTCTAACACTCAACACACCCCCTAACCAGCTTATTTTTAGTCCCTAGCAAATAAAGCGAAGATAAAATTCAAAACTTTTTTTTTGAAAGGAAACACATGTGTTTATTCAATCAGATTAATGATAGCAATCAAATAAAAGTACAAGCATTATCTCCAGTCTAAAGGAATATCACACCCACATCAACCATCCATATGCATCAGTCCAGCAGACTTTGTTGTAGCAATAATAATCAGGCCACTTTCAAGAATGACATATCCAACCCCAAAATCTCATCGGTTGTAGTGACACTCTCACAAAGAAATTAATCCCAATAAAATTTTGTTACTACAATGAATGGTAAATTGAGAGAAAATAATAAAGAAATATCATACACTCTCACCAAGATGAAAAAATATACCCATAGTTTAGAAATAATACGATCTCAAATAAAGTATTAGTCAACCCAATGTATTCATCAATTTTTTTCATTTTTTTTTTGTATATGTATCACTACATCTTAATTACCCATATAACTAGCTTTTATTTTAGACTATAGTTTCCTAAAATCAAGAAGGACTTTTATTAGGACGTAACGCAGGCTAGGGACATGGTTAACAAAGAAAGGAAAATAGGGAAACAAAATATATATGTTTGATAAAAAATTCAAGAACTTTTTAAAAATTACAAGATACATTTTGCTTATTTATTGCTATTGTATATCTTTTTTCTTCCTTTTTTTTCTTTTTTTCTCTTTTTTTTAATTTTTTTTGTAGCACAACTTCGCTGAACAAAATAATTATTTATTCTTTTTCTCAAATATGAATAGGTGGATGGAACTTGTATGATATCGGGTAATACTCCAAATTGGAGTGGATCAGGATGATAAATTAATAAAAAAAAGGTTTTTTTTTAAAATAAAAGGCTCAAAAGGGCTAACTATGGATATTACATAATAGGGATGGTTAGAAAGGCTCAAACGGGTCAAAAATGGCCTTCTATCATCTTTTAGAACTCTAAATAATCTTCCATATCTACTAATTAAGTGGGCATTTAGATGCAGCAACACACATTTTTTTTTAAGGGTTGACTCAAAGAAAATCTAAAGATTATTTATGAAATAATAAACTGCTAAGCTACATGAAGGATGGGCAAAAAGGGTTACTCTCCAAGAAAAATTAATAGGCTCAAAAATTCACTTGGAATTTATTATGACATGTGCATTCTTTCAAGCAACTCATATTTGTCCCCAACATCAACATGTAGAATAGTAAATATGATGTAACATCACTCAAGACCAAAGATAATACAAATATTAAAATTCGAAAGTCATCAAATTATCTAATATCAAGAACTCACAAAAAATTTTTTTTTTAAAACAGAATTCTTTCCCCCCAACCTATTCTAAACATAAAAAGAAAACATACATGCAGAAAAATTAAAGAAAAATGTATTTTTTTCTCTTTTTTTTTAAAAAAGAAGATGCGTTTCTAGAGTTACTATACTCCATATTCAGTCATCTTCGACTTTAAAAACTTGAAAACATATATTTATAAAGGAGAAAAATGAAAGGTTAGAAAAGAAACACACACAAATACATTTTTTTTATTTTGTTTTTGTTTTGTTTTTTTTAACTAAGAAGATGCGTTTCTAGAGTCACTATACTCCATATTCAGCCATCTTCTATTCAAAAAGTTAATCATGGTTAGTTCAACATTCCACAATTGTTAACTATTCCCTCCCCCCAACCAGAACGAAACATTGTCCTCAATGTTTGAAAGGAAAGAAGTAGAGTTTAGAAGACATCACCTGGGTGCTGTAACGCAGAAGAAAATATTTACAAGTAGAGAGTTAAATCTAATTTGTACTTCTTACTGCCGCTACTGTTACCATCATTATTTGAACACTCCAACACAATATCTTTGGGATCTGGCTCTAGTTGATAAGCTTGTAACAGATCAAGTAGCGCATTAGCAGTGTGTGCACAAATAAAGATTTTTTTCACTAAGGAAGGAATGAAATAATTTTTTATTGCATGGTTAAGAAATGTGAGAAAGCCATCATAAAAGTTATTGACATTTAACAAACCAATGGATTTCTGATGAATGTTCAGATGGGACCAAGATGCTAATGTCATTAGTGCCTCAAGAGTTGTAAGATCGCCTGGAAGGAAAATAAAAGCATTGGCATGATTGACCATTTCAGTTATTCGTTCTTGCATACCTGAGACGACTAACTCTTTTCTAGTTGGTGAATGAAACAAACAACCCAAAGATTTTAGGATTTAAGGGATGATGCCTAACACTTGGATCCCTCTGACAAAAGCAGCTTCTGATACCATTTTGGATAACCCTCGGTCACCTCCTCCATACACCAAGTATAACTTTCTCTCTGCTATTTTTAGACCAAGATCTATGGCTGCCTCTATGAACTCTTTATGTTTGCCATAATGAAACCCAAAAAACTCACAAATGTTCTTGAATTGTTTACTGTAAGTAGTTGCCATTAAGATAATGCTCAAAAACAACTTGTGAGTGCTCATTAAAAAGAAAATTGTATTTAAAGACCTTGGTGACAGTTGGTTACAGCTGTGTATTGGATATTATGTAGCACATGGTTCAAAAGTCAAAAAGAAAATAGTAAAAAGAAAAAGTAAATGAAATTATTAAAAATAATAATGCAAATAGTAAAATAACAATGAAATAAAAGAATAGAGAGGTAAAAGGATATTTACAGATAGTTGTGATTGTGGCTCACATCTTCTTCTAGTTTTACGTCCAGAAACGGCTTGAACGCCCTCTATAGGTCGAGGATAGGCCTCCCATCCAGTTTTCTTACAAACTGGCAAACAGGGTCTTTTATAGTCAAATTTCCGAGACTATAGTTTGCACATTCTTTCTGGAATAATGGCCATAACTGGAGTATTGTAGTTTGGACGTATTCACTGGGATGTGTTTCAAGAGACAAAAGGATATTATCCAATGACTCCTTATTCAAGTCATCCCTAATGAATTAAATCTTATCTTCTCTGTTATCAGACAGCATTCCTAAAGAACATCGCTTTTTATCGCATCTCATTCTGGCACATTTATTAAAAAAATTAATAATAATAGTTAAACTTACAAAAACATAATTAAAAATAAAAAAATTTAAATCACCGAAAGAAAACAGAAAGAAAGAAAATTCAGGTCACTTCAATGTTTTGTGCTGTTTTCTCCACATGGTTGGTATTCGTGATATGATTTTACTTTTCTGACCATTAACTTTAAAAATTACACTGTTCCTTGGATTCTTAAATTTAATGGCTCCATATAAAAAAAAGTATGATCAGTAGATGGACCAGACCATTGAGAGCGTAACTTACTTGGAGAAACGTGCCATTGAGAATTGAATAAAAATACTTCTGAGCTGGTGTGAAAGATTTTCTAATGCTCCGCTTGTCATAGAGGATTTGAAGTTACGAATCTCCTCTGGTTTTGCTAGTTGTATCCTCCTTTTTGAACAAAAAATGGGGTCAATGATGTCTGTATTCTTTTGTTTGTCATCAGGAGAGGATGAGATGATTTTTGACAATGTTTGTTCGTCTCCCAAGAATATAGAATTCAGAGGTCAAATGAAGGTTTTAACTCAATCTTTGGTGGTGAATCTGATGATGAGATGAGATTTTTTTTTCAATGGTGCCAATTGCTCTATCCTTATCTTCCATTTATCAATGTCCATACATGGCGATAAATCCAATAAGGCATTAACCTCATCAATCGACCTGACAATATTAAAATCCAAACCAAAGTGAGTTAAACATGTCAGTAGAGGGTCATTGCTAAGGTTTAAAAGAGATGTATGATCAACCAATTCATCAATTAAATCCACATCTACAATTTCATCATCAGTATTGTGAGGTTGTTTGGCAATATTAAAAATATTTAGTTCCATGGTCATATTGCTAAATGACAACTGCATATTTCCAGTCCTGCATTAAATGTGAGCATCTAGCGATTTGCCAAAAATAGCGACCAAGATAATAGGGATATGCTTCCTTGAATCCTGCACTGCTTGAGTGTCAATTACAATGAAATCAACAGAAAAATAAAACTTATCTACCTGGATAAGCACGTCCTCCACAATACCATGTGGTATTTTCATAGATCGATCTGCAAGCTGTAACACCACCGGAGTTGGGTGTAATTCTCCTAGTCCAAGTTCCACAAATACAGAGTAAGGCAACAGATTTACACTACCTCTTAAATCCAACAAAGCATTCTCAATTGTGTGGTTCTCTATACTACATGAGATAGTAGGAGAGCCTGGATCTTTGCATTTTAGAGGCATTTTATGTTGGAGTATAGAACTAATATTTTTTGTTAAAAGGCCTTTTTTTGAACATGAATATTTCTCTTTTTAGTACAAAGGTCTTTAAGAAACTTGGCATATGATGGCACTTGTTTTATCACTTCAAGTAAAGGGATGTTAACACTTACCTGTTTGAAAATTTCAAGAATCTCACCTGTGGATTTCCCTTTTTTTCCTTTAGCTAACCTCTGAGGAAATGGAGCTTTAGGAATATATTCTCGTGGGTTGGTTTCCTTTTTCTCCTTTGATGATGATTCCTCAGTGTTCACAGGTACAATCTGAGTTGATTTTGGCATCTCCACTTTGTTGTCGACTTCTTTTCCTTTTTGCAAGGTCATTACTGCTTTGACTTCTCCATGCTGCTGCGGTGAACTCGAATTTATCTCATGCACTCCTCTAGGGTTTGGCATTTGTTGACTTGGGAATTTGCCTTTTTCAACGGTCATGACCAAAGTTTGAACTGAAGAGGTAAGTTGTCCCACCATTTTCTCAAGGTTAGAAATTGATTGAGCTTGTGAGTTGAAGCCCGCTCTCATCTCATTTCGTAATTCATCAATGGTGCGGTTCTGCTGCTCGATCTTGGAGTTAGTAAAATTTCTAACATTTTGGAATGTCTCCTCCTATGGTTTAGGTTGAGAATGGTTTGGATTCTAATTGTATGGTCTAAATAGTGGTAGAGAGGCTTAAGACATTTGAGGTACTGGTTGCATTGGTGGAGGTGGAACTAATGGTCCATTTTGTTAGAATCCTTGAGACCATGAAAAATTAGGGTGATCTCTCCACCCAGGGTTATATGTGTTGGAGTAAGGGTTGTAATTTGATGGTTTTCTCATGACACCTATGGCATTGGCTTGATCTGAATCTGAGTCATGGTTATGTGACTCTGTTGATTTAGCGGTTGTCAAAGATGCTATTTGTCGAGCAAGGCCTTCAACCATCTCTTTGACTTCTTTAATTCCTGAGCTTGACTCGCCAATGTTAACCTCATTCACTCCCTTAATTCTCCTGGTATTTCTGAGTGATCGACTCCGTTGTTGAGAATTATCCGATTGCCGTTGGAAAAATTTCCAAATCTCTTATGCACTTTTGGACATTAACTCTCCTCCACTGGCTGCCATTAGCCATTCTTGCATATGTGGCAATAATCCTTCTAAAAAGTATTGGCATTGGTGCCATTTCTCGTACCCGTGATGTGGACACTTCAAGAGTAGCCCATTACATCGCTCTCATACTTCAAAAAACTGCTCGTCGTCTCTTTGGGTAAACTCTGAAATTTCCCTGCGAATAGCATTGGTTTTATGAACTGGGAAATATTTATTTAAAAATTTAGTTACCATTTGTTCCCATGATGTAATGCTATTAGCAGGTAATGTATTAAACCATGAACGAGCTCTATCTTTTAATGAAAATGGGAATAATCTAAGTTTAACATCATCATTTGAAAAATTCTCGTATTTAAAAGTTTGACAAATAGCATGAAAATCATTCAGATGATTATATGGGTCCTCATTTTCTAGGCCATAGAATGTGGGCAGACAGTTTAACACACTAGATTTTAATTCAAAACTCCTAGCAGCTACATTAGGGTATCTTATGCATGATGTGCTCAAATTAGCTAAAGGACTAAAATAATCCTTAAATGGCCTCTCTTGTGGTTCTGGTTGCTAATTTTGCAAATCTATTTCACATTTCTCTTGAAAAACAGTGGGTTTGTACGTGCGAAGTGTTTTTTCTAATTCAAGGTCTAAAGGTTCAAGATTAGGTGATAATGACATTCGACCATGCATGCAAAGAATAAAATAAATGAAAATAAAACAAATAAAAATAAAGAGGAGAGAGAAATTATAATACTAACCTTGTGACGTTGTTATAACCTTACTATGAACATCTGTTTCAAGTCTTTAAAAAGAAAATACAAGAAATAGATTAACTAAAAACAAAATAAGAAGATAAATTATAACGAAAAATGAAAAATTAAATTACAGAAATATAAATAAGAGAAAAATAAACGAAATTAAATTACAGGAAAAAGATTTAAAAGAAAATAAAAAAATTACTTAAAAGAATTAATTCTATAGATTAAAGAATAAAAAACTCAGAAATTAAATTATTGAAATTTAAAAAAATTTAAATTACCAAAATTAAATTATAGATTCATTTTTTTTAATTTTTTTAATTTTTAAATTTTTTTTATAATTTTTAAAGAAAGCAATAACAAAAAAATTACTTTAAAAAAACTAATTCTATGAATTAATTCTACGAATAAATTAAAATAAATTACGAGATAAATAAAATAAATTACAAAGAAAAGTAAGGCAAAAATTAAAGTACAGAAATTTAAAGAAATAACAGAATAAAATTAAATTGTAAAAATTTAAATTACAAAAATTAAATTATAGAATTATTTTTTAAGGAAAAGAATACAAGAAAACAAAGAAAATTAATTCAACAAATTAAAATAACTTACTTCCCCGGCAACGGCGCCAAAAACTTGTTGTGCAAATTTTATTGAACTCGCAAGCGCACGAATCTATTGTAGAATAGATTAATAGTGACGGGTGTCGATCCCACGAGAAGGTTGATTTTAATTATGTACAGAATTCATTTTCTTTTAATGGGAAAAATTAAATTATGGTAAATTTATCCTAAATTGTGAATTATAATGACGGGAATAATTAAGAATGAAACTGTTATAATAAAGCACTTGGATATCTGAATCCGCATCAACATGCTCCATGGGCTAAATATTCCATATTAATACCAATTAAATCATAAGGGGGGATTCCACACCTCATGAACCACTCTCTAATAAGTATGGTGCCAAGGGCTTATCGTGCCAAATAATAATAACCTTATACTAGAGTGTCGGTTTAACCAGGGTTGTATCTAGACAAGACTATTATTATTTGTCGACGAAAAGTCAAAACAACCACAAATATTAGAGGGAAAGAGAAAGTAAATTTACCAAATTAAGCCCATGGAACATGTTGAGACTTCACCTTCAACCCAAACTAAAAAAGAAATTAGCTACTCATATTTTAACTAAGGATAAAAAAAGAAATTTTATTAAAATACAAAGAAACTATAAGAAGGAAAAGGAATTTCAGAAATCTATGCTTAAAAGTAAATTCAGAGGTATCAAATTAGGGGGGAAGAGCTCTCTTTTTATAGATACATTGAGTGAATCATGACCATCGGATTAAAAACAGTTCGGATGCTCAGGATTACACCACGTCATCAGTCAACAGTCAATAGTCAACTGTCAACAGTCAACATTTACACAGCAACGCCGTCTGAATAGTAAATAATCCCATGTATACGCATGTACTCTACACACGATTTTTGCTCCACTGAGATGCTGGCACGTTATCGATCTACAATACATAAGAAATTTAGTCCAATAAGATCGTGACACATCATCGGTCGATGCCACGTCATCAGTCAATGCCACATAAGCAATCAATACTACATAATTTGTGCAATCAGATACTGCCATGTCATAAGTAGTTGCCACATCATTGGTCTGTATACATGAACAGTGTTGTGAACAATATCATGAACAGTACTGTAAACAGTACCGTACGTATGAACCGTACCGTATATGTGAACAGTGAGGAAAAGACTATTATTTGTCGACGAAAAGTCAAAACAACCACAAATATTAGAGGGAAAGAGAAAGTAAATTTACCAAATTAAGCCCATGGAACATGTTGAGACTTCACCTTCAACCCAAACTTAAAAAGAAATTAGCTACTCATATTTTAACTAGGATAAAAAAGGAAATTTTATTAAAATACAAAGAAACTACAAGAAGGAAAAGAAATTTCAGAAATCTATGCTTAAAAATGAATTCAAAGGTATCAAATTAGGGGGGGAGAGCCCCCTTTTTATAGATACATTGAGTGAATTGTGACCATCGGATTAAAAACAGTTCGAATGCTCAGGATTGCGCCACGTCATCAGTCAACAGTCAACATTTGCACAGTAACGCCGTCTGAATAGTAAATAATCCCATGTATGCGCATGTACTGTACACACGATTTTTGCTCCACTGAGATGCTGCCAAGTCATCGATCTACAGTACATAAGAAATTTAGTCCAATAAGATCGTGACACATCATCGGTCGATGACACGTCATCGGTCAATACCACATAAGCAGTCAATACCACATAATTAGTCCAATCAGATACTGCCATGTCATAGATAGTTGCCACATCATCAGTCCGTATACATGAACAGTACCATATGTATGAACAGTACCGTATATGTGAACAGTGATTTTTCCTTTAATGCTCCTCTTAAGGTTTTCAACCGTCCTGAGTCCAAATATGATGTCCATTTTGCTGTCTGATCACTCGTTCATTGTGAAACGATCGTAATGCCCCTAAAATACATAAAATACATAATTATAATAAAACACATATAATTAAATAACAAAATACTTAAATAAATAAAAGTAGCAATGTTAGTGAGATTTAAAATGTAAAATGATGATTTTCTCCTTTATAAATATACACTTTCTAACACTCAACAGGTTATAAAGTAGTTTTTGATAAATCCAGATGCCTTATTGAAAATGCATGTGATGGAAAAGTTTTGTTTGTAGGAAATAGATGTATTAATGCCTATACCATTAATATAGATTGTGCATCTACCATTGATAAATATTTTTCGGCATTGTATGATGATGGATGATTATGGCATAGAAGACTAGATCATGCAAACATGGATTTCATTTCAAAAATTTCAGAAAATGATTTGGTTAAAGGACTTCTAAAAATTAGTTTTCAAAAGGATAAAATCTGTGAAGCTTATCAATTTGGAAAACAAATCAAAACTTCTTTTAAAAACAAGAATCATGTCTCTACTTCAAAACCACTTCAAAACCACTTCAATTACTTCACATGGATTTGTTTGGACCATCTAGATATGCTAGCTTAAATGGCAAGTATTACGCTTTTGTAATTGTGGATGATTATTCTAGATACACATGGGTATTGTTCTTAACTAATAAGGATGATGCCTTTAATACATTTAGAATTTTTTGTAAAAAGGTTCAAAATGAAAAAGACTATTTTATTTCTTGTATTAGAAGTGATCATGATAGAGAATTTGAAAATCATGCATTTGAGACTTTTTGTAATGACTTTGGAATTAAGCATCAATTTTCATCACCTAGAACTCCACAACAAAATAGAGTTGTTGAGAGAAAGAATAGATCTATTCAAGAAATTGTTAGGACTATGTTAAATGAAAATGCATTACCTAAATATTTTTTGGGCAAAGCCGTCAACACCGCTTGTTATGTTTTAAATTGGGTGTTGATTAGATCTTATCTTAATAAAACTTCCTATGAGCTTTGGAAAGATAGAAAACCCAACATTGGTTATTTTAAAGTTTTTGGATGTAAATGTTTTATTTTGAACACAAAAGATAATCTTGAAAAATTTAATCCAAAATCTGATGTTGGTATCTTTCTTGGGTATTCAAGAGCAAAGCTTATAGAGTTTATAATAAAAGAACTTTAGTTGTGGAAGAGTCTATACATGTTACATTTGATGAGTCTAATACCTCCTCTACGGAGAAAGTTGCTGTTAGTGATGATGCAGATGAAAATATACAAGAACATTCATCAAAGAACAACCAAAAGAATGCAAAAAATCAAGTAGAGCAACATGAAGAAATAAGTACAGAACAAAATCAAGGTATTTCTCAAGCACTCTTCAGGGAGTTGAGGTATGTTTCTTCTTACCCAAAGGATGCCATTTTAGGAGATCTATCAAGAAGTATTACAACTAGATCATCACTTAGGAATACATGTGAGCATGCTGCATTTATTTCTCAAATTGAACCAAAATCCTTTGTGGATGCAGAAAATGATGAATCTTGGATTATGGCAATGGAAGAGGAGTTAAATCAATTTGAGAGAAATAAAGTGTGGGAATTAGTTCCTAAACCAGAGCATCAATCCATCATAAGAACTAAATGGGTATTTAGAAATAAGATGGATGAATCCGGTGTGATTGTAAGGAATAAATCTAGATTAGTGGCTCAAGGATATAATCAAGAAGAAAAAATTGATTTTTATGAGACATTTGCACCTGTAGCTAGATTAGAATCTATTAGAATGTTGCTAGCATATGCATGTTATAAAGATTTTATTTTATTTCAAATGGATGTCAAAAGTGCTTTTCTAAATGGTTATATTATGGAGAAAGTTTATGTGAAACAACCCCCTGGTTTTGAAAATGAAAAATTTTCAAATCATATTTATAAGTTATCAAAAACATTGTATGGATTAAAATAAGCACCTAGAGCATGGTATGATAGGCTTAAAAATTTCTTGCTTGATAACGATTTTTCAATGGGAAAAGCCGATACTACAGTCTTTGTTAAGCATAAGAACCAAGACATACTTGTTGTTCAAATTTTTGTTGATGATATTATTTTTAGTTCTACTAACGAGTCCTTGTGCAAAGAGTTTTCATCTTGTATGAGTAAGGAATTTGAAATGAGTATGATGGGAGAATTGAAGTATTTCCTTGGACTTCAAATCAAACAAAACAATGAGGGAATTTTCATCAACCAAGCTAAATATGTCAAAGATTTGCTCAAGAGGTTTGGAATTGAAGAATCAAACACTAAGAGCACTCTAATGAGTACAAAAATCAAGCTTGACAAGGATAAAAAAAGTAAAGAAGTTAATATTAAAAAGCATCGAGGTATGATCGACTCTTTATTTTACTTAACCGTAAGTAGACCCGATATCATCTTTAGTGTATGTTTGTTTGCAAGATTTCAATCATGTCCTAAGGAATCTCATCTACTTGCTGTTAAAAGAATTTTTCGTTATTTGAATGGAACCATAGATCTTGGCCTTTGGTATTCTAGAGGAACTCATATAGATTTGACTTGTTATTCAAATACCGATTTTGCTAGTTAGAAGGTGGATATGAAAAGTACTAGTAGAACTTACTATTTTCTAGGTCATTCTCTTGTTTCATGGTTTAGTAAGAAACAAAACTCGATTGCACTCTCAACTACTGAGGCGGATTATATTGTCGCGGGTAGTTGTTGTGCATAAGCTCTTTGGATGAAACAAACACTTAGAGACTATGGCATTAAACTTGAACAAATTCCTATCAAGTGTGATAATACTTGTGCTATTAATCTTTCGAAGAATTCCATTCAGCACACTAGAACCAAGCATATAGAGATTAGACATCTTTTTTTAAGAGATCATGTACAAAAGAGTGATATTGCTTTAGAATTTATCTTTACGGAAAAATAACTTGTTGATATTTTTACAAAATCCCTTTGCGAAGAACAATTTTCAAAAATTCAATATGAACTTGGGATGATGAAATTTTCACATTAACATCTCTAATTATGTTATTGAATCTATTAAAATTGTTTGCTTAATATTTGTTAATGCTTTTGAAAGAATTTGAGCATGATAGATAAGTAAGGTGTTGTGACATATTCATTTCAAATACTTGTGCGCTTCATACTACATGCTTGATAGATGAATTATTTTCATGAATTAATCATGTTTTAAATGTTTAAGATCATGATTCATGCAATAAAATGGTTCTTGAGAGGTTTCAGAATCAAGAAATAATGATGAGATCGATCAAAAATGGTCGGAAAGTGAACTTGGTGAAGTGGGGCAGCAACCAGGCGGCTAGCCACTTGGATCTGCTCACAAACCCGAGAGCAAGCGGCTAGCAGCTTGGGGCAAGTAGGTAGTCACTTGACCACGGGTTTGGACTCTTTCCTCTCTCTCTTTTTAGCTTTCTTCCTCACTTAGCTCTCTCTCTCACCAAACCGTGTATCTTTTTCTATTTTCTTTCAAAAATTCTTCATTTCTCAACCATTTTCATGTCAAAATCATTGATTCAATCCATTACCCATCCATTTAACTTCCATTAAACATCTTGCACTCATCGTTTCAACTTCCTCTTCTTTTGTTCATCTTTTTTTTCTCTCTCTCCTGCGTAAATAGTGCCCTACCATCTCTCTCTCAAATTTCTTTATTTTTCACTCATTTTCTTGCTAAAATTAATCATCCAATCCATTACCCATCCACTACTCCTTCCCTTTTCATCATCCAAACACCATTTTATCATACCTTCATAAAAATTTGAAATCTAAAACCTAACCTTAGTCGTTTCTCTCTCTACATTTTCTAGCTTATCTTTGATCAAATCCACATTATATCTAAGCCTCATTCATCTCTAGGATCACATTTCTTGGCCCAAACTTATCCATTTCACTCAAATCTGAAATTGTTATTTAAGCTTATTCAACAATGGTGGGTGGTGAAAAACCAAGAGCAAACAAATCGCCAAGAGACGCAAAGAAGATTATAGAGATAATACGGAGTTTTTGTTAACTCATTTTCGACATCTCTCACTTCGGAAACGGTTTATCGATAATTTCATGATAAGGTTGGTTATTCCTCCTTACTTTGTTAATCTTAAGAATTTAGCAAATTTGAAAATTTGTGATAAATCTCTTGATAAACTTCTTATTACGATGAGTTGGAAAAATGTCGTAGTTATTCAAGAAGCATATTATGAAAATTTAGTTAAGGTTTTCTATTCAAATATGGATATAGAAATTTCGGATAAAATTATTACAAGTGCTAGGGGAGTTCGTATTGAATTTGATGTTGCGAAATTCTTGGGACTCCAAATGAGGGATTAGAAATTTACAGTGCTAGAGCCAGAATAAATCAACTATGGTTTTCTCTTGAAAATGTTGTTCGAAAAATTTATCGCCGACATGACTTGTCCGATGAATTTTGTCGATCATTATTAAAATCTCAAGCTTTGCTTCTTCAAACTAGAATGCTACATTATGTTCTTCATCGTGTGATTACTCCTAGGTATGGTCATGGGGATGAACTTAACCGATTGAATGTGGCTTTATTGGATTGTATTTTGAAGGGTAGAAAACTCAATATTGGGTACATTATACTCAATCATATGCTTAGCACATCTTGTATGGGTAAAAGATCTTTCCCTTATGGTAGTATCATTACCCGTATCATCAAACATTTTCGAATACCCATTACTGAAACAACCTTTTTAAATTTAAGAGAACTAGGTGATGATGCCATTGCCAACTTAGGATTTATTTGGGTAAAAGGTAAATGGACTAGAGACCGGAGATACTCAACCAAAGTTTCTGAACTTACTCCTATAAATCATCATTTCTTTAACGATGTTCTTCCACCAGAGCTATTTCTTGATCTTAGTGTCCCACAACGCTCATATTATCTATCTTCTGCGGGTCCTTCCAAAACTTCTTCAGCTGCCCATGAGGATCCAATACAGCAGATGTTGGCTAAAATGGATTCTCTTTCGACACAGCAGAGCCGACTTCAATCTCAGTTTGAAGCCTTTTCAGATCTACTTTGGAGCACCAACGCCTCTTTGAACAGCAATAGTAATTATTTGATCAACAACATCGACCTTTTACTCAACAGTAGTAAATTCTTGATGGCCAGCAGTAACTTTTTGCAGCTCTTGGGTTTCCACCACCATCATCTTCATCTCATCCACCATCTCCATAGTCCTTTTATTTTTTATTTTCTGTCACTCACTACCACACCTTTTTTTATGCATTTACGTTTTCTGTATGGCTTGTGGATGATCATTATGAGTTGTTTGGATGTTCTGTCTTTGGATGCTTTGTATTTGGATGTTTTGTATTTGAATGCTATATTATGACTTCTTGAAATATTGTTAGATTTTCATGTCTCTTGCTTGTATTTAGCTCATTATTATTGTTTTAGTTTAATTTTGATGATGAAGAGGGAGAAGTCATGTATTGTTGTAATTTCAAAGACAGGTATTATATTTTCTTTTCTGTGCATTTTTTAAAATATTAAGGGGGAGCTTACAAATTGTTATAGACCATATTTTCAGGGGGAGTTTATTTTAAATTTGATTATATGCGCCATGTATTAAAGGAAAGCATATATGTCAAAATACATGAGATGCTTGTCATCATCAAAAAGGGGGAGATTGTTAGCCTAAAGGGTATAAATATTATAATTTTGATGATAACAAACATATGCATTAAAGTATTTTATTTTGTATTTCACAAGTTCACTAGTTTTGAAGGATAATGAATCAAGTGAAATTAAGTGAAATCAAGTTCAAGACACTCAACAAACAATGGCGAAATTAACAATAGAATTTCGAGCTCAACGAAAAATTTATCGCGATGATTTCTTGTAAAGCTGGTATGATTTAATTTATACTTGGATTAACAATTATGAAGCTCAATTTTATGTTAATAAAATAATTATTTTTCAAACTAAATTAATTTTATGAGATAAAATATTTTGTGGATTTGAGTAATTTGGGTAAAAATGAAAAAAGTTTTAAATTTCGAAGTTGGACCTATTTGCTAAGTTTTAAAATATTTGGGCTATATTGTAACTTATAAAAGCTTAGGGGTCTAAGTGAAAAGTTTTAAAAATTTTAAAGATTATGGTGATTTAGTTAAAACTCAAAGAGGACTTAATTAAAAAAATTTCTTTAGTTTGGGCCATACTGTAATTCAGAATATTTTTAGGAATTAAATAGTATTTAAAATTTCTGAGATTGGATTTTTTTATAAAATTTTATGACGTTTTGGGTTATAGCATAATTTGAATAAGTTTTGAGGTAAAACTGTAATTTTGTGAACAGTATTACTGTAGCAAAATTCAAAATTAACGGTAACTTCACTGTTACGAGCGGGGAGCCGGTTAAATTAAGCGGCTAGCCGCTTGAGCACTGGAATTTGACAATAACGGCTAGTTTTCGAGCTTTAACTATAAAAACTCAACTCCAACTTTATTTTAAAGTTTCTAGCAAGTAAAAACAAGTTTGTAAAACATATATTGAGCTTCCATATTGCAAATCACAATAAATTAAATTATTTTTATACCATTATTTGTGAATCCACTTTTATAGAGAGTTTCTTGCTATAATTTTTATTTTGTATCATATTGACAGTATTCAAGTGAAGGAAACATTTGAGGTAAAGAGATTAGGGTCATAATCTCTTAATTGTAAAGGTCTACTGACACCTTGGAAGTCAAGTTTATAAAATAACTTTTAGAAACCCAATTCACCCCCTCTTGGGTTGCACATTTGCATTTCAATGCCCTTAGACGTAAATTAATTGATCCGCTAGGTGTTATGTATCACCATCCCCAAAAGATCTCTTTTCTTACCTTAAAGGGTTTGTCCTCTTTATGAATGCTTGCCACCTAGTAGTACAACAACTCTTTCTTTCTTCAAATTCATTAAAATGCCTATTTATCAAATCACTTATGAAATGCATGAGACCAATGCAACTTATGCCACAACATGTAAATTTTCTGAATATATAATAAACAAAACATGAAATTGATTTAAGATAATATCATCTAACATAGGCAATAGTGCCGTCCATACAGAAATTTAAAGAAATAGAATTATAATATAGGCAGCAAGACTGACCATGTAAGGAGTAATAACAACATCATATTTTAGGCGGTAGTACTGACCATGGCATGATAAAATAAAAGTTTCACATATTAGACGGCATAGCTGGCCATCGAATTAAGCAGGTGGTAAGCATAATATCCTAGGCAGTATAGCCGGCCATATAAGAATGATATCATGGTATAGGCGGAATAGCCAACCATGTGGGATTTAATAATAACTAACCGCACCACAATAATAATCATTATAAAATAAGAGATTATTTAAAACTAAATCTAGCGTAAGAGAATTATTACTTAAAGCGAATTTAACATATTGTCCTTATATTGCAATTGAAGTGAAATGTTACTTACCGGTTTTCTTTGATTCCCCTAAACCTTCCTTCCTAAACTTGAGAATTTCTTCACTAGTGATGCTTTGGCTTAAAATGGAAAAAGATGGGATTTCTAAGGTTTATGAAAAATGCAAGGGCTAAGGGGTATTTATAGAGTTTTCTAAGGCCCATGAGTGGCTAGAATTTTGCCACCATATCATTTGATTAATAATGGAGATTTATTTCTCCATAAATATCTTAGTGATTTTTAGAATGCTAAGATTTTGCTACCTAGCACTTAATTAATGGTGAAGATTTATCTCTTTATAAATATCTTAGTAATTTCTGGAATTTCTAAATCTCTACAACATTTCTTGTTGCATCATCATTATGTCATGGCTTATGTCATCATTAATTTTAATTATTAATTTATCCTTCCATAAATATCTTTAGAATTTCTAATATCTCTACAACATTACTTATATCGTTATATTATTATATATTATTATTATTATTCTTATAATAAATGCTTAAGAGAGTTTGTTAGGTTAATTATATTATATCTAAGTAAGAAGATTGTACCTCACACATCATCCTAACAATCCTGAAACTTTTTGGTTGTTTGTTTGACTCACCAACTAGAGAAGAGTTAGTCATTTGAGGTATGTAAAAAAGAATAGCTGAAATGCTGAATCATGCTGATGCATTTATTTTCTTACCAGGAGATATTACAACTCTAGAGGCACTAATGACATTAGCATCTTGGTCCTATCTGAACATTCATTAGAAATCCATCGGTTTGTTAAATGTCAATAACTTTTGTGATGGCTTTATTACATTTCTTAACCATGTAATAAAAAATTATTTTATTCCTTCTATAGTGAAAAATATATATTTATAAAGGAGAAAATCGTCATTTTACACTTCCAGTTCCACTAACTTCTTTGCTTTGATGTATTCAAGTGTTTTGTGATTTTAATTATGTATGTTTTATTATAATTAAGTATTTTATGTATTTTAGAGGCATCATAGTTATTTCACAATAAATGAAATATAGGATGACAAAACAGATGGTAAATCTAAACTCAAAAGGGTCAAAAATCTTAGAAGAAGTATAAAACTATAAATGTCACTGTTTACATTTATGGCACTGTTCACATGTATGATACTATTCATGATACTATTCATAACAGTGTTTATATATGTTGTATGATGATGTAACATTGATCGATGATGTAACAAGATAATAGCCTTGACAATGTGTTCCAACTAATCAAAATTTATCACGTGACGCAATCCTATATATCTAAATTGTTTTAATTCGATGGCTATAATTTGCTCTTTGTATATATAAAAGGAGGGCTCTCCCTTCTAATTTGACACCCTTAAATTTATTTTTAAACTCCATTCTCTCTAATTTCTTCTCTATCTTGTATCTTCTATGTATTCTAATAAAATTTTCATTTTATTCCTAGTTCAAATATGAGTAGCTAATTTTCTTTCAAGCTTGAATTGAAGGTGAAGTCTCAACGTGTTTCATGGGCTTAATTGGTAAATTTATTTTCTCTTCCCCTCTAATTTCTGCTGATGTTTTGACTTTTTATTGACAGATAGTAATAACATAGTGTTTGGCATGATAAACTCTTGGTACCATATTAATTAGAACGTGGCTCATTAGGAGTAGATTTTCTCCTCATAATTTAATTAGTACTAACAAGAAATATTAAGCTTTTATGCATGTTAATGCGGCTCCAGATACCCTAGTACTTTATTATAATAATTGTCATTTTAAATTATTTTTACTATTTCAATTTAAAATTTAAGATAATTTCACCACAATTTTAACTACCTACTTAGAAAATTAATTCAACATACATTCGACACTCGTCATCATTAATCTATTCTATAATAGATTCGTGTACTTGTGAGTTCAATAAAATTTTCACAACATATTATTTACTATTTTATGGTTGAATCACTCTAAAAGGAGGCTTTTATTTCTTATTTGTACACACTTGAGATTAATTAAAATTCCTCTCTATGCACATTATGTCTCTAATTTACTGTCTTTCTTTCTCTTGCTATATTGTTGTGTTCTTAATTGGCAAGTTATTTAACAATTTTTAACTATGAACTATAAACATTCACGCTTTAATTAAAAGCCCACAATAATGCATATGGGTGGTTTTACTATCATTTAATTCAGCCATTTATTAAATCTATTAGAAAAATGAACCTCCATACACTTGAAAACCCCTCATATTTTAGTTTTTACATCTTTTTGTTATGTAGTTTTAGCCCCTAGTACATTCTTCTACATCCATCACTAACATAGAACCCCTTTTTGCTATTATATTCTTTGATCATTACCTAAAATACATATCAATACATACACACATATATAAACATGCATACATACATATATAAATAAGATAAAAATAATATATAAAATATCTTATTAAAAAATAAATATTACAATAAGTTTAGTTAAAATCAATTGCATATATATCCTATAAAGTATTTTTTATAATTAATAAAATAACATAAATATTGAAAACTAAATTTTAATATTAAGCTATTATCCGTTTATTGTGATTGATGTAAAAATTGAATATAAGGTATATACTATTATAGGCATAGCTAAAAAGTTATTGTATATAAAGTAATATAAAAATTGACTTTAAGATTTATAATTTCACAATAGTGACAATGATAATTTGAATATGGTTAAATAAAGATGAAAAATCAACAAAATTAAATAAAAATAATATTAAAATGGTAAAATTAATTAGTTGTATATTTTAATTACCATGCATGATAACGCAACAAGATATTAAAGTCAGTAGTTAATAAAAGGAAACATAATATGATTTATATAATGCTCATTCATGGAAGTATCATAAAAGCCACTATAACGCATTTCACAATATGCATTCATATATACAGGGCCTCGTGTATTTCTTATTCTTCACCTACTTTTTATTTTTAATTAAGTTATTTGCAATTGAGTTTAGAAATTATAAAATGTCAAAGAGTCTCAATTTCATTATCTTTGGCTTCACTTTTGGTAGCATGCATTGAAAACATACATGTTTCAAGCACTCGTACCAGCCAAGAATCTAATTTTGCAACATCACCTGAAAGTGACAAGTGCTCAGGACTTACATTAGAAGAATGTTACAATAAGTATCATCATGATGATCAAGACTACATCATCATCTATAACCAATCATTTTGGTAAATAGTTTTCTTCTTATGCCAAATTAATACTTTTGCAATATCCATAATAACCATCAATTGTAAAGGGGTTGATGCTATATTATAATAATAAAAGAAATTAATCCATTATGATCATATTATATGTTGCGTTTGTTTTATGATATTGATTTGTTGTATGTAATTTGTCCACATATGTTAACTTTTCTTACCATTTGATTCTAAATTTTTTTCCCAACCCTCCGGACAAATATTTACAAGGAAGCAGCTCAATATGTTTGAAGATTTTATCTTCAATTAAGTATCTTTGATCGATTTGATATCTAGTTTACAACATAAAAATTGTTAATCTTTCATAGCATTGCAACACAGAAAAGTACAATTGTTTAATTATAATCTTCCGGATGCTACTTTCGTGCCTTTTGTTTGCCTTTCCAATTTGAAAGCAAGAGCCTTCTAAAAGCAATTTGATGCTAAGTGATAATCATTTTTGCTTAATTGATTTATTTTTTTGATTTCTAATGTTTGTTTCTTGCTATCTTCTGAATGGCGAAATCTTTTGATGGTGTTGTTGTCTCATCCAGTTTTGTTGTCAATCATTATTTGTTTATTGGCGAAATTGATTATCAAACCAAATAATTAAATTTCAATAAAAAGAAGTATTTGGTGAAATTATTTTAGTGTGTTTTTTCATGTGTCAGAGTGTGAATAAAGATAATTAATGTAAAAAGTGAAATTTTTTTTGACATTTTAAAAAGTGTACAATGTATAATTTATTTTAGAATTAATAGATGAGTGTGTAGGGTAATGGAATGTACATGATAATTTAAAGGTGCAGGTATTCCCACCCTTTTATATTATATCTATCTGCTATTAGGATGTAGTTATTTGCATTCTGAAAAAAAAAATTAACAGCAATGCTTTACCCTTTGAGATTTCTAGACTTCTTTTAAAGCTTTCACAATAATGATAATAATTTGAATAGGTTATAAATAAAGAGAAAAAAATCCAACACATAAATTAAATAAAGATAATAATACTAAAAATGACAAAATTAATTAGTTGCGCAAGTCCAAAATTAATAAAAATAAAAGCAACTTTAATGCTCATTCATGGAATCATCGATATTTAAAAAGAAATCAGTTTAAGTAGGAGAAAACGTGGTGAATCGTGATTCAATGCTTGAATTTGATGCAAATGGAGGTATTGACACTATTAATTTCGCCTTCCTGCTCTCTCTTCTTTTTGTGTGTGTGTGTGTGTGTGTATTTCTTTAGCAAGACAAGAAGAGGATCAGACTTCCTATTCACGATTTTTTAAAAATATGGTTAATTTACGGTTTTCTCTTGATTATGTTTAAGTACCATGCTTTTTAACTATTTTTTATTTTAATTTTATTTTCTGTGTCACTATTTTTGATGTTATATTTTTCACATGCATACTATGCCTAGAGAATAACGAGTTCGTTTAAATCTGAAGAGTATTTTACAAAATACCAATATTTATAATAAGCATTAAATAAAGAGAAAAAAATCCATAGGATAAATTCAACAAAAAGAAATATAAAGAAAAATGGTAAAACTAATCAAATGTATGTTTCAATTACCGTGAATGAGAACATAATAAGATATTAAAGTCAATAGTTAATGCAACTAAATATACTGTGACTTATTTAATATTCATAAATAAAATCAACAATCTCATAAAGGCTACTCTACTCATTTCTCAATATTCATTCTTATATAGAGAGTCTTATGTTTTTGTTATTCTTTACCTCTCTTTAATTCTCAATATGTTGTTTATGTTTTAGCTTAGAAAATATAAAATACCAAAAAGACTTGATTTCATCATCTTGGCTTTCATTGTAGTAGCAAGCATTGAGAGCATACTTATTTCAAGTATTAATACTGATCAAGAATGTAAACTATATGTTTCATTGTGTACCAGTTTTGCACCATCACCGAATAGTAGTGGCTGCGTGGAACTTAGAATAAAAGAATTGTGTCCTAAGTCGCTTGAGAATGATTAGGCCTTATACCCACAATAGCTTGTTATTGGAGGCTAGTGATTTTGTTGAATAGTTATTTGTCTTTATGCCATATGAATAATTTTCTTATAACCATCACTTGTTCAGAAATTGATCCAATATTTTATTAAAATAAAAAATTCATTGATTATGAGATATATGACATGTTTGATGTGTTATATTATAGTACTAATTTATTGTATATCACTGAATCAATCTAGAGCACTCAATTAAATATTGCTCATAATAAAACGATTAAATAACTTTATTAGCCATTTGACATGCTTAGCCATGCTTTTTGATAGTCTTTGTTCTAGTTCAGTCTTTGTACAGGCTAATTAATGATTTGCCTTCTTGACCTTTCTAATTTTTGTTGGAGCTGGCAATGTTCTTACTCAAACTCCAAGCCCTCGCTGACTATCACTTCTGAAAAAGTTTGCTGTTCCTAGTCTGAGCGGTTATAAAAGCTTGGAAAGTATTCAAGATGGAATTTATTTGGAATTTCTTAATAAGCTTAATATCTGGGGATGATTAAAAAAAAGAAAAACGATTTCATAGTTTCCATATGTTCATGAACTTTAAAAAAATAAATTACAAGAAAAAGGAAAAAGACCAAGAAAAGATATTATTTTCATTAGGCTATTAAGAGAAAATAAATCTGAACCATTAAAAGTCATAAATAACACACGTTGTATCGTTTTACAAAATAACAAAAATTTAGCTAAACATTAGATCTGAATTCTTTTTGTTTTATATTTATCTCCAATCATGGTGGGGTTATTTATATTCTAAAAAATACTTTAACATGCCTATTTTATTTTTTTTCAATTTCTAATCTGTCTTTTAATGCATTTTTATTTTCTACTTTAATATTTGGAAGTGGTAGTCATTTTTCTACATGTAATTTCATTTAAGGGCACTTATGTAATAAAATATTTTATAAAATGAAAGTTGTTCTTAGCAAATTGTGATGTCCATAAATCCAAGTCCTTTGATGTTGTGACAAAATAAATAAACAAAAAGAAAAATGGATTAAGATCAATCCAACTTACAGTTACAAATATTAAAAAAAAATCATATTTGAATACTTATTTTGTTTTATTACTATTTTCATTTGATTTTCTATTTCACTTTTTTGTGGTGTTGTATTTTTCACTTGAACGCTATGGCTAGATATTAATGGATTCATTTAAATTTGAATAACTGAAATAAAAAATTTATAGAATAATAATATTTAAAATAATAAGTGGAATACAGTTAAAAAAAAGATTAAAAAATTTAAGACATAAACTAAATAAAAAACAATGCTAAAAATGATAATATCAATTAGTTTATGTTCAACTACCATACATGATAATGCAATAGTTTATTAAAGTCAATAATTAATTTGAAAAATTAGCATGAACATAATCTAAAACTTATTACTTGTGCAGTCCCTCTAAGCATTTGGACCTATGTGCTTTCCTCACAATTTAGTTTTCACAAAACTCTAGCTTATGTACCTTATCACCACAAAGCAACCCTTGCTTGTTTAGCTCTTGTATCCTCTTGAAACTTATGCATCCAAGTTTTAGAAACACTAGGTATTGTAGCTAATAAAGGTGCTGATGACCTTTCTAAAATATAAAGGCAAATCTTCTTTTACATATTTCCTTACCATCTCAATCCTTTTAATAATCCTTATACTACCATCTTTAGACCTAAAGAAATATCCTGAATTATATAGCATATCGAAAGAGATTAAATTTCTCTTTAGCCTAGGTGTATACCTTATATTATGTAAAGTTCTTCTAATTCCATCAATAACTCTAATTTTCACAGGCCCTATACCAATAATCTTACACATTATTGTTTCCCATCAAGACTACTACCATCCATAGACTTGTACTCATAAAAGATACTTCTACTAGGATATAAATGAAACGAACACCCCAAGTCAAGCACCAATTGACTTCTTATATTGCTATTTGAAGCCACCAACAAGTCAGCACTATGATATCCATCATTAAAAGCCATTGCTATATCTTTGTTCTCTCTTTCTCATCCTTTTTCTTTTCAGCATAATTTCTAATGTAATGGGCTTTTTTTTTTACATTAAAAGCATTTTTTCCTTTTTATCATCCCCTTTGCTGATCCACTAATAATATTATTTGTATATAATTTTATGCATCACTGCATTTTTTAGTTCATAGTGTCAACTTTTAGTTCAAACTATAATTTCTTAAAATTAAGAAGAATTTTTAACATTATGTAATGCGGGCCTTGGAAAAGGCTAAAAATGAAGGAATAATAAGAAGAATAAAATATATGTTTAGAAAAAAAAAAGATCTTTTGGAAATTACAATGTGGTTTTCTATATTTTTATCTCTTTTTTTATTATATATATATATTTATTTATTTATTTATTTATTTTTCAATGCACCACATTTTAAAAAAATCTTTATATTTTTTTTAACACGAAGATGGAAACCATAAAATTAGGGTAATGCTCTAAATTGGAGTAGGATATGATAATAATTTAACAAATAAATATTTTTTTAATAAGCTCAAAAAGGATAACTATGGATATCTCATAATGAAGATAGTCAGAAAAGGTTTAAACAAATTAAAAATGATATTTCTGTCATTTGTTAGAGACCTAATTAGTTTTTAATATCTATTAGTTTAATAGACTTTCAGATATAGCAATATATACTTTTTTTTATTGGTTGACTCAAAGGAAAAAGATAAAAATCATGTATAAAATAATAAACTATTAAACTATGAAAAATGTTGCTTTCTAAGAAAAATAATAGGTTCAAAAACTCACTTTAAAAACTCATTTTGAACTTACCATGACATGTATATTCTTTCAAATAACTCAATGAATTTCACTTATCAATTTCTTAATTCACATCTTAAACCAACATTAATTTGCAAAGTGACAAATATGGTGTCGCATCACTCAAAGTTAAAGATAATTTAAATTCTCAAATTAGAAACTATTATGCCATCCAATGTCAAAAGATAATAAAAACTTTCTGAAATTTAATTATTTTTACTATTTTTTTTTAAACTACAAGGGTTAGAAAATGCATTTCTAAAGTAATTAAACTCCATATTTGGCTATCTTTACTAAAAAATTTAGAAAACATTAGTAAAAGTATAACAACACAATTATCAATTACTCCATAACTATTAACTCTTATGTCCTCCAACTAAAAAGACATTGTCTTCATCGTTTGGAAAAAAAAAAAAAGAAGTAGAGTTTAAAAGACACTATGAAGTTTTTATGATTGTGTGAATAGGCCCAAGATGCATATATAATTTATGCCCTTACACTCGTAAGATCTCTTTACAAGAAAATTAAAGTAATGATCTAGTTTCCATTTTGGTTATTATCTCCTACAAACTTAAGATGACTAGTTCATCTACAATTGGTGAGTTAGTTAGGCATCCCAATGGTCTTAGAGATTTTAGGATGATACCAAGCACTTGACTTCCTCTAGTGTAAGTAGTTTCTGAGATAAGTACTTTGCTAAGATCCATAGCTACTTGAGCAAACGCTTTGTATTTTCCATAACAAAAGCTAGAAAGCATGCAAATATTCTTTAATTTTCTATTTGAAGTTATTGCCATTGAGACGATTCTAAAAACAATTTGCACATACTTAAAAAAATAAGCTCATATTTTAAAAATCTTAGTGACAAATATAATGAAATAAAACTATAAATAAAGTGGTGCATTTATCAAATGACATGTGAAGTTTATAATTCAAGAGTCAAAAGTAAATAGTAAAATAAATGTGAATGGAGATAAAATCACGCTATTAACCAATAATCTAAATGATAAAAGAAGATTAAAAAAAATATATCCACTAGTAATTATAACTATGGTTCACATCTTTCTTTGATTTTACATCCAAAATGACTTGAATGCCATATATGAATTGATGACATGTTTCTCACTAAGTTTTCTTATAAATTGGCAAATGGGGTAGTATATATCAGATTCTTAAGATATAATGGTGCATTTTTTTTTTTAGAATAATAGTTATAACTAGGAAATTGCATGCTATATGTATTTATTAGAATGCATTTTAAGGGTTGAAAAGATGTTAGGTAATGACTTTTTATTGAAGTCACCCTTAATGAATTGAATCTTGTCTTCTTAGTTATATAACATTATTCCTAAAGATTTAGTAGAACATTTTTTATGATTTGTTCGAGCACACTTATAATGAGAAGCTTAGAGTCATCTACCTCTTTATTTTGTTAAATAGTTTCCTTTTTTACAACTAGACTTTGTCATATACACACTTTCTAATTTTGACCACAACTTTGCAACAATTCTTTCTTTTACTAACTATTTTATCACATAATCTCTTAAGCTGATAATAATAGTACTTCTTGCATTTTAATCAATCTCAGTAGCTTGTTCAAGAGTTGCTGAAGAAGAGCCATCTTTTTCATCTTCCTTGGTGCTTGGTTCAATGGCTGCTCCTAAATGTTGAGTAATTAACAGGGCTTCTATCTTAATCCTCCATATATTAAAATTATTTTGCACAGTGAACTTCACAAGATCAAACTTGGTAGCCATATCTTGAGTTTTGATTCAGAAGACTGTGGCTCTGATACTAATTTGTTATAAATTAAACCTCTAAACAGAGATCAAACTCACCTAAAAACAACTATCCCTAATGAATCAATAACAGGATTAACCAAGAATAAACCAGCATACTAATGAATTAAGAATTAGAAACAAAATCAAAGATAAGACGCACAAGATTTAAGTGGTTCAACACTAGTTACTAGTGCCTACATCCACTAAAAATGAGCATTATTTTTTTCACTATTATTGCTTTTAAGAATTACAGAGAAATCAGAAGAATACAAAGCATATAATCTATTAATTCTCTATCTCCTTGTTTCTTCTATAATGTTCTCTCTTTTCATGTGTATAAAATGACTCCTTAAACCATATAAATATTGGCTGAATTCTAAATTTATTGCAAGTTGGCTTTCCTCCTAATTCTAACTGACCTAATAGCCTTAAGCATGTGCTTGCAGTATGACTTCGTAACTAAGATGAAACAGCAACTTACTAAGTCATTTTAACTCAACTCAGATTATGATACTTGGTTCACGTGTAATACGCGTGAATTACTTATAACATTGGATGGCAGCCTTGATAATGTTGGTTCCATCTAAGTTCAACTAAATGACATATCATACTTTTAATCAGTCAATGTATGACATGTCAACTCAAAGTATTTAGTTCATTACTCAGCACTCTCCCTCATGGTTAACTTTACTTCTCTTTTCAAACTAATATGTTAATTCTCTCATATTCTTACGAAACTTCTTACACTCCATCAGTATTTTGAATTAAGTTGTGGTAGGTATATTTTGTAAAATGAAAGTAACTATTAATCATTTAAAACTTGATTGCCATCTTAGTTAATTTTTGGGTTTTTGACTTGTTTGAGCCAATTAAAATAATAAACTTTGATGAAAACTATTACCTAAATCTCATAAACACTCATATTGTATTACTAAGAATCAATAAATAAATATATAGAAGTGTAACTAAATCCATAATACTTTATTACTCTCTAGAGTCGTGTGATCTGTTTTTCAAATCAATAAGTTATCCCAAATAATCACTTTAAATGTCTCTCTTTCACTCTATTTGATGATGGGATGTAGAACAAAAAATAGAACTATATATGTGACACTAAAAACCATAACGACTTAAATAAATATTTTTTCTATTATCTTTAGGTACTTCTCTTCAATATATCATAGAATTAGCAATACCTTTAACGCTCTACATATAAAAAGCTTACTCACTTATCACATATGTTAAAGCTGAAATTACTAAAATACCTTAATAGATCATTTTTAATTGGGTTTAACCTTATATAATAATTTGAAATACATAATTATTCACATATAAACTAATATAGCTAACTTTATAATGAGCATGGAATGCCAAGGAACAAACCTTTTATTACTTAGTTCTCTAGCCTAGTCTTCACATCTCTAAAATATGCTTATATGTAATATATATATATATATATATATATATATATATCAATTCTACTAAATTGATTTTTCATTTATCTCATTGGATAAACAACCATTTTCAAAGTTTTAACGAAAATGACTGAATAATTTAGGATGGTCAATAATAAACAAAATCACAAAAAACATATGAAGAAAGAGTGAAAAGGGATGATACTTGATTTGTATAGATTAAATTGCATTAGGATCCAGCACATGACCAATGGGGTTTGAACTCCACTCGAGAAAATAAATTATAAAATTTAAAGAAAAAATTAGTTGAGCCTATAATTAGACCCCATTAAATTTGTAAAATATTTTCTATTTACGAAAACAACCTTTGTAAACTCGTAAACCCAAAAAACTTAAATTTTAACTATAAGAATTATTTAAAAAATCACTATTTAATTAAATGCCCACAATAACTCATATGGATGATTTTACTATTATTTAGTTTAGCCCTTTGCTAAATCTATTAAAAAGAACCTCAATAAACCTAAAAATATTTGCCTAAACAACTATACAAACTTTGATTTTAATGATAACAAACTATGAGTTAAGAGTGAAATGGTATATGTGCATTTCCAATCTCATTGCTCTTAAAGGATTTAATTATAAAATTGAAAGAAAAAATTACTTGAGCCTATAATTAGACCCCATTAAATTTGTAAAATATTTTCTATTTATTAAAAAAAATCTTCGTGAACTTATAAAATTCTCGAATGCTAATCTATGTATATATTAAATCATATTGATTTTACAAAGATTTGTTGTAATAATAACCTCATTGAGCTAAACTTGTTCTTCATTGTACCTTGTCTGTTGAGTTTTCAGCTTGATTTCACTTGCTTCATTTGCATCAATATTATCCTTGAAGAACTAGTAAAGATATGAAGCACATGATGGTTGTTATTATTAAAATTACAATATGTGTAGCCTTATAGACTAACAGTATGAATAAATCTATGAATAATGAAATATTTAAAAGTTTAAATTATTTCTCATACATGTTAAATAAATCATTATTTTCATAATATAATGGGCGTTATACTTAAAGAAAAATTGATTTTATGAAATTTATTATTTTTTAAGTTTATAGTCTAAATTAAAAAGGTTTTGAGAACTTTGAAATCAACAAGTGGCTAATTTTTTATGGACTTATTTGAAAGATTTCATAAACTTTAATGCCATAGGATAAATTAAAAAAGCTTTAAGGCCAAACTATAATTTTTGAAACTTAATAGCTAATTGCTCATTGTAGCGACTAACTAATAATTTATAGAGAGTTTCTATAATAAAACGACTAATTGATAATGATAAATGGCGATTCAACTTCAATCAATGAACTCTCTTGAATTAAATGATAAACCGACAATTATAAATAGTGATATGACAATTCAAATTCCACCTTAACAGTAACTTACACGAAGTCAATACAGAAATCTAATTTCCATTAACAAAGGAACAATAACTTTCAAAAAGTGATTAACAACTAATTTTCTTGTTCAAATTATAAAAAGTCAAGTTAAACTCATTTCAAAGAGAGTTGTTAAATCTCTATCAAGCTTAAACTTGTTCATACAAATCATCTTGAGCTTTCATTTGCTTATTCATATACATTGATTCATTCTTGAGTTATCATTTATAAATATACACTTGTGAGAGTGTAATCTTTGGAATCTTCATTTTAATAATAAAAATTAAGTAATTATAAGTGTAGGAAATACTTGAGAAAATATATGTGAGATCATTTTGAATTATAAAGGTTTATTAATACCTTAAAAGTTAACTATAAATATCTTAAAGCCTTGGATTATAAGGCTTGATTAATAAAATCTCCAAGCATGGTTTGCTTAAAGGCACAGAGATGTAGAGGGTTGCGAATCACATAAAAATATCATGTTCACATTTTTTACTCTTAGCTTTTTAATTTATTTGTTGAAAATAACGTTACTATTATTAGTTATGGTAGTTGTTGGTATTGAATTGTGGTGTTATTTTTAAAGAGTTCTATAAACATCAATTCACCTACTATTTTGAGCTGCTTAAATAAAATTTTAAAAAACCTTGAAAATTTCAGTGTCCATATTTTATTGTTATGTAATTTAGCCCTTAGTAAATTATTTTTTTAGATCTGTCATTGACATAGACTCTTTTTTTACTATTACATCCTTTTATTATTATCAAAATAAAAGAATACATATATATAGTAATAAGATAAAAATAATACATAAAATATCATATTAAATCTAAAATATTACAATAACAATAGTTAAAAATTACATATATGTACTAGAAAGTATTTTTATTATTAATAAAATAACAAACATATTGAAAATTAAATTTTATTATTAAGTTAATTATCAATTTGTTGTGATTAAACTTATTAATACTAAAATCTATGAATCTAAAAAGTGAGTATAAGATTTATACTAATATAGACATAATCAAAAAGTTATTGTAAATAAAATAATGTAGAAATTGACTTTAAGATTTATAATTTCATAATAGCAATGATAATAATTTGAAGGATTGTTATCATTTCACTACTTCAAAAATTATAAAATATCAAATAACTATAAGAAATTTTGTTTCATATATTTTTACTACTATAACTTTGCGAAAATTTTCATTTACTACTTTAATTTCACAGTTAGTTGAATAGTAAAATATCAATTTTACCTTTTATGGTAAAATATATGAATAAAGGTATCAAATAATAGACGTAAATTTATAGGTATGCTTTTAAATAACTAAATAATAATGTTGACCATGAATTTATTAATAAGCTTGAATTTATTATAACTTAGTAAACTAACAAAAATACACCAAGATTTTTTTTTTAAATCTATTCTAGAAAGATAAACACTTAAATATGGAATTATTGATTCTATAGATAAGCTTTTAGTGTTCTTTTTTTTTTTGGGAGGATATATAATATGCTCTTTTAACTAAGATATATACGAATACTTTTGTCATTCGCTACCTTTATAGTTGTATTAAATTCAAGTTCATTCATAAATTCATACTTAAAACTTTTTACTTAACAATTTAAGGATAAACATAATTTTTATCTATTATCTGATACCTCCATCTCCATATTTTATCACAAAGGATAAAATTAGTATTTGTGTGGTCAACTAATTCTTCAATTAATGGTTTTAGTAGAAATGAAAGGTTTAGCAATGTTATAGTAGTAAAATGATAGGGAACAATACTTCTTGAGGTCACTTGATATTTTATAATTCTTAAAGTAGTGAAATGATAATAATGCTAATTTGGATATGGTTAAATAAAAAGAAAAATTAAAAAAATTGAATAAAAATAATACTACACATGATAAAATTAATCAATTTTAGGCTTCTATTAGCATTCATGATGACGAAACAAAGATATTAAAGTCCCTAGTTCATAAAAATAAACATAATGTGACTTATATAATGAGGACAATATAACTCATTGCTTAATATTCATTCATATGTGTAGAGCCTTGTATGTTTCTTGTTCTTCACCTCACTTTTAAAGTTAATGAATTGTTTATAATTTAGTTTAAAAGTTATATCATATGAAAAGTCTTAGTTTCATTATCTAGGCTTTGCTGATGTTAGCAAGCACTGCAAACATGCATATTTCAATCATTAGTACTGGCGAGGAATCTAATTTTGCAGCATCATCTAATAGTGGCAAATGCTCAGCACTAATATCGGAAGAATGTTTCAATCAGTATGACCATGCTCATGAGTACCTCATCATCTATAACCAGTGATTTTATTGCATAGCTTTCCTTTTATAACATATGAATGCTTTCGCAATAACCATCAATTGCAAGGAAACTGATGTTATATTTCAATAAAAGATGGAATTAGCTTATTAAGAGCACATAATAGAGGAATTAAACTAATATGAGCATATGATATGTTGTGTGTTTTAGATAGCATTGATTTGTAGTACGTAATTTATCTATATCTGTAAATTTTTTCTTACAGTTAGATCCGAGAATTTCTTCTTCCCAAGACGTCGAGTAAATATTTATAAAGGGAAAATTCAATGCGCGGAATGACTTTAACTTCAATGACGTAGGTTTGATCCTTTCAATTTCTACATTACAAGACAAAAATAGTGAATTGTTTACAAAACTACAGCATAGAAAGTACAATTGTTTATAATCTTCTGGACGCTACTTTCATGCTTTTGTTTATCTTTTCGATTAGCAACCAACAGCCCGCTAAAACCAATGCGATGCAAAGTGATAACCATTTTCGGTTAATTAATTTATTTGTTCGATTTATAATGTTTGTTTCTCACGGTCTTTTGATTTGTGAAGTCTGTTGATGTTTGTTGGCTGCTTTACTTTTGTTGTTGATCATTCTTTATTTATATAGCAAAATTGATTATCTGACCAAATAACTAAAGTTTAATAAAAAAAAAACAAGTATATGAGAAATTTGTTTAGTGCAATTTTCATGAGCATGAGATTCAATAAAAATAATTAATTTAAAAAGCTTAAGCGAGATTTTTTTTTGAATTTTGAAGAGTATAAAATGTAGAATTTAATTTTTAAAAGTAATAGATAAGTATACAGAGTAATAGAATATTAATAATGATTATTAAAGTGCAAATACTCATGCTATTTTATATTATATCTATCTATTATTAGATTAGGGTTATTTGCACCTTTAAAAATACTTTTAACACCTATATTTTACGATTTTTCATTTCTAAAATTATCTTAATATATTTTTATTTTATATTCTAAAATTTTAGAGGTGGGTTTCATTTGTCTATATGTGTAACTTGTGGTTTTCCATTGACTCTATACTAATAGAATATTATTTTTAAACTACTTATTTTATTACTATTTTTATTTTATTTTCTATGTCACTTTTTTCGATGTCATATTTTGCCCACCATGCATAGAGTTTAGTGAATTTATTTAAATCCAAAAATTAGAATAGTGCTTTATGTTATGTAAATTTTATTGAACTCACAAGTGTACGAATTTATTGTAGAATACATCAATGGTGACGAGTGTTGATCCCATGACGAGGTGAATTTTAATTGCGTGCAGAATTAATTTTTTAAGTAAGTGATTGGAATTGTGGTGAAAGTGATTTGGATTATTTTGAAATTTAAATTAGAATGGTCGAAATAAATTAAAAATGCAGCTATTTAAAATGAAGTGCTTGAGTATCTAGATCCACATCAACACATACCATGGGCTTAATATTACTTATTAATGCTAATTAAATCATAAAGGAGAGTCCGCTCCTCATAAACCACGCTCAAATTAATATAGTGTTAAAGGCTTATCATGTTAAATAGTAATAACCTTATTATTACTGTCTGTAAAGAGAGAAAGAGAAAGTAAATTTATCAAATTTAGCCCATGGCATATGTTGAGACTTCACCTTCAACCTAAACTTGCAAGAAAATTAACTACTTATATTTGAACTAGGAGTAAAATAGAAATTTTATTAGAATACAAGATGGAGAAGGAATTATAGAAAATAGAGCTCAACAATGAATTTAGGGATATCAAATTAGGGAAATAGCTCCTTTTTTATAGTTACAATGAGTAAATTATGTTCATTGGATTGAAATAATTTGAATGCTCAAGATTACGCCACATGACAAGTATTGATTAGATCAAACAGATAATCAAGACTATTATTCCGTGTATATGCATGTACCATACGTATGTTTTACTAGTCCACTAATATGCTACCACATCATCAGTCAAAACCTCTTAAACATTTTAGTCTAATAGGATAGCGACACATTATCAGTCAATACCACATCTTCAATCAATGTAGCATAAGTAGTCAATACCACATCATTCGTTCAATCAAATGTTAATACATTATTGGTTGGTGCTACATCATCGATCAATGTCATATTATCAATTTGTATATGTGAATAGTATTAGGAAGAGTACCATGAATTGGACCGTATATATGGGCAATGTCGTATATATGAATAATGTCGTTTATGTTTTTATACTCCTCTTAAGGTTTTCAATTGTCCTAAATTTAGAACTGCTGTCCATTTTGGGAGCTGATATTTTATTTATTATCAAATGACCACGATGTCCTTAAAATATATAAATACTTAATTATAATAAAACAAATATAATTAAATCACAAAAAACTTAAATACATAAAAGCAAAAACATGAGTAGAACTTAGAGTGTAAAATAAAGATTTTTCTTGTTTATAAATATATATTTTCTAATACTCAACACACCCTCCAACTAGCTTATTGCTAGTCCCTTGCAGATTAATTGAAAATAAATTCAAATAAAAAACGTTCTTTTTTTAACAGTCATGTTTATTTAATCAAACTTATAATAACAATCAAATAAAAATATAAGCATTATCTCTAGTCTAGAGAAATATCACTCCAATATCAATCATCCATATAAATCAGTGTAGTAGACTTTGTCACAACTATAATAATCAAGTTGCTTTCAAGAATAATAAGGAATTAAACCCAACAACAATAGTCACGCCTATGAATAATAAATTAAAAGAAAATAATAAAGAAGTAATATCATATACTCTCACCAAAATAAAATAAATATGCCCACAGCTTAGAAATAATACAATCTTAAGTCAAAATGCGAGTAATATATTTATTTATTTATTCTCTTTTTTCTTTTTTATATTATTTTTTTGGTATTATAAGATACATCTCACTTTTATTTTATTTTGAACTATATATATATATATATATGTTTATATTCTTTTTCTTATTTTTATGGCATAATTTTATTGAGCAAAATAATTACCTATATTTTTTTCAAACATGAATGGGTGATAGAACTTGTATAATATCGAGTAATATTTCATATCGAAATTAGGTCAGGATGACAAGTTAACAAAGTAAAGTCTACATTTTTTTTTTAAGGCCCAAAAGGTTTAACTAAGGATATTTCACAAAAGGTATAGCTGAAAAAGCTAAATGAATCAAAGATGAACTTTCAATCATCTTTTAGGATTCTAAATAATCTTTTTATATCTATTAGTAAAATGGACCTTCAAATATAGTAACATATTTTTTTTAGGATTGATTCAAAAGAAATTTAGAAATCATATATAAAATAATAAATTGCTAAGTGATATAAACAATAAGCAAAAAGAGTTACTTTCTAAGAAAAATAACAAGTTTAAGAACTCACTTGAAGTTTATTAGGACGTATATTCCTTCAAGCAACTCATATTTATCTCTGACATTAACATGTAGAATAACAAGCATAGTGTAATATAACTCAAGACTATAATACTAAAATTTGAAAGTTATCATATCATCCAATTTTAAAAGATCACGAAAAAAATTTTTCTTTTATTTTTAAAAAACTAAAAAGATGTGTTTCTAGAGTCACTGCACTCCATATTCAACTATTTTCAATCCAAAAATTTAAAAGTATATATTTATAAACGAGAAGTTAGAAAGATCACACTTAAAAAAAGCTTAAATAAGAACAAAATTTGAATTTTTTTAAACTAAGAAAATACATTTCTAAAGTTACTATGCTCCATATTTAACTATTTTCAACCCAAAAAGTTAGACACGATTAGTTTATACAACAAAAATCAGTAAATATTTCAACAAGATTAAGATATGCCACAATTATCAACTATTTCCTCCTCCCAATCAGAACAAAACATTATCTTCAATGTTTTTCAGGAAAGAAATAGAGTTTAAAATACATCATATGCGTGCTACAATACAGAATAAAATATTTATAAATAGAGAGTTAAATCTAATTTACACTTCTCACCGTGGCTACTGCTACTGTCATTAGTTGGCCACTTTAACACTAAGGCCCTGAAAGGTGGCTCTGGTTTATAAGTTTGTAATAGATCAAGTAGCTCATTAGCAGTATTAACACAAATAAAGATTTTTTTCACTGTAAAAGAAATGAAATGGTTTTTTATTGCATGGTTAAGAAATGCAAAAGGATGTCATCCAATGACTCTTTATTCAAGCATTCCTAATTAATTGAATCTTTTCTTTCTTGCTATTAGATACCATTCCTAAATAACATAGGTTTTAGGAATGGTGTCATTCCTAAAACTAAGATGCATTTCAAGAGATAAAAGAATGTCATCCAATAATTCTTTATTCAAGTCATCCATAATAAATTAAATCTTCTCTTTCTTATTATCAGACACCATTCCTAAATAATATGGGTTTTATAAAATATTATTCTGGCACACTTATGATAAATATTAGAGAGTTTTTAAGCTCTTTGTTTTCTTGCATAATTTTTTTTACCACAGCCAGGCATGTATGCAATAAATTTGAAAGGTAACTCACTTGCCAATCGTACTTTAGCTTTGATTATCCATCGGATGTTAGTAAGGATGTTATTCTTCATAAGCAATCACATGTGTTTGAATCAAGTTTTATAGATAGTGAAGACAGCATTCTGAGGAAGTAAAGGAAATCGCTTGTGAAGCTTTACCAAAATCATGTCTTTGTCCATGCCTTAGGTGTTGTGCAAATTTTAATGAACTCGCAAGCGCACGAATCTATTGTAGAATAGATTAATGGTGACGAGTGTCGATCCCACGAGGAAGTTGATTTCAATTATATGCCAAATTAATTTTCTTTTAATGGAAACAATTAAATTATGGTAATTTTATCCTAAATTGTTGAATTAAAATGGCAGGAATAATTAAAAATGAAACTGTTATAATAAAGCACTTGGGTATCCGGATCCGCATCAACATGCTCCATGGGCTAAATATTCCATATTAATACCAATTAAATCATAAGGGGGGATTCCACACCTCATGAACCACTCTCCAATAAGTATGGTGCCAAGGGCTTATCGTGCCAAATAATAATAACCTTGTACTAGGGTGCCGGTTTAACCAGGGCTGTAACTAGACAAGACTATTATTATTTGTCGACGAAAAGTCAAAACAACCACAAATATTAGAGGGGAAGAGAAAGTAAATTTACCAAATTAAGCCCATGGAACATGTTGAGACTTCACCTTCAACCCAAGCTTAAAAAGAAATTAGCTACTCATATTTTAACTAAGGACAAAAAGGAAATTTTATTAAAATACAAAGAAACTACAAGAAGGAGAAGGAATTTCAGAAATCTAAGCTTAAAAATGAATTCAGAGGTATCAAATTAGGGGGGGAGAGCCCCCTTTTTATAGATACATTTAGTAAATCGTGACCGTCGAATTAAAAATAATTAGGATGCTGAGGATTGCGCCACGTCATCAGTCAACAGTCAACAGTCAGCATTTGTACAGTAACGCCGCCTGAATAGTAAATAATCCCATGTAAGCGCATGTACTATACACACGATTTTTGCTCCACTGAGATGCTGCCACGTCATCGATCTACAGTACATAAGAAATTTAGTCCAATAAGATCGTGACACATTATCGGTCAACGCCACATAAGCAGTCAATACCACATAATTCGTCCAATCAGATACTGCCACGTCATAGGTAGTTGCCACATCATCGGTCCGTATACATGAACAGTGTCGTGAACAGTGTCGTGAATAGTACCGTTCGTATGAACAGCACCGTATATGTGAACAGTGACTTTTCCTTTAATGCTCCTCTCAAGGTTTTCGACCGTCCTGAGTCCAAATATGACGTCCGTTTTGCTGTCTGATCACTCGTTCATTGTAAAACGATCGTAATGCCCCTAAAATACATAAAATACATAATTATAATAAAATATATATAATTAAATAACAAAATACTTAAATAAATAAAAGTAGCAATGTTAGTGAGATTTAAAGTGTAAAGTGACGATTTTCTCCTTTATAAATATACACTTTCTAACACTCAACACACCCCCTAACCAGCTTATTGCTAGTCCCTAGCAAATAAAGCGAAGATAAAATTCAAAACTTTTTTTTTTAAAGGAAACACATGTGTTTATTCAATCAGATTAATGATAGCAATCAAATAAAAGTACAAGCATTATCTTTAGTCTAAAAAAATATCACACTCACATCAACCATCCATATGCATCAGTCCAGCAGACTTTGTTGTAGCAATAGTAATCAGGCCACTTTCAAGAATGACATATCCAACCCCAAAATCTCACCGGTTGTAGTGACACTCTCACAAAGAAATTAATCCCAATAAAATTTTATCACTACAATAAATAGTAAATTGAGAGAAAATAAAAAAATATCATACACTCTCACCAAGATGAAAAAATATGTGCATAGCTTAGAAATAATACGATCTTAAATAAAATATTAGTCAACCCAATGTATTCATCATTTTTTTTCTTTTTTTTTTGTATATGCATCACTATATCTTAATTACTCTTATAACTAGTTTTTATTTTAGACTATAGTTCCCTAAAATCAAGAAGGACTTTTATTAGGACGTAACGTAGGTTAGGGACATGGCTAACAAAGAAAGAGAAATAGGAAAATAAAATATGTTTGAGAAAAAGTTCAAGAACTTTTGAAAATTACAAGATGCATTTTGCTTATTTATTGCTATTGTACATCTTTTTTTTTTCCTTTTTTTCTTTTTTTTCTTTTTTTTCTTTTTTTTTGATTTTTTTATATGGCACAACTTCACTGAACAAAATAATTATTTATATATTTTTTTTTCAAACATAAATAGGTGGATGGAACTTGTATGATATCGGGTAATACTCCAAATTAGAGTGGGTCAGGATGATAAGTTAATAAAGAAATGGTTTTTTTTTTTTTAAATAAAAGGCTCAAAAGGGCTAACTATGGATATTACATAATAGGGATGGCTAGAAAGGTTCAAACGGGTCAAAAATGGCCTTCCATCATCTTTTAGGACTCTAAATAATCTTTCATATCTACTAATTAAGTGGGCATTTAGATGCAGTAACACACACTTTTTTTTTATAAGGGTTGACTCAAAGAAAATCTAGAGATCATGTATGAAATAATAAACTGCTAAGCTACATGAAGAATGGGCAAAAAGGGTTACTCTCAAAGAAAAATTAATAGGCTCAAAAACTCACTTGGAATTTATTATGACATGTGCATTCTTTCAAGCAACTCATATTTGTCTCCAACATCAACATATAGAATAGTAAATATGGTGTAACATCACTCAAGACCAAAGATAATACAAATACTAAAATTCGAAAGTCATCATATCATCCAATATCAAGAACTCACAATTTTTTTTTTACAGAATTCTTTCCCCCCAACCTATTTTAAACATAAAAAGAAAACATACATGCAGAAAAATTAAAGAAAAATGAATTTTTTTTTATAAAGAAGATGCGTTTCTAGAGTTACTACACTCCATATTCAGCCATCTTCGACTTTAAAAACTTGAAAACATATATTTATAAACGAGAAAAATGAAAGGTTAGAAAAGAAACACACACAAATATATATATTTTTTATTTTTTTAACTAAGAAAATGCGTTTCTAGAGTCACTATACTCCATATTCAGCCATCTTCTATTCAAAAAGTTAGTCATGGTTAGTTCAACATTCCACAATTGTCAACTATTCCCTCCCCCCAACCAGAACGAAACATTGTCCTCAATATTTGAAAGGAAAGAAGTAGAGTTTAGAAGACATCACCTAGGTGCTGCAACACAGAAGAAAATATTTACAAGCGGAGAGTTAAATCTAATTTATACTTCTTACTACCGCTACTGTTACTATCATTATTTGAACACTCCAATACAATAACCTTGGGATCTGGCTCTGGTTGATAAGCTTGTAACAGATCAAGTAGCGATTAAAGAGTGTGTGCACAAATAAAGATTTTTTTCACTGAGGAAGGAATGAAATAATTTTTTATTGCATGGTTAAGAAATGCGAGAAAGCCATCATAAAAGTTATTGGCATTTAACAAACCAATGGGTTTATGATGAATGTTCAGATAGGACCAAGATGCTAATGTCATTAGTGCCTCAAGAGTTGTAAGATCGCCTAGAAGGAAAATAAAAGCATCGGCATGTTTTAACATTTCAGTTATTCATTCTTGCATACCTAAGACAACTAACTCTTCTCCAGTTGGTGAATGAGACAAACAACCCAAAGGTTTTAGGATTTGAGGGATGATGCCTAACACTTGGCTCTCTCTGACAAAAGCAGCTTCTGATACCATTTTGGATAACCCTCGGTCACCTCCTCCATACACCAAGTGCAATTTTCTCTCTACTATTTTTAGACCAAGATCTATGGCTGCCTCCATGAACTCTTTATGTTTGCCATAATGAAACCCAGAAAACACACGAATGTTCTTGAATTGTTTACTAGAAGAAGCTGCCATTAAGATACTGCTCAAAAACAACTTGTGAGTGCTCAGTAAAAACAATTCGTATTTAAAGACCTTAGTGACAATTGGTTATAGCTGTGTATGGGACACTATGTCAATTAACGTGTAAGGCACATGGCTTAAAAAGTCAAAAAGAAAATAGTAAAAAGAAAAAGTAAATGAAATTATTAAAAACAATAATGCAAATAGTAAAATAACAGTGAAATAAAAGAACAGAGAGGTAAAAGGATATTTACAGATAGTTGTGATTGTGGCTCACATCTTCCTCTGGTTTTACGTCTAGAAACGGCTTGAACGCACTCTATGGGTCGAGGATGGGCTTCCCATCCAGTTTTCTTACAAACTGGCAAACAGGGTCTTTTATAGTCAGATTCCCGAGACTATAGTTTGCACATTCTTTCTGGAATAATGGCCATAACTGGAGTATTGCATGTTGGACATATCCACTGAGATGCGTTTCAAGAGACAAAAGGATATCATCCAATGACTCCTTATTCAAGCCATCCCTAATGAATTGAATCTTATCTTCTCTGTTATCAGACACCATTCCTAAAGAACATGCTTTTTTATTGTATATCATTCTGGCACATTTATGACAAGCAATAGAAAGTCTTTGAGCTCGTCGTTTTCTCGCATAATTTCCTTTACCACAACCAGGCATGTATGCAATAAATTTGGGAGGTAACTCACCTGCTAAGCGAACTTTTACCTCGATTAACCAACGGATGTCAACAGGGATGTTATTCTTCATAAGTAATCGCATGCGTTCAGACCAGGCTTTATAAATTAAAAGTAGGGCATTCTGAGGAAGCGAAGGGAATCGTTTGTGAAGCTTTTTTAAAATCTCATTTCTGTCCATACTTTCGTCTCAGAATATCAGTTATTGTGGGAAAACTGAAGTAACCAACTTGATTGTCACGGAGTACCGTTATCCGCTACTTGACCGGAGTTACAAACTTTAAACACACAAAGTAAACTAAAACACACAAACAAGAAAATAAATTAAAACACACAAAACAAACTAAAATCGTCCTCTTATTGAATTTACCTCAAGCTCCAATTGGATGTTGTAGATGCCTCTCTCAATTTCTCGGAGTTGGCTTTCCAAATCTTCAACATGGGCTACTAACTCTGGTGGTTGTAACTGCCAGATACGATGTATTTTATAAAATCGTATCTGACCTCTGAGATGAGATTGAATACGTCGAAACTGTCTAAGAATGCTGAAGAGATACTTTTTAATTGACATATTCGTGAGGAAAATGATAAAAAATAAAAGCTTAAAAGTTAAACAGACACACTTTCACAAACATAATTAAAAATAAAAAAGAAAACTTTAAATCACCGAAAGGAAACGAAAAGAGAAAATGTTAGGTCACTTCAATGTTTTGTGATGTTTTCTCCACGTGATTGGTATTCATGATATGGCTTTACTTTTTTTACCATTAACTTTAAAAATTACACCGTTTCTTGGATTCTTAAATTTAATGGCTCCATGTGGAAAAATAGTATGATTCGTAAATAGATCAGACCATCGAGAGCGTAACTTACTTGGAGAAACGTGCCCTTGAGAATTGAATAAAAATACTTTCTGACCTGGTGTGAAAGATTTTCTAATGCTCCGCTTGTCACAGAAGATTTTCATTCGCTTTCTATAGTCCTTAGCATTTTTGTCGTTACGAATCTCCTCTGGTTTTTTCAGTTGTATCCTCCTTTTTGAACAAAAATGGGGTCAATGATGTCTGTGTTATTTTGTTTGTAATCAGGAGAGGATGAGATGATTTCTGACAATATATTTTCTTCTTCCAAGAATGTAGAAATCAAAGGGTTGAGTTAAGGTTTGAGCTCAATTCCTGGTGGTGATTCTCATGATGAGATGAGATTTTCTGTCAATGGTACCAATTGCTCTATCCTTATCTTCCACTTATCAAAGTCCATGCATGGCAATGAATTCAATAAGGCATTAACCTCATCAATCGACCTGTCAATATTAAAATCCAAATCAAAGTGAGTTAAACATGTCAGTAAAAGGTCATCACTAAGGTTTAAAGGAGATGTATGATAAACCAATTCATCAATTAAATCCACATCTACAATTTCATCATCAGTACTGTGAGGTTGTTTGGCAATGTTAAAAATATTTAATTCCATGGTCATATTGCCAAATGACAACTGCATATTTCCAGTCCTGCATTGAATGTGAGCATCAGCAGTTGCCAAAAATGGACGACCCAAGATAATTGGGATATGCTTCCTTGAATCCTGCACTGGTTAAGTGTCAATTACAATGAAATCAACAGGAAAATAAAACTTATCTACCTGGATAAGCACGTCCTCCACAATACCACGTGGTATTTTCATGGATCGATCTGCAAGCTGTAACACCACTGGAGTTGGGTGTAATTCGCCCAGTCCAAGTTTCACAAATACAGAGTAAGGCAACAGATTTACACTAGCTCCTAAATCCAACAAAGCATTCTCAATTGTATAATTCCCTAAACTACAGGAGATAGTGGGGGAGCCTGGATCTTTGCATTTTAAAGGCATTTTATGTTGGAGTATAGAACTAATATTTTCTGTTAAAAAGGCCTTTTTCTGAACATGAATATTTCTCTTTTTAGTACAAAGGTCTTTAAAAAACTTGGCATATGATGGCATTTGCTTTATGGCTTCAAGTAAAGGGATGTTAACACTTACCTGTTTGAAGATTTCAAGAATCTCACCTGTGGATTTTCCTTTCTTCCCTTTAGCTAACCTCTGAGGAAATGGAGCTTTAGGAACATATTCTCGTGGGTTGGTTTCCTCTTTCTCCTCTGATGATGATTTCTCAGTGTTCATAGGTACAATCTGAGTTGATTTTGGCATCTCTACTTTGTTGTCGACTTCTTTTTCTTTACGTAAGGTCATCATTGCTTTGACTTCTCCATGCTACTGTGGTGAACTGGTACTTATCTCATGCACTCCTTTAGGGTTTGGCACTGGTTGACTTGGGAATTTACCTTTCTCAACGGTTATGGCCAAAGTTTGAATTGAAGAAGTAAGTTGTCCCACCATTTTCTCAAGGCTCGAAATTGATTGAGCTTGTGAGTTAAAGCCCTCTCTCATTTCATTTCGTAATTCATCAATGGTGCGGTTTTGCTGCTCGATCTTGGAGTTAGTAAGATTTTTGACATTTTGGAATGTATCCTCCCATGGTTTAGGTTGAGAATGGTTTGAGTTCTGATTGTATGGTCTAAATGATGGTTGAGAGGCTTGAGACATTTAAGGAATTGGTTGCATTGGTGGAGGTGGAACTAATGGTCCATTTTGTTGGAATCCTTGAGACCATGAAAAATTAGGGTGGTCTCTCCATCCAGGGTTATATGTGTTGGAGTAAGGGTTGTAGTTTGGTGGTTTTCTTATGATACCTATGGCATTGGCTTGATCTAAATATGAGTCATGGTCATATGGCTCTGTTGATTTAGCGGTTGTCAAAGATGCTATTTGTCGAACAAGGCCTTCGACCATCTCTTTGACTTCTTTAATTCCTGAGCTTGACTCGCCAATGTTAACCTCATTCACTCCTTTAATTCTCCTGGTATTTCTGAGTGATCGACTCCATTGTTGAGAATTATCCGATTGCCGTTGGAAAAATTTCCAAATCTCTTATGCGCTTTTGGACATTAACTCTCCTCCACTGGTTGCCATTAGCCATTCTTGCATATGTGGCAATAATCCCTCCAAAAAATATTGGCATTGGTGCCATTTCTCGTACCCATGATGTGGACACTTCAAGAGTAATCCATTAAATCTCTCCCATGCTTCAAAAAATTACTCGTCATCTTTTTGGGTAAACTCTGAAATTTCCCTACGAATAGCATTGGTTTTATGAACTGGGAAATATTTATTTAAAAATTTAGTTACCATTTGTTCCTATGATGTAATGCCATTAGCAGGCATTGTATTAAACCATGAACGAGCTCTATCTTTTAATGAAAATGGGAATAATCTAAGTTTAACATCATCATCTGAAAAATTCTCGTATTTAAAAGTTTGACAAATAGCATGAAAATCATTCAGATGATTATATGGGTCCTCATTTTTTAGGCCATAAAATGTGAGGAGACAGTTTAGCACACTAGATTTTAATTCAAAACTCCTAGCAGCTACATTTGGGTACCTTATGCATGATGTGCTCAAATTAGCTAAAGGACTAAAATAATCCTTAAATGGCCTCTCTTGTGGTTCTGGTTGCTGATGTTGCAAATCCATTTCAAATTTCTTTTTAAAGACAGTTTGTTTGTGCGTGCAACATGTTTTTTCCAAATCAAAGTCTAAAGGTTCAAGATTAGGTGATAATGACCTTCGACCATGCATGCAAATAATAAAATAAATGAAAATAAAACAAATAAAAATAAAGAGGAGAGAGAAATTATAATACTAACCTTGTAACGTTGTTATAACCTTATTATGAACATACACTCAAGTGCTAAAAAGAAAATATAAGAAATAGATTAACTAAAAATAAAATAAGAAGATAAATTACAACGAAAAATGAAAAATTAAATTACAGAAATATAAAGAAGAGAAAAAGAAACAAAATTAAATTACATGAAAAAAAATTACTTAAAAAATTTAATTCTATAGAATAATAAATTAACAGAATAAATAAAAATTACAAAGAAATTTAAATTATTGAAATTTAAATTACAGATTCACTTTTTTTTTTAATTTTTTTTAATTTTTTTAATTTTTTAATTTTTTTATAATTTTTAAGGAAAGCAAAAAAAATTACTTAAAAAAACTAATTCTATGAATTAATTCTACGAATAAATTAAAATAAATTATAAGATAAACAAAATAAATTACAAAGAAAAGTAAAGCAAAAATTAAAGTACAGAAATTTAAAGAAATCACACAATAAAATTAAATTACAAATATTAAATTGTAAAAATTTAAATTAAAGAAATTAAATTATAGAATTATTATTTTTTGATAAGAAAAAAATACAAGAAAACAAAAAAATTAATTCAACAAATTAAAATAACTTACCTCCCCGGCAACGGCGCCAAAAGACTTGTTGTGTAAATTTTATTGAACTCGCAAGCGCACGAATCTATTGTAGAATAGATTAATGGTGACTAGTGTCGATCCCACGAGGAAGTTGATTTCAATTATATGCCGAATTAATTTTCTTTTAATGGAAACAATTAAATTATGGTAATTTTATCCTAAATTGTTGAATTAAAATGGCGGGAATAGTTAAAAATGAAACTGTTATAATAAAGCATTTGGGTATCCGGATCTGCATCAACATGCTCCATGGGCTAAATATTCCATATTAATACCAATTAAATCATAAGGGGGGATTTCACACCTCATGAACCACTCTCCAATAAGTATGGTGCCAAGAGCTTATCGTGTCAAATAATAATAACCTTGTACTAGGGTGCCGGTTTAACCAGGTCTGTATCTAGACAAGATTATTATTATTTGTCGACGAAAAGTCAAAACAACCACAAATATTAGAGGGGAAGAGAAAGTAAATTTATCAAATTAAGCCCATGGAACATGTTGAGATTTCACCTTCAACCCAAGCTTAAAAAGAAATTAGCTACTCATATTTTAACTAAGGACAAAAAAGGAAATTTTATTAAAATACAAAGAAACTACAAGAAGGAGAAGGAATTTCAGAAATCTAAGCTTAAAAATGAATTCAGGGGTATCAAATTAGGGGGGGAGAGCCCCCTTTTTATAGATACATTGAGTGAATCGTGACCATCGGATTAAAAACAATTCGGATGCTCAGGATTGCGCCACGTCATCAGTCAATAGTCAACAGTCAACAGTCAACATTTGTACAGTAACGCTGCCTGAATAGTAAATAATCCCATGTAAGCGCGCATCATCGCATACACACGATTTTGCTCCGAGATCGCCACGTCATCGATCTACAGTACATAAGAAATTTAGTCCAATAAGATCGTGACACATCATTGGTGAACGCCATATAAGCATTCAATACCACATAATTCGTCCAATGAGATACTGCCACGTCATAGGTAGTTGCCACATCATCGGTCCGTATACATGAACAGTGTCGTGAACAGTACCGTGAACAGTACCGTTTGTATGAACAGTACCGTATATGTGAACAGTGACTTTTCCTTTAATGCTCCTCTCAAGGTTTTTGACCGTCCTGAGTCCAAATATGACGTCCGTTTTGCTGTCTGATCACTCGTTCATTGTAAAACGATCGTAATGCCCCTAAAATACATAAAATACATAATTATAATAAAATATGTATAATTAAATAACAAAATACTTAAATAAATAAAAGTAGCAATGTTAGTGAGATTTAAAGTGTAAGGTGACGATTTTCTCCTTTATAAATATACACTTTCTAACACTCAACATTAGGCTCAGAATATCAATTATTATGATAACTAAAGTAACCAATGTTTATTGTCACGGAGTATCGTTATCCAATACTTAATCAAGGTAACAAACTAAGGCACATAAAGAAAATTAGTGTCAGAATCATGCTCTTATTAAATTTACCTAAAGCTCTAATTAAATTTTATAGATGCTTCTTTTAATTTCCCTAAATTGTCTTTCTAGATCCTCAACATGGGATATTAACTCTAATGGTCATAACTTTTAAATAAGATGTGTTTTACAAAATTATATCTAATCTTTAAGATGAGATTGTACACATTAAAACTATCTAAGAATGTTCAAGAGGAGCTGTTTAGTTGGGGCATTCATGACTAAAAATGATAAGGGAAAAGTTAATATTTAAAGTCATAAGAATCATAAAAATTAAAAATTAAAAATTAAATCACCAAAAAGAAAGAAAATAAGAAAAAAATCTCAATTTAAATTTAGTAGGTTACTCAAATTTATTCCTGTGTTCTCTCTACATGGTTGGTATTCTAAATATGGCTTTTATCGTTGACCATTAAATTTAAAAGTGACTCATTTTTTGAATTATTTATTTCAATTGCTTTTTGTGTAGAAAAATAATGTGAACAATGAAGAGGTCTGATCATTGAGAGCATTACTTACCTAGGAATAGATGCAACTAAAAATTGAATAAAAACATTTTCTAACCTATGGTGAAAGATTTCTCATAATTTTCTTGTCGTAAAACACTTTCATTCACTAATAAATCTTAGCATTTTCGTATGCATCATTATGAATTTCTTCAAATTCTATCAATTGTAATCTTTTTTCTGAACTAGCTTGCTATATGTCAAAGTTAAATTTCTTGATGGTCTAATACATAGATGCTTGAGTTCCACGGTAGGTAGTAAGTTTTTTCATACATAAGCCTATATGGTGACATCTTAATTAGGGTCTTAAAAGTCATTTTAAATGCTAATAATGCCTCATCGAGCCTCAATGACTAATATTTTTGTCTAGTCTCACTATATTTTCTAAAATGTGTTTTATTTTACGATTAGATATCTCAACTTAACCATTGGTTTGCCAATGATATAGGGTTGTCACTTTATGAGTGAATAGAATACTTTGTCAAAAGAGCTTTAAATGATTTGTTACAAAAGTGGCACAACCATCACTAATTATTACTCAAGGAAATCCAAAGCATGAACCAATATTATGTTTCAAAAATCCTATCACCACTTTATGATCATTAGTTCTATATGAAATTACTTTTACCCATTTCAATACATAATTAACAGCAATTAGTTTGTTTTAATGGCCGAAAAAAGAGGGAAAGAGTCCCATAAAGTTAATATCTCAAACATAAAAAATGTCAACGACTAAAACTAAGTTTAGTAGCATCATATGCCTTTAGGTAATGCTCTTTATTCATTAACACTTATTATATGAAGAATAAAAAGTGTAAGCATCTCAAAATATAGTCGGCCAATAAAAAGTATATTATAAAATTTTAGTATCTATTTTCTTAACACTAAAATTACCTCCACAAGCTTGTTTATGGCATAACTAAAGGATATTTTGAAATTCATTTTTTGGGATACATCGTCTGACAATTTGATCTACACAATAATTAAACAAATAAGGATAATCCCAAAAAAATCCTTATTTTTTATAAAAAAAAAATGACTTTATCCTGCTTAGTTCAATGCTCTAGAAGTTGACCTATAACAAGATAGTTAACTATATTAGCATACCACGATACTATTTTCACACTCATCAATTGTTCATATGAAATAATTCATTTAATGGCAATGGTTCATAATTGTGTCAAAATTGAAACGAGAAATATAGTTTGCCTTAACATTTACTATTCCTTTCGTATCTTTAATTTCAAAGTCAAATTCATACAAAAATAGCATCCAATGAATTAGTCTAACTTTTTTTGTGAAAAGATATTTAAAAGCAACATGATCTATAAATAAATTATTTAACAACCAATGAATAAGATCAAAATTTCTCTAATGTAAATGCTACTGCCAATACTTCTTTTTCAGTGGTTTAATAGTTCAACTGTGAATCATTCAGTGTTATATAGCTTACTAAATGACATAGGGAATTCAATTAACTCTGTATTAATACTACTCCTACTATATAATCAGATGCATCATATATAAGCTCCGTGGTAATTAAATTTTTTTATAAAAAATTAATTCAACAAATTAAAATAACTTACCTCTCCAGTAACAGCGCCAAAAACTTATTGTATAAATTTTACTAAACTCACAAATGAATGAATCTATTATAGAATAAATCAATGGTGATGAGTGTCGATTCTTTGAGAATGTTGATTTTAATTTCGTGTAGAATTAATTTTTTAAGTAGGTAGTTAGAATTATGATAAAAGTAATTTAAATTATCCTAAAATTTAAAATTGAAATGATAGGAATAAATTAAAATAACAGCCATTTAAAATAAAGTGCTTAGGTATCTAGGTCCACATTAACATGTACCATGGGTTTAATATTTCTTAGTAGTACCAATTAAATCATGAAAAATATGTCCACTCCTCATCAATCATGTTCTAATTAATATAGTATTCAAGACTTATCATACCAAATAGTAATAATTTTGTTATTACTATTTATCGACAAAAAATCAAAATATCCATAGAAATTAGAAGAAAAGAGAAAGTAAATTTATCAAATTTAACCCTAGAATATGTTGAAACTGTACCTATAACCTAAACTTAAAAAAATTAGCTACTCATATTTGAATTAGGTGTAACATAAAAGTTTTATTAAAAGATATAAAAAATACAAGATGAAGAAAAAATTACAGAAAATAGAGTTTAAAAATGAATTTAGGAATTTTAAACTAAGGGGGAGCTCCCTTTTTATATATACAATAAGTATATCTTAGTTATCAAATCAAAATAATTTGAATGCTTAGAATTGCGCCACATGGTAAGTTTTGATTGGATTGAACACATCATCAAGGGTAGCATTTCGTATATATGCATATACCATATGCATGTATTTTTAGTCTATTAATATATTGCCATATCATCAGTTAAAACCTCATAAACATTTTAGTTTAATAAGATCATGACTTTACCTTCATTCTCCCTTTTCCTTCCTTTTTTCGAAGAAAAAAATACTTTCTTTAGCAGCAATGGAGAGAAAAAGAGGATTGGCTTTTTTCTTCAACAATTTTTTAAGAAAATTTTATTTATCTGTGGTTTTTCGTTGATTCCACTTTAGCATTATTTTATTTTATTTTATTTTATTATTAATTCATATTGTGTGTTACAAAAATAGTATAGTATAACATCTATGAATTAAAAATGTTGGGATCCTATAAATTTATTAATTTAAAGAAAAATTAATTAATTGATAAATTAATAATTCATTAATTTGTAAACTATGTTCACAATACAAAGAACTAGCATTTAATGGACTGAAAATATATTGTATTTTACAAATATAATCAATAGAATTTAAATAGATTCATCAAATAAATAATGTATACTTAATTAAATAAATTTATAAATTTTACTAAATGTATTCAATGAATTAAATTAAATGTTAGTTATTAAATTGTATAAATTACTTTTTAAAAAATTATATAAATTGAATCAAAACTAATCTAATGTACATATCTACTTAATTAACTAAATTTATGTAAATCTAAATTGATATATTTACGTAAATTTATCTAAATGGATTTAATGAACTAAATTAAATATTAGTTATTAAATTGTATTAATTGAATTTAAACTAATTTATCTAATGTATCTATCTATTTGATTAACTAAATTCATGTATTTATATAAATTTATCTAAGTGTATTCAACCACAAAAATTTTAGATGCAATAAAAAAAATTAGAGATGAGATTCAACTAGACTTAAATTTTAAGAAAAAACAAGTTACAATAGATTCATATTTTAATAAACTAATATAGTCAGTTATATTTGTAATTTCACAGTATTTGTAATTTTTATAATTATTAATTATATATATATACAATAGTTTTCTAGTAAGGGATACCTCACTTTAACAAAGTCAGGGATAGGATAAAAGATTAAAAAAAAATAGTGCATCGGAGTTCGTGTCTTTTTTTTTAGCTCATCCCTTTAGTGGAAACCCATTCTATATATATAAAGTTGATACTAAAAGAGTTGACATGACATTACTATTCCTCATCTTTTTATATTTTCTATTATCTAATTAATTGGTTGAGATTAAAAAATAATTATATTACAAAAGATTAGAAATAGAGAAAAAATAGAAAATAGTTATAGAATATTTAGTTAGAAATTAAAAGTATTATAGCACTCACATTGTTTTAAATATCTCTTTCTCTTTCTATTTAAATAAATTCAACAATATGTAGTCATTAATAATAATTAATTATAAGCCATGAAACATTTATTTCTTTGCACATGTATCTTCTCTTTTTATTTAAATAAATTCAATAATAAGTAATAATTAATAATAATTAATTATAAATCTTAAAATATTCATTTCTTTTATTATGCTAGCAATTAAACTTTCATGGCTTAAAATACATCATCTAATTAATAAAGAAAAAAAGTTCCTTCATCTTCCATTAATAATGCCACTATCAGAATGTAATTTTAATGTCAGAATCCCATATTTAATTATACAACATTTTGTTTAGTATCTTTTGGTTTCTTTAAACTCTCGAAACACTAAGTATTTAAGATTTATTATGCTAGGGTTTCTTTTTATTATTTAATCAATATCCTCTTTAGAAAGATTCTTATGTTGTTATTGTTTGACTTATTTGAATTTTTATTTTTTAGTATTATATGTTTCATGGAGTACTCTTTTTTTTTTATGAGTTGAACAATCATAGAAATAGTTGGATGATAAAGGTTAAAGTTTTGTAAGATGTGGGAGTCTGTTAATACCAAGAAAAATAGAGAATTGATGAGTGTGGATATGATTTTTATTGATGAAAAAGATGTATAAAAAATTCCTTCTATGATTGTTTTCTCTAATTATCTTTTTTTTTCAATTGTTTTACACTTGATGCAGTATTTTTTTCATAGAAAAATCTAACATATGCAACAATTAGAAAAAATTTAGTGACAAGGTTGAGGTACATGTTGAGTGAGAGTTTTTTGTATACTATCAAGAATTTGAAAGTTATTTCAACTATAGATGAGTACAGATCACTTTCAAATCAATATAAGATTATTTTCTTGGTTATAACTTCGCTTAAGAGGTATTGTTTCTTTAATTATTATCTTTTTTTCATAGGTATTGTTTTTTTAATAATTTTTTCCCAATTGTTTTACACTTAATTTAGCTTTTTTTTTCATAGGAAAATCTAATGTATGTAATAATCAAGAAAAATTTACTGACAAGGCTTAGACACGTATTGAGTCAGAGTTCTTTGTATAATGTGAAGAATTTGAAAATTATTTTAGCTATAGATAAGTACAAACTACTTTTAAATTAGTACAAGAGTTTTGTTTTAGTTATAACCTCACTTAAGGGATTAGAAGAAGAAACTTTAAGATTTCAATCAATGGATTCCAATTTTAATATTAATGTTTGTTAATTTTTACGTATATATTAGAAATTATTGATCCTTATGTTTTCACATATTTATGTTACATTTTCGTGATAATACAGATATTATCGGAAGTTTATATGTGTGTGTGATATTGAGATCATTGGAGTGGGTTGGAAAAAAAGAGATATATCAGTCTAACAAATTAATAAGTTAAATATAATCAAGAAAACTATGACTATAGTTTTTAAGTTATTGTTTTATCATAAGAATAGATTGACAATTTGACTTCTCTAATATTATTAGTTATTACCTAATTTTTAACTTTATTTTTCAATAAGTACATCCAATGTTTGTTGGAGAAAAACTATTAAAAGTACAATAAAAAGACCTATAACCCTTAGAGAGTATTCAATGTATTCACAAGAAAAAATAATTAGAAAATATATTATAGGTAGCCTAAGCATCTTCTCACAGATGCAATAGAATAAAAAATAGTATTTGGAAGTTAAAATAAATAATGTAAAAGAAGAAATTAATGGAAAATACTATAAAAGAAAAAATTAATAAACAATATGCATTTTATTTATTTCTTTAATAATTCAATGCACTGTTAAGGATCTTTAGTTATAAAATTTAATTTGGAACTTATCAACAATTACAAAAGGTGTAAAGCCTGTACATTCATGCTATATCCATCAACATATATTTTTATACTTAACAAAAAAAGTTAACTTTCATAAATAATATTAGTTTCATAAGGTTGTCTTATCTTAAAGAAAAAAATAATTCATATATTTATCAGTTTCATCAAGTGCAAAGTGAAAAAAAAAAGATAATATTAAAATCTTTTTTCAAAGCCCCATAAAGTGTGATTTTATTTTCTAGTTTATGATAAGGGCTAAGCAAAGAGGAAAAATCCAAGTCATAAATTTAGTAACGGATAATACTTCAAAAAAAAGGATAAAGATTAGATGTATGTTTTAATTACCGTGCATGGCAATACAACAAGATATTAAATTAAAATGTAAAATGCAAATGAAGGCACTATGGCTTATTCCATACTCATAAACAAAAGCAGAATCGATAAAGAAAATTATAAATTATTACTTAATATATGTTCATATATATATAAAAACCCAAGTGTTTTTTATTCTTCACCTCCTTTGAAGTCCATAGTTAATGTAAATGGAAGACCAGAAAAGAATAGTAGAGCATAAAAAGAGAAGGCTAGAAGAGAATAACAAAATAAAGCATCTATCCCAAATAAATTCAAATGGTAAAAACTATAGAAAGAGATAATTATGAGTTTTTGCAAAGATATGACAATTTGAAGATAAGAGGAATATTGCCAATTGAAGATCCCTGCTTAGTCTCCTTCCAGCAAGCTTCTAAGACAAGATTTTTTTGTCACAACAATAACAAAAATGAAAATTAAAAAAAATTTATACTATAAGTAAACGTGTTATTTGTTTGTGAAGCCTATAAAAGCTTGAATCTCCAAAGATCTGGGTCTTTTAGAATTGGAGGTTGCAAAATAGTTTTGGTTAATTTAAAAGTCATATCCCTTGCTAATATAGATAAGCTTTCACATTTCTCAAGATAAAAGGAATGACAAAAAGGTATGCGATATAAGAGTCAAATCTCATTGACAAACTGAGCAAAATGCACTAAGTCCATGAGGCATAATATTATAGGCTTTTTGTTCTAGAACAAAAAAAAAAATAAAATGAAAGGCACTTTCTCAACACCCAGGATTAAGTTAAAATTATTACAAATGATATCTAAAATAGTTGTTAGTACTTCAATGGCTCCAAGCACAGAGCAATCAAAGCACTATCCAGGATTGAGTGCAAGAAATTCTAAATTCTTAATAACGACAACCAAACCAACCTTGATTATGAATCACTCTCAGCAAGAACACAATCCAACATATCAAGATCAAGGAACTAAAACAGTAAACACACACATATACAAAAGAAAAGAAATTAGTTTTTTAGGTGGTTTAGTTGTGTTGTAAGCACAACTTACATCCACGAGAAAAGCCACCAGAGGAAGTATATTACTGAATTAAGTTGAAAATACAGAGCATAAATAGAGAGGTTTTTACAAAAACAAATATTACACTTTCTTTCTCAAGTCTCTCTAATGCTTACATACTTTTCATCATGCCCAAAAACTGCCTCAATCGCAAGCTTTATATCAGCTGAAGAAGACTTCAAACTACCCAAGAAACTACCACATATATAATGGCCAAATACCAGACTTGATTCTCTTCTCACATGCCATCTCACGTGAATCACTTAATCCAAGCTTAAAATGCTTCTTCTCGATGATATTTTAAGTTGAAAATGTTGCACATGACTAGCTCATGACTTCAAAGTTTACAATAACCAATTCTAAAAACATTGTCATTTATACATATCCACCTTGAATTAAAACTTTCTCTGTCTCCTTCTCCAATTCAACTAATACTCAAACACTGCTTAAACCAGCCAAGTCTAAACATACCTTGAACTTAGTTGTAGGTACCACCTTAGTAAGCATATCAGTTGGATTGTTATCAATATGAACCTTCATTACCATTATTGTTCCTTTATTGACTTTATTTCTTATGAAGTGCAACTTTATATCTATATGCTTGGTCCTTTCATGATGTGTCAGGTTCTTGCACAAATAAATAACACTAGCACTATTACAGTAAACTATAACCGTTTCCTGGTACTTGCTAAGCTCACTCAGTAACCCTTTAAGCCATAATGCTTCTTTTATTGCCTCGGTAGCCACTATATACTCAACTTCTATTGTTGAAAGTGCAACAACTTGCTAAAGAGTAACTTTTCAATTTATGAGACAGCTATTCACTATAAATAGATATCCAGCTAAAAATCTCTTTCTTTCCAAATTCCTGCATAGTCTACATCTACATATCCCTATAATCCATCCTTTGTTCCACAACTTTTATTATAGACCGAACCATAATCCATTGTACCTTTTAGGTATCTCATAATCCATTTGATAGCTCTCCAGTGTTCTATTCCTGGTGATGCCATGTGCCTACTCACAAGACTCACAACATGTAAAATGTCAGGTCTTTTCAGTACCATGGCGTCCATTAAGCATTCAACAGCATTTGCATAAGGGACATATTTTATATGCAACTTTTCATCATCTGTTTTAGGACAAAATAAGTTACTCAGTTTAAAGTGTGCAGCTAAAGGAGTTTGCATAGGTTTAGAATCCAGCATCTTATAAGTTTTTAACACTTTGATCAAATATTTCTTTTCAGATAAAAATATGGGACCTTTGCTTCTATTCTGAGTTATTTCTACTGCCAGGATCTTCTGAGCTTCTCCCAAATTTTACGTGTCAAACTCAGAACTCAACATCTGTTTTAGTTTCTTAATTTCACTTCTTTCTTTTCAAGCAATGAGCATATCATCTACATTTAATAACAAATATATGTAATGGCATCCATCCATCAACTTATAATAAACATAATAGTCATAACTACACCTTGTGAAGTCATGTGATACCATAAAATCATCAAACTTGATATACAATTATTGTTGAGTGTTAGAAAGTGTATATTTATAAAGGAGAAAATCGTTATTTTACACTTTAAATCTCATTAACATTGCTACTTTTATTTATTTAAGTATTTTGTTATTTAATTATATGTATTTTATTATAATTATGTATTTTATGTATTTTAAGGGCATTACAATCGTTTCACAATGAACGAGTGATCAGACAGCAAAACGGACGTCATATTTGGACTTAGGACGGTCGAAAACCTTAAGAGGAGCATTAAAGGAAAAGTCACTGTTCACATATACGGTGCTGTTCATATGAACGGTACTATTCATGATACTGTTCACGACACTGTTCATGTATACGGACCGATGATGTGGCAACTACCTATGACATGGCAGTATTTGAATGGACGAATTATGTGGTATTGACTGCTTATGTGGCGTTGACCGATGACGTGGCGTTGACCGTTGATGTGTCACGATCTTATTGGACTAAATTTCTTATGTACTGTAGATCGATGACGTGGCAGCATCTCAGTGGAGTAAAAATCGTGTGTACAGTGCATGCGCTTACATGGGATTATTTACTATTCAGGCGGCGTTACTGTGCAAATATTGACTGTTGACTGATGACGTGGCGCAATTCTGAGCATCCGAACTGTTTTTAATCCGATGGTCATAATTCACTCAATGTATCTATAAAAAGGGGGCTCTCCCCCCCCTAATGAATTCATTTTTAAGCTTAGATTTCTGAAATTCCTTCTCCTTCTTGTAGTTTCTTTGTATTTTAATAAAATTTCCTTTTTTATCCTTAGTTAAAATATGAATAGTTAATTTCTTTTGAGCTTGGGTTGAAGGTGAAGTCTCAACATGTTCCATGGGCTTAATTTGGTAAATTTACTTTCTCTTCCCCTCTAATATTTTTGGTTGTTTTGACTTTTCGTCGACAAATAATAATAGTCTTGTTTAGATACAGCCCTGGTTAAACCGGTACCCTAGTACAAGGTTATTATTATTTGGCACGATAAGCCCTTGGCACCATACTTATTAGAGAGTGGTTCATGAGGTGTGGAATCCCCCCTTATGATTTAATTGGTATTAATATGGAATATTTAGCCCATGGAGCATGTTGATACGGATCCGGATACCCAAGTGCTTTATTGTAACAGTTTCATTTTTAATTACTCCCGCCATTTTAATTCAACAATTTAGGACAAAATTACCATAATTTAATTGTTCTCATTAAAAAGAAAATTAATTCTGCATATAATTAAAATCAACCTCCTCGTGGGATTGACACTCGTCACCATTAATCTATTCTACAATAGATTCGTGCGCTTGCGAGTTCATTAAAATTTTCACAACAAGTTTTTGGCGCCATTGCCGGGGAGGTAAGTTATTTTAATTTGTTGAATTAATTTTTTTTTGTTTTCTTGTATTTTTTCCTTATAAAAAAATAATTCTATAATTTAATTTTTGTAATTTTAAATTTTTGCAATTTAATTTTATTATGTGATTTCTTTAAATTTCTGTACTTTAATTTTTGCTTTACTTTTCTTTGTAATTTGTTTTGTTTATCTTGTAATTTATTTTAATTTATTCGTAAAATTATTTTTTTTAAGTAATTTTTTTTGCTGTCCTTACAAATTATTAAAAAATTAAAAAATTAAAAAAAAGTGAATCTGTAATTTAATTTTGGTAATTTAAATTTATTTAAATTTCAATAATTTAATTTCTGAGTTACTTTTCTTTGTAATTTTTATTTATTCTGTTAATTTATTATTCCATAGAATTAAATTTTTTTTAAGTAAATTTTTTTCCTATAATTTAATTTTATTTCTTTTTCTCTTCTTTACATTTCTGTAATTTAATTTTTTATTTTTCGTTATAATTTATCTTCTTATTTTATTTTTAGTTAATCTATTTCTTGTATTTTCTTTTTAGCACTTGAGTGTATGTTCATAGTAAGGTTATAACAACGTTACAAGGTTAGTATTATAATTTCTCTCTTCTCTTTATTTTTATTTTTTTTATTGTCATTTATTTTATTATTTGCATGCATGGTCGAAGGTCATTATCACCTAATCTTGAACCTTTAGACCTTGATTTGGAAAAAAACACTTCGCACACACAAACACACTGTCTTTAAAAAGAAATTTGAAATGGATTTGCAACATCAGCAACCAGAACCACAAGAGAGGCCATTTAAGGATTATTTTAGTCCTTTAGCTAATTTGAGCACATCATGCATAAGGTACCCAAATGTAGCTGATAGGAGTTTTGAATTAAAATCTAGTGTGCTAAACTGTCTCCCCACATTCTATGGCCTAGAAAATGAGAACCTATATAATCATCTGAATGATTTTCATACTATTTGTCAAACTTTTAAATATGAGAATTTTTCAGATGATGATGTTAAACTTAGATTATTCTCATTTTCATTAAAAGATAGAGCTCGTTCATGGTTTAATACATTACTTGCTAATAGCATTACATCATGGGAACAAATGGTAACTAAATTTTTAAATAAGTATTTCCCAGTTCATAAAACCAATGCCATTCGCAGGGAAATTTCAGAGTTTACTCAAAGAGACGATGAGCAGTTTTTCGAAGCATGGGAGCAATTTAATGGGCTACTCTTGAAGTGTCCACATCATGGGTACGAAAAGTGGCACCAATGCTAATACTTTTTGGAGGGATTATTGCCACATATGCAAGAATGGCTAATGGCAACCAGTGGAGGAGAGTTAATGTCCAAAAGCGCATCAGAGATTTAGGAATTCTTCCAGCGGCAATCGGATAATTCCCAACAATAGAGTCGATCACTCAGAAATACCAAGAGAATTAAGGGAGCGAATAAGGTTAACATTGGCGAGTCAAGCTCAGGAATTAAAGAAGTCAAAGAAATGATTGAAGGTCTTGCTCGACAAATAGCATCTTTGACTACTGCTAAATCAACAGAACCACATGACCATGACTCATATTCAAATCAAGCCAATGCCATAGGTGTCATGAGAAAACCATCAAACTACAATCCTTACTCCAACACATATAACCCTAGATGGAAAGACCACCCTAATTTTTCATGATCTCAAGGATTCCAACAAAATGGACCAACAGTTCCACCTTCACCAATGCAACCAGTTCCTCAAATGTCTCAAATCTCTCAACCACCAGTTAGACCATACAATTAGAACCCAAACCATGGGATGAGACATCCCAAAATTTCAGAAATCTTACTAACTCCAAGATCGAGCAGCAGAACCGCACCATTGATGAATTACGAAATGAGATGAGAGTGGGTTTCAACTCACAAGGTCAATCAATTTCTAACCTTGAGAAAATGGTAGGACAACTTGCCTCTTCAGTTCAAACTTTGGCCATGACCGTTGGAAAGGCAAATTCCCAAGTTAACCAGTGCCAAACCCTAAAGGAGTGCATGAGATAAGTACCAGTTCACCACAACAGAATGGAGAAGTCAAAGCAGTGATGACTTTGTGAAAAGGAAAAGAAGTCAACAACAAAGTGGAGATGCCAAAATCAACTCAGATTATACCTGTGAACACTGAGAAATCATCATCAGAGGAGAAAGAGGAAACTAACCCACGAGAATTTATTCCTAAAGCTCCATTTCCTCAGAAGTTAGCTAAAGGGAAGAAAAGAAAATCCACAGGTGAGATTCTTGAAATCTTCAAACAGGTAAGTGTTAACATCCCTTTACTTGAAGCTATAAAACAAGTGCCATCATATGCCAAGTTTCTTAAAGACTTTTGTACTAAAAAGAGAAATATTCATGTTCAGAAAAAGGCCTTTTTAACAGAAAATATTAGTTCTATACTCCAACATAAAATGCCTCTAAAATGCAAAGATCCAGGCTCCCCCACTATCTCATGTAGTATAGGGAACCACACAATTGAGAATGCTTTGTTGGATTTAGGAGCTAGTGTAAATCTGTTGCCTTACTTAGTGTTTATGAAACTTAGACTAGGAGAATTACACCCAACTCTAGTGGTGTTACAACTTACAGATCGATCCATGAAAATACCACGTGGTATTGCGGAGGACTTGCTTATCCAAGTAGATAAGTTTTATTTTTCTGTTGATTTCATTGTAATTGACACTCAACCAGTGCAGGATTCAAGGAAGCATATCCCCATTATCTTGGGTCGTCCATTTTTGGCAACTGCCGATGCTCACATTCAATGCAGGACTGGAAATATGCAGTTGTCATTTGGCAATATGACTATGGAACTAAATATTTTCAACATTACCAAACAACCTCACAGTACAGATGATGAAATTGTAGATGTGGATTTAATTGATGAATTGGTTGATCATACATCTCCTTTAAACCTTAGTGATGACCCTTTACTAACATGTTTAACTCACTTTGGTTTGAATTTTAATATTGACAGGTCGATTGATGAGGTTAATGCCTTATTGGATTCATCGCCATACATGGACATTGATAAGTGGAAGATAAAGATAGAGCAATTGGCACCATTGAAAGAAAATCTCATCTCATCATCAGAATCACCACCAGGAATTAAACTCAAATCTTCACTCGACCCTTTGAATTCTACATTCTTGGAAGAAGAAAAAATATTGTCAGAAATCATCTTATCCTTTCCTGATTACAAACAAAAGAACACACACATCATTGACCCCATTTTTGGTTCAAAAAGGAGGATACAACTGGCAAAACTAGAGGAGATTCGTAACGACAAAAATGCTAAGGACTACAGAAAGCGAATGAAAATCCTCCGCGACAAGCGGAGCATTAGAAAATCTTTCACACCAGGTCAAAAAGTATTTTTGTTCAATTCTCAAGGGCATATTTCTCCAAGTAAATTACGCTCTCAATGGTCTGATCCATCTACTGATTATACTATTTTTCCATATAGAGCCATTAAATTTAAGAATCTAAGGAACGATGTAATTTTTAAAGTTAATGGTCAGAAAAGTAAAGTTATCTCACAAATACCAACCATGTGGAGAAAACAGCACAAAACATTAAAGTGACCTGACATTTTTCTTTTCGTTTCGTTTCGGTGATTTAAAGTTTTCTTTTCTATTTTTAATTATGTTTGTGAAAGTGTGTCTGTTTAACTTTTAAGCTTTTATCATTTCCCTCACGAATATGTCAACTAAAAAGTATCTCTTTAGCATTCTTAGACAGTTTCGACGTATTCAATCTCATCTCAGAGGTCAGATACGATTTTGTAAAACACATCGTATCTGGCAGCTACAACCACCAGAGTTAGTAACATATGTTGAAGATTTGGAAAGCCAACTCCAAGAAATTGAGAGAGGCATCTACAACATCCAATTGGAGCTTGAGGTAAATTCAATAAGAGGACGATTTTAGTTTATTTTGTGTGATTAAATTTATTTTCTTGTTTGTGTGTTTTAGTTTGCTTTGTGTGTTTAAAGTTTGTAACCCCGGTTAAGTGGCTGATAACGGTACTCCGTGACAATCAAGTTGGTTACTTCAGTTTTCCCACAATAACTGATATTCTGAGACAAAGGTATGGACAGAAATGAGATTTTAGAAAAGCTTCACAAACGATTCCCTTCGCTTCCTCAGAATGCCCTACTTTTAATTTATAAATCCCAGTCCGAACGCATGCGATTGCTTATGAAGAATAACATCCCTGCTGACATCTGGTGGTTAATCGAGGTAAAAGTTCGCTTAGCAGGTGAGTTACCTCCTAAATTTATTGCATACATGCCTGGTTGTGGTAAAGGAAATTATGCAAGAAAACAACGAGCTCGAAGACTTTCTGTTGCTTGTCATAAATGTGCCAGAATGATATGCAATAAAAAATCATGCTCTTTAGGAATGGTGTCTGATAATAGAGAAGATAAGATTCAATTCATTAGGGATGGCTTGAATAAGGAGTCATTGGATGATATCCTTTTGTCTCTTGAAACGCATCTCAGTGGATACGTCCAACATGCAATACTCCAGTTATGGCCATTATTCCAGAAAGAATGTGCAAACTATAGTCTCAGGAATCTGACTATAAAAGACCCTGTTTGCCAGTTTGTAAGAAAACTGGATGGGAAGCCTATACTCGACCTATAGAGGGCGTTCAAGCCGTTTCTGGACGTAAAACCAGAGAAAGATGTGAGCCACAATCATAACTATCTGTAAATATCCTTTTACCTCTCTATTCTTTTATTTCACTGTTATTTTACTATTTGCATTATTGTTTTTTTATAATTTTATTTACTTTTTCTTTTTACTATTTTCTTTTTTACTTTTGAGCCATGTGCCTTACACATTAATTGACATAATGTCCCATACATAGCTGTAACCAACTGTTACCAAGGTCTTTAAATGCGAATTGTTTTTACTGAGCACTCATAAGTTGTTTTTTAGCAATATCTTAATGGCAGTTTCTTCTAGTAAACAATTCAAGAACATTTGTGTGCTTTCTAGGTTTCATTATGGCAAACATAAAGAGTTCATGGAGGCAGTCATAGATCTTGGTCTAAGAATAGCAGAGAGAAAATTGCACTTGGTGTATGGAGGAGGTGACCAAGGGTTATCTAAAATGATATCAGAAGCTGCTTTTGTCAGAGGGAGCCAAGTGTTAGGCATCATCCCTCAAATCCTAAAACCTTTAGGTTGTTTGTCTCATTCACCAACTGGAGAAGAGTTAATCGTCTCAGGTATGCAAGAATGAATAACTGAAATGCTCAATCATGCCGATGCTTTTATTTTCCTTCTAAGCGATCTTACAACTGTAGAGGCACTAATGACATTAGCATCTTGGTCTCATCTGAACATTCATCAGAAACCCATTGGTTTGTTAAATGTCAATAACTTTTATGATGGCTTTCTTGCATTTCTTAACCATGCAATAAAAAATTATTTTATTCCTTCCTCAGTGAAAAAAATCTTTATTTGTGCACACACTGCTAATGCGCTACTTGATCTGTTACAAGCTTATCAACTAGAGCCAGATCCCAAGGCTATTGTGTTGGAGTATTCAAATAATGATAGTAATAGTAGCGGCAGTAAGAAGTACAAATTAGATTTAACTCTCCGCTTGTAAATATTTTCTTCTGTGTTGCAGCACCCAGGTGATGTCTTCTAAACTCTACTTCTTTCTTTCAAACATTGAGAACAATATTTCGTTCTAGTTGAGAGGAAGGAATAGTTGACAATTGTGGAATGTTGAACTAACCATGATTAACTTTTTAAATAGAAGATGGCTGAATATGGAGTATAGTGACTCTAGAAACGCATCTTCTTAATTAAAAAAAAAGATAAAAAAATAAAAACAAAATAAAAATATATATATTTGTGTGTATTTCTTTTCTAACCTTTCGTTTTTCTCCTTTATAAATATATGTTTTCAAGTTTTTAAAGTCGAATATGGCTGAATATGGAGTGTTGTAACTCTAGAAACACATTTTTTTAAACAAAAAAGAAAAAAAATTATTTTTCTTTAATTTTTCTGCATATATGTTTTCTTTTTATGTTTAGAATAGGTTGGAGGGAAATAATTTTATTTAAAAAAGAAATTTTGTGAGTTCTTGATATTGGATGATATGATGACTTTCGAATTTTAGTATTTGTATTATCTTTCGTCTTGAGTGATGTTACACTATATTTACTATTCTACATGTTGATGTTGGGGACAAATATGAGTTGCTTGAAAAAATGTACATGTCATAATAAATTTCAAGTGAGCTTTTGAGCCTATTAATTTTTCTTGGAGAGTAACCCTTTTTGCCCATTTTTCATGTAGTTTAGCTGTTTATTATTTCATACATGATCTCTAGATTTTATTTGGATCAACCCTTTAAAGAAAAAAAAGTGTGTGTTACTGCATCTAAATGCCCACTTAATTAGTAGATATGGAAGATTATTTAGAGTCCTAAAAGATGATGGAAGGCCATTTTTGACCCATTTGAGCCTTTCTAACCATCCCTATTATGTAATATCCATAGTTAGCCCTTTTGAGCCTTTTATTTAAAAAAAACATTTTCTTTATTAACTTATCATCCTGACCCACTCCAATTTGGAGTATTACCCGATATCATACAAGTTCCATCCACCTATTCATGCTTGAGAAAAAAATATAAATAATTATTTTGTTTAGCGAAGTTGTGCTACATAAAAAAAATCAAAAGAAAAAGAAAAAAAGAAAAAAAAGAAAAAAAGGAAAAAAAAGATGTACAATAGCAATAAGTAAGCAAAATGCATCTTGTAATTTTCAAAAAGTTCTTGAACTTTTTTTCAAACATATTTTGTTTTCCTATTTCTCTTTCTTTGTTAGCCATATCCCTAACCTACGTTACGTCCTAATAAAAGTCCTTCTTAATTTTAGGGAACTATAGTCTAACATAAAAGCTAGTTATATGGGTAATTAAGATGTAGTGATGCATATACAAAAAAAATGAAAAATAAAAAAAGAAAAAAAATGAAAAAAAATGATGAATACGTTGGGTTGACTAATACTTTATTTGAGATCGTATTATTTCTAAGCTATGGGCATATTTTTTTTCATCTTGGTGAGAGTGTATGATATTTCTTTATTATTTTCTCTCAATTTACCATTCATTGTAGTGACAAAATTTTATTGGGATTAATATCTTTGTGAGAGTGTCACTACAACCGGTGAGATTTTGGGGTTGGATATGTCATTCTTAAAAGTGGCCTCATTACTATTACTACAACAAAGTCTGCTGGACTGATGCATATGGATGATTGATCTGGGTGTGATATTCTTTTAGACTGGAGATAATGCTTGTACTTTTATTTGATTGCTATCATTAATCTGATTGAATAAACACATGTGTTTCCTTTAAAAAAAAAAGTTTTGAATTTTATCTTCGCTTTATTTGCTAGGGACTAGCAATAAGCTGGTTGGGGGGTATGTTGAGTGTTAGAAAGTGTATATTTATAAAGGAGAAAATCATCATTTTACACTTTAAATCTCATTAACATTGCTACTTTTATTTATTTAAGTATTTTATTATTTAATTATATGTATTTTATTATAATTATGTATTTTATGTATTTTAGGGGCATTACGATCGTTTCACAATGAACGAGTGATCAGACAGCAAAACGGACATCATATTTGGACTCAGGACGGTCGAAAACCTTAAGAGGAGCATTAAAGGAAAAAAGTCACTGTTCATATATACGGTACTGTTCAAACATACGGCACTGTTCACGGTACTGTTCATATATACGGACCGATGATGTGGCAACTACCTATGATGTGCCAGTATCTGATTGGACGAATTATGTAGTATTGACTGCTTATGTGGCGTTGACCAATGACGTGGTGTTGATTGATGATGTGTCACGATCTTATTGGACTAAATTTCTTATGTACTGTAGATCGATGACGTGGCAGCATCTCAGTAGAGCAAAAATCGTGTGTATAGTAAATGCGCTTACATGGGATTATTTACTATTCAGGCGGTGTGACTGTTGACTGTTGACTGATGACGTAGCGCAATCCTGAGCATCCGAACTGTTTTTAATCCGATGGTCACGATTCACTCAATGTATCTATAAAAAAAGGGGCTCTCCCCCCTAATTTGATACCCCTGAATTCATTTTTAAGCTTAGATTTCTGAAATTCCTTCTCCTTCTTGTAGTTTCTTTGTATTTTAGTAAAATTTCCTTTTTTATCCTTAGTTAAAATATGAGTAGTTAATTTCTTTTGAGCTTGGGTTGAAGGTGAAGTCTCAACATGTTCCATGGGCTTAATTTGGTAAATTTACTTTCTCTTCCCCTCTAATATTTGTGGTTGTTTTGACTTTTCGTCGACAAATAATAATAGTCTTGTTTAGATACAGCCCTGGTTAAACCGGTACCCTAGTACAAGGTTATTATTATTTGGCACGATAAGCCCTTGGCACCATACTTATTAGAGAGTGGTTCATGAGGTGTGGAATCCCCCCTTATGATTTAATTGGTATTAATATGGAATATTTAGCCCATGGAGCATGTTGATACGGATCCGGATACCCAAGTGCTTTATTATAACAGTTTCATTTTTAATTACTCCCGCCATTTTAATTCAACAATTTAGGACAAAATTACCATAATTTAATTGTTCTCATTAAAAAGAAAATTAATTCTGTATATAATTAAAATCAACCTCCTCGTGGGATTGACACTCGTCACCATTAATCTATTCTACAATAGATTCGTGCGCTTGCGAGTTTATTAAAATTTGCATAACAATTACCTTAGAGACTGTTTCAAATCATACAGAGACTTTTCAATAAACATACATGATTTGGCTTCGCAAGGTCTTTATACCCATCAGGTTTGGTCATATATGTCTTTTTCTATAATCTCTCATGTACAAAAGCTATCTTGACATTGAGTTGATCAAGCTCCATGTCATTTACAGCTGTAAAAGCCAAAATTACTGTTATAGATACATGTCTAACCACTAGAGAGAATACTTCTTTAAAGTATACCCCTTCCTTCTATATATACCTTTTACCACTAGTTTAGCTCTAAATCTCTTTGGTTTTTCACCCGTCAACCCTTATTTGATCTTAAAGATCCATTTACAGCCTATGATTCTTCTATCTTTTGGTTTCTTTACCAACTTCCAAGTCTCATTCTTATATAAAGAGGTCATCTCTTCATCCATAACTAGTGCCAAAGATCTTTTATAATTTATAGGTTATTTAGACTACATCTCATAAAGGGTTTTAAACCCAATGGCTGATAAAAGACTTAAGTTTACTAGACGGCAAACTATTAAAAAAGTTCTACCCACAAGCCCTTTGAAAGCTTAGACTAAATTAACATGCTTCTTACCTTATTCATAAGAGTCCTGTTTATTCTTTTAGATAGCCGATTTTGCTATAGTATCATCCTTATTGTTCTTTGTCTAATAATTCCTTTATTTATATAAAAGCTATCAAACTTTTGGTTACAAAATTCTAACCCATTATTTGTTCTAGGCTTTTTTACCTTTTTTTCACACTGATTTTCAATCAAGTTTATTCATTCTTTAAACTTTTCAAAAACTTAATTCTTACTCTTTAAAACATAAACCCATACTCTTTTAAAGTAGTCATCAATGAGTGTAAAAAAATAACTATTTTCACCTAAGGACATATACTGATAAGGGTCTCATAAATCAGAATGAATATACTCTAACTTATCCTTAGACTTTTCAACCGACTTATTAAAGTTAACCCATGTAGCTTTAACTAAGACACAATTTTCGTAGAGTTCTAAACTTTCCAATTTGTCACCCTTTAATAGCTCTTACCTTTCTAACTCTTTAAGACCTTTCTCACCTATCTGCCCTAATCTCATATGCCATAATTTAGCTTTGTTAGTGATTGATCTCAAAATTAGTCCAGCTTCATCAGTGACAGCTTCTCCATCTAGTATAAACTCACTATTTTTTCTGCTACCCTTCATAATGACATCAAATCCCTTGACAATTTTCATCTTACCATATTCAATCTTAACACTACATCCCATTTGATCAAGCATTTATATGGAAATGAGATTTCTTTTCAAATTAGGCACATACCTAACCTGTTTTAGCTCTCTCATGGTACTATTATATCATTTGAGATTAACGTTTTTAATCCCTAAGATCTAACATATTGAATTGTTTTCTATCATTACTTTACCCTTATTAAAATCATGATCGTCGGTAAAATAATTCTTAAATAGAGACATATAAAAGGTACAGCCTGAGTCTAGAACCCATTTACCCTTATCTTTATTGTCCATAGCAATACAAACACTAGCTTATTCATATCCTTCATCTTTTACAACTGCTACATCACCATTCTGACCTTTTTTCTTACTTTTTCTTTCTAAAAAGTCTCTCTTGAAATGTCCCTCTTTATAACATAGGAAATATTTCAAGTTCTTAGATTTTTCTTTATTCTTACTTTGCTTTTTTTTCTTTCCCTCTGGCTTTGGTTTTGCTATTAAACCCTCACTAGTACTATTATTAAGACTTTTTTGTTTCCTTTGTAGTTCTTAACTATATAGACTGACTTTACTTCATCCAATGTCATTGTCTTCCTTTTATACATCAGTGTATCAATAAAGTATTCATAAGATTTGGGTAGAGAGCTTATTAAAAGTAGTGCTTTGTCCTCATCACTTAATATTACATCTACGGTCTCAAATGTATTGCACACTTTGTTGAACTCATCAAGATGATTATTAAGAGATGATCCTTCAAGGATCTATAAAGTACACATTTTCTTCTTGATAAATAATCTATTAGCAAGACACTTTTTCATGCATATACTTTTTAATTATGCCCATAACTCGGCAACAGTGAGTTCTTTAGCCACTTCTCTTATTACAGAACCTCTAAGCTCAAGATTATAGTGCTCTTTTCCTTCCTATCGATTTTAGTAATCTGCTCAGAGGTCCTTAAAAAAGACACATCTTTCTCATTCTTCTTGATTACTAGTTGAATAACATCTCCAAGTCCTTGGGTGACAAGTAAAGTCTTCATCTTTATTTTTCACTTGTTAAAGTCATTCTTTCTAGTAAACTTTTTAAGATTGATCTTTGGTGCTGCCATTTTAGAATCTTGACTCTAAAATTCAAGCTCTGATACCACGTGTTTAGCACTTCAATGGCTCCAAGTAAAGAGCAATCAAAGCACTATCTAGGATTGAGAGTAAAAAATTCAAAATTGTTAACAACAACAACCAAACCAACCTTGATTATGAATCACTCTCAGTAAGAACATAATCCAACATAACAACCAAAACAGTAAGCACATACAAAAAAAAAAGAAATCAATTTTTTATGTGGTTTAGTTGTGCTGTAAGCACAACTTAAGTCCACGAAAGAAGCCATTAGAGGAAGTATATTACTGAATCAAATTGAAAATATAGAGCATAAACAGAGAGATTTTTACAAGAATAAAGATTACACTTTTCTCTCTCAAGTCTCTCTTATGCTCACACACTTTTCATCATGCCCAAAAAATTGCCCTAATCACCAGCTTTATACCAGCTAAAGAAAAATCTAGATTGCCTAGGAAACTGCCACGTATATAACAGCCAAATACCATACTTGATTCTCTTCTCCTATGCCATCTCATGTGAATCACTTAATCTAAGCCTAAAATGCTCATTCTCAATGTTGTATCAAGCTGAAAGTGTTGCACATTGTTGAGTGTTAGAAAGTGTATATTTATAAAGGAGAAAATTGTCATTTTAAATTTTAAGTCTCACTAACATTGCTACTTTTATTTATTTAACTATTTTGTTATTTAATTATATGTGTTTTATTGTAATTATATATTTTATGTATTTTAAGGACATCATAATCGTTTCACAATGAACGAGTGATCTGACAGCAAAACGGGCGTCATATTTGGACTCAGGACAGTTGAAAACCTTAAAAAGAGCATTAAAGGAAAAAAGTTATTGTTTACATATACAGAACTGTTCATATGTATGATACTGTTCATACGTATGGTATTACTTACGTAGGATCTTGTTCACATCGCTCATATATGGTATGATGTGGCAACTATTATTTTGATTGGACGAATTATGTGGCATTAACTGCTTACGTGGCATTGACCGATGACGTGGCATTGACTGATGACGTGTCACAATCTTATTAGGCTAAATTTCTTATGTACTATGGATCGATGACGTGGCAGCATCTCAATGGAGCAAAACGTGTGTACCTATGACATACATGGGATTTTTACTATTCAAATGGCATTACGCAAATGTTATGTGGCATTATTTTTAATCCGTGGCATTCACTCAATGATCTATAAAAAGAGGGGCATTGACTCCTTAATTCATTTTTTTGACGAAATTCTCTATCTTTAATAAAATTTTTTTTATCCCTGTCAAAATATGGATCGATGACGTTGAAGGTGAAGTCTCAACATGTCTCAATGGTTAGCAAATTTATTCCCTTCTAATATTTGAGGTTGTTTTGACTTTTCATCGACAAATAATAATAGGGATTTTTACTATTCAAATGGGTTATTATTATTTGGCACGATAAGTTCTTGCACCAACTTATTGGAGAGTGGTTCATGACGTGTGGAATCCTCCTTGATGATTTAATTGGTATTAATATGGAATATTTAGCCCATGGAGCATGTTGATACGGATCAGGATCCAAGTGCTTTATTATAACAGTTTCATTTTTAATTATTCCCGCCATTTTAATTCAATAATTTGGACAAAATTACCATAATTTAATTGTTCTCATTAAAAAGAAAATTAATCTGCATATAATTAAAATCAAAAGATTGGGTCACCGCGTTCTGAGTTCATTAAAATTTTCACAACAAGTTTTTGGCGCCTCGGGGATTTAAGTTATTTTAATTTGTTGAATTAATTTTTTTGTTTTCTTGTATTTTTTTTTTATAAAAAATAATTCTATAATTTAATTTTTGTAATTTTAAATCTTTTGCAATTTAATTTTATTATGTGATTTTTAAAATTTCTGTACTTTAATTTTATCCCTAGTAATTTGTTTTGTTTATCTTGTAATTTATTTTAATTTATTCAAATTAGTTTTTTTAATTTTTTTGGTGTCCTTAAAAATTATTAAAAATTAAAAATTAAAAAAAGTGTCTGTAATTTAATTTTGGTAATTTAAATTTATTTAAATTTCAATAATTTAATTTCGAGTTCTTTTCTTTGTAATATTTTTATTTAGGTTGTTAATTTATTATTCCATAGAATTAAATTTTTTAAGTAAATTTTTTCCTATAATTTAATTTTATTTCTTTTTTATCTTTACAAATTTAATTTTTTATATAATTTATCTTCTTATTTTATTTTTAGTTAATCTATTTCTTGTATTTTCTTTTTAGACAATGTTATTATTATTTACAACGATAAACCCTTAGCACCATATTTATTTGAGCGTGGTTCATAAGGTGTGGAATCCCCCCTTATGATTTAATTGGCATTAATATGATTATTTAGTCCATAGAGCATGTTGATGCAGATTCGGATACCCAAGCACATTATTTCAATAGATTTCAGTTTAATTTAATTCCTGCCATTGTAATTTAAATTTAAGCATAATTTATATCAATTTCATCACAAATTCATTCACCCATTAAAGAAAACTAATTCTGCATATAATTAAAATCAACCTCCTCGTGGGATTGACACTTGTCACCATTAATCTGTTCTACAATAGATTCGTGCACTTGCGAGTTTAATAAAATTTGCACAACACACATGACCAGCTCATGACTTCAAAGTTTACAATAACCAATTATGAAAACGTTGCCATTTATACAATCTAGTTTTGTATTCAGTAGTTTAATCCATAATAGTCAAATTAGATATTTGAAAATGGATCAATAACACTTCACATCTGTCATAATATATGATTTATAGTGTCTATAATATTTGTCTTGAAAGTATATAAGCATAGATACAACAACTATTAAAAATCATCACTTTACAGGTTTAAACATACAATTGACAATGCTATTTTTTTGTTGTTAAGGTTTACGTATTGCAATATTACATAATCGTCCCCAAGTAATTGTCATTTGTGACAATTTCCATAGATACAATTAGTAATTAATTTAGTCTCAAATTTTTTTTAAAGAAAATTTATTTTACTATTTCATGACTAGTTAAATTGCATCAAAAGATTTTAAATGACTATTATCTCTTGTCATAAAATATAAGTATTCACAACTAAAATAGTTAGTCAAAAGGATTAACATGTTTAGATAGATTCTTTCATCATAAAATATATGAATATAGTCTCACATTATTTTTTATTATAATATAATTTATTATTTGATTACTATTTATATCATATCTAAAAGATTGAAATGACTACTTTCAATCATCATTAAAAGAAGACATCTACAATGACAAATTATAGTCACATAAATTGATATCTAGGGACTAAAACATTTTGATTCAAAAAATGTTATTCCACATGATTACTTTCATTCAAATGACAAGTAATATAGTCTCACATTATTTTAAACCACAATATATTTTATTATTTGATGACTAATTATATCTTATCCAAGAAGTTAAAGTGAGTGCTTCAAATTTTCATTAGAAGAAAGTATTCTTGACGACATATTGTAGTCACATAAATTAATACCTAGTGACTAAAGAATCCTGATGCAAAAATATTATTCTACAATGATTACTTTTATTTCAAATGACAAATAATATGATTTTACATTATTTTAACCATAGTATATTTTACTATTTAGAGACTATTTACATTATATCAAAAAAGTTAAAGTGACTATTCCAAATTATCATTCGAACAAAAAAACAAAAGCATCCATGGCCACATAAATTAATCTTTATTGACTAAAAAAAGTTTAATTCAGAAAAATTATTCCATAATAATCACATTCATTTTAGGTGACAAGTAATAATATCTCACATAATTTTTAAAGACAATGTATTTTACTATATAGCAACTAGTTATGTTGTACTAGAAAAGTTGGTGTGACTATCAAATATAAGTGTCATCATTAATAAACAAACCAACAACAATGAGACTAACATAAAAAGGAATTTAAAATATTTATCTATAATCCAAAAGTCTTGAACACAAATCATGACATTGAAATCCAAATAAACAAAGTTCATGGCAAATAATTGTAAACATAAAAGTCAAAGACCACTATCAATGACCTAAAAGAAACTGAAAAGCAAGATTTTATAGTAGCTATGCTTGAAAAAAGCCTTATTGGGATCGAGAATCAAATAATATTGGATTAGATAAAGGTGTAAGAGAAAATGATAGTTGTTTTTTTCATGAATTTTATTAAATCTTCAACTACTTTGTAGTGTATTATCTTGTTCATTAATCTTTTTTGCTTGCTTCTTAATCATCTTCGCCATCTTTTGATTTTGTTAGGACAATGCCACATTGGATGCTAATTTAAAGGAACTATCATTTTCTTCACAAAATTGGATTTCTTTACCAAAATGATTTCACAAATTTCATTATCAATTAATTGCTCTACATGTTCATCAGTATTGGCATTTTCTCCATCTCTATCATTTGCTCTTACAAAATTATAAGTTTAATAACTAATGAACCTTTAAAAAATAATACTAAGTGCCTCTACAGAAGCAAGGAAATCATAGAAGCTTATTAAATAATATGTCCAATTGATTAAGAATAAACAAATTTTAAATAGCAAGACTAATAATACTTGTAAAAATAGAAGCAAAATGATAACACAAAGCAGGAATGAAACATTAACTAAATTTTTCAAGCAATCATGTCCTTAATCCCAAATATACCTTTAGTTGAAAATAGATATGAAAATTTTAACTTATGCAAGTAAATGTAAATAAATTGGAATAACTTACATATTTTGCTTTTGCCTTTGTACTACTCAATCCTTGGGCCTCATTTTAAACCATCTTTTGGAATAAAGTAATCAACCCATATGACTCTCCAAGCATTTTCATCTTCCCAATACAAAAGAAGAAAACTATTTTAATATTTATAAACATGATACGAGCACATAATAGAAATTATGTTTCTATCATTTCAAGTGCCATCTTATTTAGATGTTACGCATGAGACTTCGATATACCATGATGCACAAAAGTCACTCTACTAATATTCTGTTTCTTCTTTTCTAATCAACTACTACCTGAAGTTAATGTTATCATATATAGTGAGGTTCTAATAAGTTACTAAAAGATATTAAAGAATCACCCACAAGCCATTTTATGCGTGATGCCAACCAATAAGTCTAGCAAATAAATGAATTTTCATTTTTTAATTCTATGTATAACTGCATAACTTTTATAGCAGCTAAAAAAACTTAGAATAGATTAATCTACACAAGAAAAAATTTAAACATGCATGGTATGCCATCAAGAGGGAAAGAAAAAGGTATTTGTAGTTTCTATTAGTAATTTGGAAAAAACAATTGGGAATCACATTTCAAATGGATAAAAACTATTATGTAAACTAAGTAAGCATAGACATAAGTCCTTTCTTCAAGCTACCAACTACTAAAGGCAATTAATACAGCACTATGGTGTCACATATATAATTAAATGAACAAACTAACCATAGAATACACAAAAAAAAGGAATAAGATAGTCTTAAGGAGCAAAACCATGTTATTCAAGTAAATGTGAATTAGGTTATCACATTTGCCATTAATTTTTCATTTCAATAGCTACTATCACTTATCATCATCCTAAGGATTGATAATCCTTTTGAGGGAAAAAAAAAACACTTGAGTAGAATGTCTGCATTAGTTTAGTTAACCACATATAATCTCTATTTGGTTCAAAAAGAAATTTAAAAGCAAGGAAAAAATTAAGATTAATTTTAATAAGGCAATCACAAAACGGGAAACAAGTTAAAGAGAGACTTAAACTATTGTTTTTTCATTTTTTTTAATTTTTCCCTCGAAAGGTGGCATATGATTTATGTGTCATTTTCTTTAGGACTATGAATATTATAAACTAGATATTGAAAATCAGTTTCCAGACATGTGGACCTTTGCTCTAGTGCAAAAATTATAAAGAAAGCAACAATCAATGATAATAAAATCTATGCAAAAATTATAGAACAATAGAAAAAAGTTGTTGAAATAATGTAGAAAAACAACAACAAATATAAACATAAAGTAAGGCAATTAGTAATTAATATATTAAAATTGTACCTTAAATGCCTCACTTGAGAAATAATCATAAAGACTCTCCTATTTGACTTACTTATGATGAAGATCCTTTAGTGGATTTCACTTTACATCTACAATTTTAGGATATTATTCAAACTCTTTCTTTAATTAGTGAAGAAAATTCTTGAACCTTGTCGCCAATTTATCCAACAAATTGGATTATCGATATCAATGAAAAATTTGCTCTATAATATGAATAATAAAAACATACCACAAATGTTATCAACATTCAATTTGTACCAAAAAAAAAACAAAAGGCAACATTAATCCATTAACTGTCAAACATGTAATGGAATAAGATAGTATGGCAATATCATCTATCATTAGTATCCTTTGAATGAGTAATTTTCCTTGGAACAACACCAATATCAGAAGCTATCGTTGCTGCATTAGCATTGATAGGCATATTTATTGTATTACAAAATTTAATTACCAATTGTGCGTAAGATTGTGAATGACCTTGTCAAGTTTTAAGCCTCTTGACCTGGATCTCTTATTTTTCTTAGTGTCAGCAACTACTATAATAATAATAATAATAATAATAATAATGTTAGCAACAACAAAAAAATCTATAATTTTAAATGAAATAAGACAAATAAAAGAATTAAAGTTTGTCTAGATAAAATACCAAGAGTGGCAAAAGAGCTAAATAAAGACAATGAATTAGTTGGTACAACTAATCCATCACGAGCTTGTGCTACTACTAGTAAACATGATTGGCAAGAACCTTCAAAAGCCATGATCAAATATCCTACAATTTCACAAAATGTAATTAAATCAACCAAAATAATTATTATAAATATATATACAAATAATATATGCTAACATAAATAAACAACTTAAATAAATCAAATATAATAAAATTTAAAAAAATTACCAAATTATATTGTGTGCCTAATTAATCGACGTCACTGTTATTATCTAATGAAATATTTTCATTATCATTACAATAATTTTCAATTGTTTCATGCTCTTCCCTTTCATTAGAAACCTCTTCTTCAAGCACTAGTTCTTCATTATATATTCCATAATTGTCAACTTCTTTAAGACTCACATCATAATGATGGAATTGTCTACCATCTAAATCTTCTTCTTTAACAGCCATTTGAATATCAAATTATTCATTCTCTTGGTAAATATTATCTACGCTTTTAAAGATTTCTTCTATCCCACTAATTTCTAGAACATCCACATGTGTTGATGTTTGATCTTGTTTACCACTTTCCAATTTGATCGTAGCTTATAGTCATTAATATAAAATACTTGTTGAGCTTGAATTGCTAACATAAAAGGATCATTCTTCTACCACATTCTGCATACATTAATGCTTTTCAAATGATAATCTTTTTTAATTCTCTTTTTGTTAAAATCGATATTAAACCAATCACATTTAAATAAGAAAACTAATTTTCATAAATATAAATCAGCTATATAACCCTAGTCAAAACAACATAAAAGTCAACATTGACATTGCCATGTTGACCTGTTAATATAACCGCACTAGTTTTGTTTTTTAAATTCTTATCAAGATTATGAACATGATATCAAACTCCGTTAATATTACATCCAGAATATAGGTACACAACACAATATAAACCACAAGCCAATGGTTAAAATTGGTCAGTGGGTTTTATTGAACCTTCGCAACATATAGTTATCATCTACAAAAGAAATAATGAAATAATAATTTAATCCCAAAATTGATTAAAATTTAAATATTAAATTACTAAGTGACATTCATTACAAACCTGATTTTTTAATATAAGGAATTGCTCTTCATACCTTTTATATATATTAAAAGACTTTGTATCTCTAACTCTGTAGCATGCTGATGATGTAAAAAATTTTTATTAAAATTAGAAATTAAAAAAATCATATAAACAGCATGTGTATATATTTTCCAAAGATTAAAATATACTTACTCCAAGTAAGATTATAATGCCTTATAATTGTTCAAGACATACCAACAAGCTTTTTCTATAAGTTCTTGAGGTAGTTTTATTTCTTCTCTTAATGTGTAAGGTTCAGTTAATCCTTAAGCTCAATGAATTTAAAGGTGTGAACATAAACCGAGTTTATTGAATCATGCAAAATCTTATGTTTGATTCTCAGTCCCTTCTTTCTTCACCTTTTTTTTATTTTATTTATTTTATCTCTGTATTAATTTTATATTTAAGATATTCCATAATTTTTTTAAATCTAGTTCACCCTCTCTTGGGTTGCTTATACAATATTCATTTTGTATCAAGGTAAAATATCCTTGTTACAACCTAACTCTAGAGAGTAAAAGATCTATGGTAACCTACAATAACTCTATCTTTAAAAAAAGTCAATCCACTACTACATTACTATATTTTAATAGAAAAATTTATCTATATTAAAAAATTAAAATGAAAAATTACTCATAAGCTTTAGACTATAAGATTTGAAAAATTGTTAATGATGATCATTTCTTATCAACCATTGAAAATGAAAAAGGAAAGAAATTTCTAAAAACTTCACATGAATGAAGTGATGTTAAAAAGAAGAAAGCTTCTTTAAATTCTAAAGCCATGAATGCCTTGTTTTATTTATTGGATAAAAAATAATTTCATAGACTCTAGGTTTGTTATAAAATAAATGACATTCTCAAGAAACTTAAAGTAAAGTATGAAGGCACAAAATCAAAGAGACTTGCGAAGATGTGATTAATTGGTTTTGGACCTAAATAAAATTAGATGAGACTTGTGTGGATCATTATGCAGATTACATTCAATTAAAGGGTGTTATTTGTAAAATTCTGCTGACGTGGCCTGGGTGGGTTGTTAAAAGTTAGTTATTTAGTTTCTAGAAATTTTTCAGAAACTAGAGGCTAGCTTGTAGCACCTGATATATAAGCTCTCTCTCACTCGTTTCATGACAATTTTGGATTATTTTTTCTCTCACATGTTGGCTGTAATCTCTTCCTGAGTTGCGATCAATTTGTATTAATTTTGATGAATGAAAGAATGTAAATTTTTCCTTTAAAAACTGTTAATCTGCTTCTCGAAATCTAGTTTTATGATTCTCTATTTTCATTGTGATCTTCTTCAGATTCAATAACGAATTTTTCTTGATTGATTCAAGATTGAGTTAATTCTTATCATTAGCCAATAAAAAATATAACAAGTGGCATCAGAGCTTTGCTGATTCTTAGGCAAGTCTCTTCCCAAAACAGAGATTAAGAAATTTACCATTAGTGGTGATTTCTAACTCTAGAAGATAAAAATAAAGGCTTTGCTTATTCATCAAGGCCTTGAGTCTACTTTGGAAGAAGACAATGCTAATGGAGCCACAAGTTTTATAACTGACGAGAAGAAGAAGCAGATTCAAAATAGAGTCAATTGTACCTTGACTTTGAGTCTTAGTGTCTCAATCTTGAGAGAAATCTTTGAAGAAAAAACTTTACACTTTCTCAATGAATGAGGAGTTTTCTATCCAAGAACACATTGACACTTTCAACAAGATCATCTTTGATCTTAAAGAGGTTGAAAATGTAAAAATTAGAGATGAAGACAAAGATTTTTTTCTTGCTAAGTTCATTACTAAAATCCTATGAAGGCTTTATAGATATAATATTGTAAGGGAGAACAATCTTAACCCTAGAAGATGTTAAGGCATCATTGAGCTCCTGAAAAATTCAAAGAAATAATGGACATGAAGTTTCTAATGGAGAAGGACTGATTACCAAAACTGAAAAAGAAAAAAGAAAACAAGAACAAAAATCAAGAAAAGAACAAAAGAAAAAAGCCAAGAAGTAGATAATAAAAAAAGAAAAAAAATATTTCTATTATAGAAAAGAAGGTTATGTTATCTGAGATTGTGCAAAGAAAAAGAATAGGGATAACCAAGAAAAATTAAGAGATGCAACTGTGGCTTCAAATGACTTCTCTGATGGTGGCTATCACAGTGTTAATTTATTAATAGCATCAAAAGGCAACTTAGAAGGCCAGTAGGTGTTAGACTCTAGCTGTTCTATTCACATTTGCCCAAGTAAGTCATTGTTTCATGAATATCAATCCATTGATGGAGGTAGAGTTTGTTCACGTAAACATGTTTTGTTTATTGATTTTGATGATAACAAACAATTAATCTCTATTGATAATGTTGTTGAAAATTCAGATATTTTTTTAAAAGTCAAAACTCTCTGTATGTGTTTACAAGCCTTAGAGAAATTAGAATATTTTACACAAAAATATAGTTTTTTAGGTATAATCGATAAACCATTAATTTTAACGGTTAATCAATAAAATGCAGAGAAGTTTTTTTCTAAGAACGTCAATCAAGTGTCTTATAACTCACTAAAAATTAAGCACTAGAATTAAACCGCTAACCATTAACATATAACGGATAACCAATAATATCGAAATCTTCATATCTTAATTAATCCTTTATTGTTAAGAGGAAACCGGTTAAGCATCCTATTTTATAAGTTGCTAAAAATTAACGACAAACCGTTAACATATAACAGTGAACCGATAATATCTAGATTCTCATATCTTGCTAGTCCTTCACCATTTAAAACAAACCGGTTAAGCTTTCTGTTTTTTAAGTTACTAAAAATTAACAGTACACCATTAATAGATAACGGCTAACCGATAATATCCAAACCAACAATCTTTGTTAGTCTTTAACCGTTTTAGTAAAAACGGATAGAGAATTTTCCTTGTACAAGTCCCAGGATTTTAACGGCGAAAGAATAATTATTAACAGTCAACTGGTAATTTGAAATCAAACCTAACAGTAACATTGATCAGCAGAAACAGTTATCCATTAATGACTAACGGTAATTCATTTTCTGTCAACAAAGATGAATAACAGCTATTTTTCAGCTCCAACTATAAATAAGTCCATCCAAGTCAAAAAAATAACAACATAACTACTGAACATATACACGAATATATGATCTACATTGAGCTTTAAATAGATTTTTTACTTCATTTACTCACACATATTTGGCATTGGGCATTGATTTATAATCTTGAAAAATTACGTGAGAGAAAAATTCAATTTGTGGTCTTTCTTTTTAGTGATTGTAAGTGTTGGGATACACGTAGATTAAGAGATTGGGAAAAATCTCTTCTTGTAAAGGTTTATTGACACCTTGGAAGTCAATTATAAAATTTTAAAGCCTTGGAGGCTTGCTTAATGGAATCCTTAAGTTTGGTGTGCTTGAAGGCGTAGACGTAGGCAGGGATAGCCGAACCACGTAAAAATTATTGTGTTTGATCTCTCTTACTCCATCTCTCTATTTTTTTTATTGTTCATTTATTTATTTATCTCAAATTTAATTGCTTAATTTATATCACTTTGAGTCTTTTATTTGCTGGAATTTTAAAAACCCAATTCACCCCCTCTTGGGTTGTCTAGTTAGTATTTCATTTGGTATCAAAGCTTGATTCTCTTACTAGGACTTAACTATCTAGAGTAAAAGATTCATGGCAACCCAAAATGATCCAACCTGTAAGGAAGGACAATCCATAACTAGACCACCATTCTTTTACGGAAATGACTACCCATATTGAAAAACTAGGATGAGAATTTACTTATAAGCCCAAGATTACGAAATTTAGGAAGTTGTGTGTGATGGTCCATTTATGATTTTGACAAAAAATGAAGGCAGGGAAGATATTCCAAAACTTTCACGAGAATGGAATGAATTAGAAAAGTGAAAAGCTTTTCTAAATTCTAAAGTTATTAATGCCTTATTTTATGCACTAGATAAGAAAGAATTTCATAGAGTGCCAAGTTGTGAAAGTGCTTATGAAATTTAGCACAAACTTGAAATTGTTTATGAAGGCACGAATCAAGTAAAAGAGTTTAAAATTAGTAGGTACACTCGATAATATGAATTATTTCAAATGGAACAAAATAAGAGTGTATATTCTATGTACACTAGATTTACGAATATAGTGAACACTCTAGGAGCCCTAAGAAAGACTTTTTTAAATAGCGAGAAAGTTAAAAAAATCATTAGATCCCTTTCTAAGAAATGGAGACCAAAAAGAACTGCCATTGAGGAAGCCAAAGATTTAAATGTCTTACCTATTGATGATCTAATCGGTTCTCTTATTTCTTATGAAGAAGATTTGTTAGCTGAAAAATGCAATGAAGAGAAGAAGAAAAATATTGATCTCAAAGTTATAAAAAATGAAAGTGATGGAAAAAGTAAGCCAGATAATGAAGAGTTGGCTATGCTTGCTAGGAGATTCAGAAAATTTTTCAAGAAAACTAGTGAGCGAAGAAAATTTAAAGATTTCAAAAATCAAAAAGAGAAGAAGGAAGCAATCAAATGTTATGAGTGCAAGAAGTCTGGTCATATAAGATTAGAATGTCCTCTTCTCAACAGGTTCAAAAAGAAAGCAATGGTGGCCACGTGGGATGATACCGATGAAGAAGTAAGTGATGATGAAGAGCATTAAGAAATGACAAATCTAGCTCTCATGGCTATTGGAGATGAATCGAATGATAAACTAGATGAAGTAAATGATGTTCCTACGTATGATGAATTACATGATGCCTTTAAAGAATTGCATGATGAGTTGATGAAAATAGGTAAAAAGAATGTATATCTTAAAAAGAAATTGGTAGATCTTGAAAATAAAAATGAATCATTAAATGCAAAGATTACATGCTTAGAACTAGAAAACAAAATATTGCATGATAAAGTTACATCTTCAAATGAGAAATTACATGTTGAAAAATTGATAAAAGAGAATAAAATGCCTAAGAAGAATAATAATGAGTTAAATGAAATTGTGATAAAATTCATAAATGGCCAAAAAATGTTGGATAATTTACTTAACTCTCAAAAATGTGTTTTTGATAAAGGAGGACTTAGGTATAAGCCAAATTTGAAGCAAAAATATTATAAGAATTAGTTTATTAAAGCTACATCCACAAGTGATCACAAAATTACTTGTCACTATTGCAATAGAAATGTTCACATGAAAAATAGATGTTCTGTGAAAAGAAATACTTATTATGGTGTGAAATATGTTTGGGTTTCAAAAGAAACTATTGCTGACACTCAAGGACCCAAAAAGATTTAGGTACCTAAGACTTGAAAATTTTTCTACATGACTTAAAATTATGCTTGGTTTTCAAGTTTTACCAAGATCGAAAATGGTGGAGATATATCCTTTGGAACTAATTCAAAAAGAAAAGTCATTGATACTGGGAATGTCGATAATATATCTTCTACTCTTATTGAAAATGTGTGCTTGTTTGAAAACTTGAAACAAAATTTACTTAGCATTAGTCAATTATGTGATAAGGGTTATAAAGTAATTTTTGATAAATCTAGATGCGTCATTGAAAATGCATGTAATGAAAAAGTTTTGTTTGTAGGAAATAAATATGTTAATGTCTATATCAATAATATAAATTGTGCATCTACCATTGATAAATGTTTCTTTGCGTTGCATGACGATGGATGGTTATGGCATAAAAGACTAGGTCATGCAAACATAGATTTGATTTCAAAAATTTCGAAAAATAATTTAGTTAAAGGACTTCCAAAAATTAGTTTTCAAAAGGATAAAATTTGAGAAGCTTGTCAATTTGAAAAATAAATTAAAATTTCTTTTAAAAACAAGAATCATGTCTCTATCTCAAAACCACTTCAATTACTTCACATGAATTTATTTGCACCATCTAGATATACTAGCTTAAATGGCAAGTATGATACTTTTGTAATTGTGGATGATTATTCTAGTACACATGGGTATTATTCTAAGCCAATAAGAATGATGCTTTTGATGCATTTAAAATTTTCTGTAAAAAGGTTTAAAACAAAAAAGGTTATTCTATTTCTTATATTAGAAGTGATCATGGTAGAGAATTTGAAAATCATGCATTTAAGACTTTTTGTAGTGACTTTAGAATTGAGCATCAATTTTCATTATCTAGAACTCCACATCAAAATAGAGTTGTTGAAAGAAAGAATGGATATATTCAAGAAATGGGTAGGACTATGTTAAATGAAAATGCATTACATAAATATTTTTGGGCTGAAGCTGTCAACACTGCTTGTTATGTTTTGAATCGGGTGTTAATTAGATCTCATCTTAATAAAACTCCATATAAGCTTTGGAAAGATAGCAAACCCAACATTAGTTATTTCAAAGTTTTTGGATGTAAATTTTTTATTTTGAACACAAAAGACAATCTTGAAAAATTTGATCTAAAATCTGATGTTAGTATCTTTCCTGGGTATTCAAACTCAAATAAAACTTATAGAGTTTATAATAAAAGAACTTTGGTTGTGGAAGAGTCTATGCATGTTACATTTGATGAATTTAATATATCTTCTAGGAAGAAAGTTGCTGTTAGTGATGATGCAGATGATAATATACAAGAAAATTCATTAAAGAACAATCAAAAGAATACATAAAATTTAGTGGAGCAACATAAAGAAATAAGTACGAAACAAAGTCAAGATACTTCTCAAGCACTCTCCAGGGAGTGGAGGTATATTTCTTCTCACCTAAAGGATGCCATTTTAGGAGATCTATCTAGAGGTGTTACAACTAGATATCACTTAGGAATACATGTGAGCTTACTACATTTATTTCTCAAATTGAACCAAATTTCTTTGTGAATGCTGAAAATGATGAATCTTGGATTATGGCAATGCAAGAAGAGTTAAATCAATTTGAGAGAAATAAAGTGTGGAAATTAGTTCCTAAACTGGAACATCAATCCATCATAGGTACTAAGTAGGTATTTAGAAATAAGATGGATGATGCAGTGTGGTCGTAAGAAATAAAGCTAGATTTCCAAGGATACAACCAAGAAAAAGGAATTGATTTTAATGAGACATTTGCACCTATAGTTAGATTAGAATCCATTAGAATGTTACTAGCATATGCATGTTATAAAGATTTCATTTTATTTCAAATGGATGTCAAAAGTGCTCTTCTATTATTATGAAGGAAGTTTATGTGAAACAACCCCCTGATTTTAAAAATGAAAAATTTTCAAATCATGTTTATAAGCTATCAAAAGTATTGTATGGATTGAAACAAGCACTTAGAGTATGGTATAATAGGCTTAAAAATTTCTTACTTGATAACGATTTTTCAATGGCAAAAGCCGATATTACACTTGTTAACATATACATGTTTTGGCAATTGATTTTGATGATAACAAACAATGAATTTAAGTTGATAAATGTGTTTTAAGACTTACAAAAGTTTCAAGTATTCTTTTAAGAGTCAAAACTAGGTAGTATTTAACATTTCTTTGAAGAACTAGAACAATTTGTAAGTTAAATGAAATTCTGAGTATAAACGGCTAACCGATTATATTAAACGGTTAACCGTTAGTGAAGCTGCCTTAAGACTGTAAAAGGTTAACAGCTTAAGCCTTAACCGATAGGCATTTTATGAGATACTGGAAGTAATCGGCGAACCGTCAACGTAAAACGGCTAACCGATATCGTGAACTCTTTAAAGTTAAAAGGTTAACAGCTTAAGTCTTAACCGATAGGCATTTTGTGAGATATTGGAAGTAATCGGTAAACCGTTAACACATAACAGTTAACCGACAAGTCTCAGAATTCACATTCTTTGTTAACCCTTAACCATTTAGAGAAAACGGATCAAATGTTTTTGTTATGCAGGTTTCTAAAAGTTAACGGCAAAAGGGTAATGCTTAACGGTCAACCGTTTATTTGAAATCATGCTCAACGGTAACATTGACCAAAGAATAACGGCTAACCGTTAACAGTTAACGGCAAACCGTTTTCTATCAGATGAAAAAATAACAGCTAGTTTTTAGCTCCAACTATAAATAAGCCCATCAAATTTAAATCAAAGACTGACGACAACACAACTACTGAGCTTATATACGAGTTTACCAACTACAGAAAGCTTCAAATAGATTTGTACTTTATTCATTCACACATTGTGCTTTAACTTGTAACCCTGAAAGATTGTGTGAGAGATAAATCAATCTGTATTTCTCTATCTTGAGTAACTGCAAGTGTGAGGATATATTTGGGTTAAGAGATTGGTAATAATCTCTTGTTGTAAAGGTCCATTGACACCTGGGAAGTCAATTGTAAGTTGTTGAAGCCTTGAAGGCTTGCATAGTGGAATCCTCAAGCTTGGAGTACTTGGAGGCGTGGACGTAAGCGAGGATAGCCGACCCACGTAAAAATCATTTTGTTTGCTTTCTCTTCCCTATCTATTAATTTATTTATCACTGTCTATTTATTTATTCAATTATTTCAAATTTGTTAAAGAGTAATTGAGCGATTTATTTTCATAGTTATTAAAAACCCAATTCACCCCTCCTCTTAGGTAGTCTAGTTAGAATTTCAACACTTTTTGTTAAGAATAAGAACCAAGACATACTTGTTGTTCAAATTTATATTGATGATATTATTTTTGGTTCTACTAATGAGTCCTTGTGCAAAGAGTTTTCATCTTGTATGAGTAAGAAATTTAAAATGAGCATAATGGGAGAATTGAAGTATTTCCTTGGACTTCAAATTAAACAAAACAATGAGGGAATTTTCATCAACCAAGCTAAATATGTTAAAGATTTACTCAAGAGGTTTTGAATTGATGAATCAAACACTAAGGGCACTCCAATGAGCACAACAATCAAGCTTGACAAGAATAAAAAAGATAAAGAAGTTGATATTAAAAAGTATCGAGGTATGACCGACTCTTTACTTTACTTAACTACAAGTAGACCCGATATCATATTTAGTGTATGTTTGTGTGCAAGATTTCAATCATGTTCTAAGAAATCTCATTTGCTTGCTGTTAAAAGAATTTTTCGTTATTTGAGTAGAACCATAGATTTTAGACTTTAGTATCTTATAGGAACTCATATAGATTTGACTTGTTATTCAGATGCCGATTTTACTGGTTATAAAGTGGATAAGAAAAGTACTAGTGGAACTTACTATTTTCTAGGTCATTCTCTTGTTTCATAATTTAGTAAGAAAATAAACTCAGTTGCACTCTCAACTACTGAAGCGGAATATATTGTTGCAGGCAGTTGTTGTGCACAAGCTCTTTGGATGAAACAAACACTTAAAGATTATGGTATTAAATTTAAAAAAATTCATATCAAGTCTTATAATACTAATGCTATTAATCTTTCAAGAATCCCATTCAGCACTCTAGAACCAATCATATAGAGATTAGATATTATTTCTTAAGAGATCATATTCAAAAGGGTAATATTGCATTGGAGTTTATTTCTATAGAAAAATAACTCACCAATATTTTTACAAAACCCCTTTGCAAAGAACAATTTTCAAAAATTTGGCATGAACTTCAGATGATGAAATTTTTACATTGACATTTCTAAATATGCTATTAAGTTTACTCAATAACTGAACTTATAGGGAAATTCTACTGATTTTGACCTCTAAATCGTGCTTAAAATCAAAAAATTCCAAATCAAAACCATAATGGCAGTGGACTGGTGTTTAATCATTTTGATCAAATTTTTCACAATTTCTTGACATACTAAACTAAAATTCCTCTTTTTCTAGTTCTCTTCCACATAATAATCGGTTCATTTACTCCAAAATCCGTATTACAAAAGATTTCTTTCTATTCATCATAGCTGAGTCATCACAGAGACCTCAAAGGAGAAAACATACACCCTCTGTCAATCCAATACGACCACAAAAAACTTTTGAATTTGAAAGACTACACTTCTCTACAGCCACATTGTACGAACAATTTGAAGATCGTTTTATGGGTAGACAGGTACTAGACTCTTATTTTATGGACATAGATAATTTTCAAGACCTGATTATCTGTAGTAGAAGTGTTAGAAACATGCTTAGACCCTGGAAATCAGCTATTAATGTTAATAATAGATCTTACCCCAATCTAGTTCGGGTTTTCTATTCTAATATGGAATTATCAGTTAGCCGATTAGATAGAATAATTACTGTGGTTGGTGATATATTTATTGATTTTGATGTAGAATTTTTAATACCGTTATTCTTAGGATTGAGGATGAGGGTCATACATTTTATACCTCTAGAAAAATCCTGTCCTTTGATGATTTGGTCCATAATGAAGGTGTGAGAAATATATGTCGCCGAAGGGAGCTCAATGATGAGATATATGGTCTACCTTTCTGGGCTCAGTTATTGCCTTTTTAGGCTCGCGTTCGTCATAGTATTTTACAGCATATAATCACACTTAGAAGGGGTCATTCAGATGAGGTTACACGTATGGATGTTAGATTATTGGATAGTTTACTTAGTGGGCGACTTGTTAACTTGGGATATATTATTGTGCGTCATATGTTAACTACTTCTACGGTCACTTATCGCTTGTTTTCCTATGACAGTATCATAACTAAGATATTGTGATATTTTTATATACCAATACGGGAAGCGGTATATAAAGAGCTCAAGAGGATTGGTCGAGATGCAATGAGTAGTATTAGTTTCACTAGGAGGAATGACCAATGTTACAAGATTGCCAATGCCAAGAATCAGGACACCTTGATTACTTGTGAGGATGATAGAATGTTTAATGATATTTATCCTTCCAATCAACTTCCTGATTTTTGACTTGGAGCTCATCATCTACCTTCTCATCATTATATTCCTCAACTATTAGCCCTATTTAGTTCTGCCATGCCTAAGATGGATTCTGATCATCCCTCGAATCTTACGATAGCTTCAGCTCCTAAGCAGCCCTATGCTCCTCAGTAGTTTCCAACTCCAGCTCAGCCTCCTTTCTCTGATATTTTGCATTAGCTGGTTGCTGATATTCGCCAGGTTTCTGAGTTCCAACAAATGATTCTCGATCACATGGATGTTATTTCTCATGATCAGCAGCAGTTCCGGTTTCAGCTTCAGACCTTTCAAGAACTAAGCATTCATCATCATTCTGAGATCATTACTGAACAGCGACAACTTCTGGGGTATTTTGGGTATGACCTGGCAACACTTTGTTGAGTGTTAGAAAATATATATTTATAAAGGAGAAAATCGTCATTTTACACTTTAAATCTCACTAACATTGTTACTTTTATTTATTTAAGTATTTTGTTATTTAATTATATGTGTTTTATTATAATTGTATATTTTATGTATTTTAGGGGTATCATAATCGTTTCACAATAAACGAGTGATCAGACAGCAAAACGGACGTTATATTTGGACTTAGGACGGTCGAAAACCTTAAGAAGAGCATTAAAGGAAAAAGTCACTGTTCACACATACGGTACTGTTCACGATATTGTTCACGACACTGTTCATGTATACGGACCGATGATGTGGCAACTACCTACGACGTGGCAGTATCTGATTGGACGAATTATGTGGATTGACTGCTTATGTGGCGTTGACCGATGACGTGGCGTTGACCGATGATGTGTCACGATCTTATTGGACTAAATTTCTTATGTCATCGTAAAAACCGATGACGTGGCAAAGATCTCGGTGGAGTAGAAATCGGGTGTACAAAGACATACATGCGCTTACATGGGATTATTTACTATTCAGGCGGCATCGCATAAATGCAAATGTTGATTTGTTGATGTTGATGTTGACTGTTGACTGATGACGTGGCGCAATCCTAAGCATCCGAATTGTTTTTAATCCGATGGTCACGATTCACTCAATGTATCTATAAAAAGGGGGCTCTCCCCCCCTAATTTGGCACCCCTGAATTCATTTCTAAGCTTAGATTTCTGAAATTCCTTCTCCTTCTTGTAGTTTCTTTATATTTTAATAAAATTTCCTTTTTTATCCTTAGTTAAAATATAAGTGGCTAATTTCTTTTGAGCTTGGGTTGAAGGTGAAGTCTCAATATGTTCCATGGGCTTAATTTGGTAAATTTACTTTCTCTTCCCCTCTTATATTTGTGGTTGTTTTGACTTTTCGTCGACAAATAATAATAGTCTTGTCTGAATTCTGACCTGATTATACCTGGCAAGACCCAAGATGAGTTATTATTATTTAAGCACGATAAGTTCTCAAGCACCATACTTATTGGAGAGTGGTTCATAAGGTGTGGAATCCCCCCTTATGATTTAATTGGTATTAATATGGAATATTTAGCCCATGGAGCATGTTGATGCGGATCCGAATACCCAAGTGCTTTATTATAAGAGTTTCATTTTTAATTATTCCCGCCATTTTAATTCAACAATTTAGGATAAAAATACCATAATTTAATTATTCCCAATAAAAAGAAAATTAATTCGGCACATAATTAAAATCAACCTCCTCGTGGGATCGACAATCGTCACCATTAATCTATTCTACAATAGATTCGTGCGCTTGCGAGTTCATTAAAATTTGCACAACAAGTTTTTGGCGCCGTTGCTGGAGAGGTAAGTTATTTTAATTTGTTGAATTAATTTTTTTTTGTTTTCTTGTATTTTTCCTTATAACAAAATAATTCTATAATTTAATTTTTGTAATTTAAATTTTTGTAATTTAATTTCTGTAATTTAAATTTTTACAATTTAATTTTATTTTGTGATTTCTTTAACTTTCTGTACTTTAATTTTTACTTTACTTTTATTTGTAACTTGTTTTGTTTATCTTGTAATTTATTTTAGTTTATTCGTAGAATTAATTCATAGAATTAGTTTTTTTTTAAGTAATTCTTTTTGCTTTCCTTAAAAATTATAAAAAAAATTTAAAAATTTAAAAAAATATAAAAAAAAAAAGTGAATCTGTAATTTAATTTTGGTAATTTCAATAATTTAATTTCTTTGTAATTTCTTTAAATTTCTATAATTTAATTTCTTAGTTATTTTTCTTTGTAATTTTTATTTATTCTGTTAATTTATTATTCCATAGAATTAATTTTTTTAAGTAATTTTTTTCTCTGTAATTTAATTTTGTTTCTTTTTCTCTTCTTTATATTTCTGTAATTTAATTTTTTTATTTTTCGTTGTAATTTATCTTCTTATTTTATTTTTAGTTAATCTATTTCTTGTATTTTCTTTTTTTTGCACTCGGGAAAGTATATATTCATAGTAAGGTTATAACAACATCACAAGGTTAGTATTGTAATTTCTCTCTCCTCTTTATTTTTATTTGTTTTATCTTCATTTATTTTATTCTTTGCATGCATGGTCGAAGGTCATTATCACGTAATCTTGAACCTTTAGACCTTAATTTGGAAAAAACACTTCGCACACACAAACAAACTGTTTTTCAAAAGAAACTTAAAATGGAATTGCAAAATCAACAACCTAAACCACAAGAGAGGCCATTTAAGGATTATTTTAGTCCTTTAGCTAATTTGAGCACATCATGCATAAGGTACCCAAATGTAGCTGCTAGGAGTTTTGAATTAAAACTTAGTGTGCTAAACTATCTCCCCACATTCTATGGCCTAGAAAATGAGGACCCATATAATCATCTGAATGATTTTCATGCTATTTGTCAAATTTTAAATACGAGAATTTTTCAGATGATGATGTTAAACTTAGATTATTCCCATTTTCATTAAAAGATAGAGCTCGTTCATGGTTTAATACAATGCCTGCTAATAGCATTACATCATGGGAACAAATGGTAACTAAATTTTTAAATAAATATTTTCCAGTTCATAAAACCAATGCTATTCGCAGGGAAATTTTAGAGTTTACTCAAAGAGATGAAGAACAATTTTTCGAAGCATGGGAGCGATTTAATGGCTACTCTTGAAGTGTCCACATCATGGGTATGAGAAATGGCACCAATGCCAATACTTTTTGGAGGGATTATTGCCACATGTGCAAGAATGGCTAATGGCAACCAGTGGAGGAGAGTTAATGTCCAAAAGCGCATTAGAGATTTGGGAATTTTTCCAACGGCAATCGGATAATTCTCAACAACGGAGTCGATCACTCAGAAATACCAGGAGAATTAAGGGAGTGAATGAGGTTAACATTGGCGAGTCAAGCTCAGGAATTAAAGAAGTCAAAGAGATGGTTGAAGGCCTTGCTCGACAAATAGCATCTTTGACAACCGCTAAATCAACAGAGCCACATGACCATGACTCATATTCAGATCAAGCCAATGCCATAGGTATCATGAGAAAACCATCAAGCTACAACCCTTACTTCAACAAATATAACCCTGGATGGAGAGATCACCCCAATTTTTCATGGTCTCAAGGATTCCAACAAAATGGACCATCAGTTCCACCTCCACCAATGCAACCAGTTCCTCAAATGTCTCAAGCCTCTCAACCACTATTTAGACCATACAATCAGAATCCCAACCATTCTCAAACCAAACCATGGGAGGAGACATCCCAAAATTTCAGAAATCTTACTAACTCCAAGATCGAGCAGCAGAACCACACCATTGATGAATTACGAAATGAGATGAGAGCGAGCTTCAACTCACAAGCTCAATCTGTTTCAAGCCTTGAGAAAATGGTAGGACAACTTGCCTCTTCAATTCAAACATTGGCCATGACCATTGAAAAAGGCAAATTCCCAAGTCAACCAGTGCCCAATCCTAAAGCAGTAAATGAAGCAAATTCTAGTTCACCACAGCAGCATGGAGAGGTCAAAGCAGTGATGACCTTGCGAAAAGGAAAAGAAGTTGACAACAAAGTGGAGATGCCAAAATCAACTCAAATTGTACCTGTGAACTCGGAGGAATCATCATCAGAAGAGAAAGAGGAAACCAACTCACGAGAATATGTTCCTAAAGCTCCATTTCCTCAGAGGTTAGCTAAAGGAAAGAAAGGAAAATCCATAGGTGAGATTCTTGAAATCTTCAAACAGGTAAGTGTTAATATCCCTTTACTTGAAGCTATAAAACAAGTGCCATCATATGCCAAGTTTCTTAAAGACCTTTGTACTAAAAAGAGAAACATTCATGTTCAGAAAAAAGTCTTTCTAACGGAAAATATTAGTTCTATACTCCAACATAAAATGCCTCTAAAATGCAAAAATCCAGGCTCCCCCACTACTCATGTAGTATAGGGAACCACACAATTGAGAATGCTTTGTTAGATTTAGGAGCTAGTGTAAATCTGTTGCCTTACTCTGTTTTTGTGAAACTTGGACTGGGCGAATTACATCCAACTCCAGTGGTGTTACAGCTTGCAGATCGGTCCATAAAAATAACTTGTGGTATTGTGGAGGACGTGCTTATCCAGGTAGACAAGTTTTATTTTCTTGTTGATTTCATTGTAATTGACACTCAACTAGTGCAGGATTCAAAGAAACACATTCCTATTATTCTGGGCCGACCTTTCTTGGCAACTGCCGATGCACATATTCAATGCAGAACCGGAAATATGCAGTTGTCTTTTGGCAATATGACCATGGAACTCAATATCTTTAACATTGCTAAACAACCTCACAGTGCAGATGATGGAATTGTTAATGTGGATTTAATAGAAACACTAGTTGATAACAATTTTCTTTCAAACCTTAGTGATGACCCTTTGCAAACTTGTTTAACTCACTTTGGTTTAAATTTTGATATTTGATTCGATTGATGAAGTCAATGCTTTACTTGACTCAGCACCATCCATGGACACTAATAAATGGAAGTCAAGAGTTGAACAACTAGTGCTGTCAGAAAAGAAACTTAGCCCATCATCAGAATCACCACCAAAACTCGAACTCAAGCCATTACCCAACACTTTGGAATACGCATTCTTGGGAGAAGAAAGCACTTTACCAGTAATCATCTCTTCTTCCCTCAATGACGAACAAAAAGGTAAGTTGTTGGATGTTTTAAAAGAACATAAAGGAGCATTAGGATGGACCATAGCAGACATAAAAGGTATAAACCCAGTAGATTGCATGCATTACATTCATCTTGATGAAAATGCTAAACCTACTAGGGAAATGCAACGTCGGTTAAATCCTAACATGAAAGAGGTTGTTCGCACTGAAGTCCTTAAGCTATTAGATGCAGGTATCATTTACCCTATTTCTGATAGTTCGTGGGTCAGTCCTGTGCAAGTTGTTCCTAAAAAGTCAGGAGTTACAGTAGTCATCAATGCTGATAATGAATTAGTACCCACTAGAGTAACTACAGGATGGCGTGTATGCATTGATTACAGAAAGTTGAATCTGTCACACGTAAAGACCATTTTCCTTTACCATTTATCGATCAAATGCTTGATAGATTAGCGGGTCATGAGTTTTATTGCTTTCTAGATGGTTATTCAGGATACAATCAGATTCCCATAGCACTAAAAGATCAAGAGAAGACCACTTTCACTTGTCCTTTTGGCACTTTTGCATATAGGAGAATGCCATTTGGATTATGTAATGCACTTGCTACATTTCAACGATGCATGTTGAGCATTTTTTCTGATATGGTTGAACGATTCCTTGAGGTTTTTATGGATGACTTTTCTATTTTTGGAGATTCGTTTGATCAATGTTTACATCATCTAACACTAGTTCTGCAGAGATATATCGAGAAGAATTTAGTCTTGAATTGGGAGAAATGTCATTTTATGGTTAAACAAGGTATTGTTCTCGGTCACATCATTTCAAACAAAGGTATTGAGGTTGATAAAGCCAAGGTGGATCTCATTTCCAATCTTCCTCCACCTAAAACAGTCAGAGAAGTAAGATCTTTCCTTGGGCATGCTGGTTTTTATAGACGTTTCATTAAAGATTTTAGCAAAGTTTCTAGATCCTTATGCAATTTACTTGCTAAGGATGTACCTTTTGTCTTTGATGATTCATGTCTTGTGGCATTTGAAAAACTAAAGCAGTTGTTGACATCATCACCCATCATTCAAAGCCCCCAAATGGAACTTACCATTTGAGCTTATGTGTGATGCATCGACTATGCAGAGGAGCAAAGATTAGGACAACGAGTTGATCGAATTCCCATGTGATTTACTATGCTAGTATGACATTGAATGATGCACGATTGAATTATTCAACCACTGAAAAAGAAATGCTAGCAATTGTGTTTGCATTAGAAAAATTTCGATCTTATCTCATTGGTTGTAAAATAATTCTATTTACAGATCATGCTGGTCTTAAATATCTTCTCACAAAGAAGGATGCAAAAGCTAGACTAATTCGTTGGGTGCTACTTTTGCAGGAATTTGACTTAGAATTTAAAGATAAGAAAGGAACAGAAAATGTTGTGGCTGATCATCTTTCCCGTCTCCATTTTAACACAACAAAAGAACATTTACCTTTGAATGAGTCATTTCCAGATGAATAATTAATGAGTGTGGAAGTAGTACCATGGTATGCTGATATAGTTAATTATCTTGTTACAGGTCAACTTCCAGAGCATTGGACTAAACAGGATAAGGCCAAATTCTTTGCAGAAATAAAGAATTTCTTTTGGGATGATCCTTATCTATTTAAATACTGTGCAGACCAAATTATTAGACGATGTGTCCCAGAGAATGAATTTCAGAATATCTTTTCTTTCTGCCATGAACAAGCTTGTGGAGGCCACTTCAGTGCTAAGAAAACAGCTACTAAAATTTTACAATGTGGTTTCTATTGGCCAACTATATTTCGAGATGCTTACACCTTTTGTTCTTCATGTGATAGGTGTCAAAGAATAGGCAGCATTACACGAAGGAATATGATGCCACTAAACCCAATTCTGGTGGTTGAAATTTTTGACGTATGGGGTATCGATTTCATGGGACCTTTTCCTACATCTTTTGGCCATCAATACATATTGGTCGTTGTTGATTATGTTTCGAAATGGGTAGAATCTCTTCCATGTAGGAACAATGATCATAAAGTGGTAATAGGATTTTTGAAAAGCAATATTGTTTCCCGCTTTGGATTCCCTCGAGTAATAATTAGTGATGGTGGTGCCCACTTTTGCAATAAATTTTTCAAAGCACTTTTGACAAAGTACTCCATCACTCATAAAGTGGCGACCCCATATCATCCACAGACCAGCGGTCAAGTTGAGATCTCCAATCGAGAAATAAAGCACATTTTAGAAAAAACAGTGAGGCCCGACAGAAAAGATTGGTCGTTGCGGCTTGATGATGCATTATGGGCATATAGAACGGCTTTCAAGACTCCGATTGGGATGTCACCCTACAGGCTAGTGTATGGAAAAGCATGCCACCTACCTGTGGAACTCGAGCATCGTGCGTACTGGGCCATCAAGAAATTCAATTTTGACATACAGCAAGCTGGCTCAGAAAGAAGATTACAGTTGGCAGAACTTGAAGAAATTCGAAATGATGCGTACGAGAATGCCAAAATTTACAAGCAACAAATGAAAGTCTTTCACGACAAGCAAATTATGCGAAAATCTTTCACTCCAGGTCAGAAAGTACTTTTATTCAATTCTCGCTTACACTTATTCCCAGGTAAGTTACGCTCTCGATGGTCTGGCCCATTTATTGTTCATACTATTTTTCCACATGGGGCAATTGAAATTAAGGATCCAATGAATGGTGTCACTTTCAAAGTTAATGGTCAAAGATTAAAGCCATATCTAGAATACCAACCACATGAGAGGACAAATGAAATAAATTTGAGTGACCCACCTATTTTAAATTGAGGTTTTACTTTTCGGTGATTTGATTATTTATTTTCTTTATTTTTCTTTCTTTTATTCATTCTTTTGCTGATTGAAATTTTTTTTTTTGTGTTTGTTTAACCATTAAGTTTTTCTTATCCATTTAATCATGAGACAGTTCCTCTTAAACATTCTTAAACAGTATCGACGTATAAAATCTCATCTCGAGGTCGATACGATTTTGTAAAACACATCGTATCTGGCAGCTACAACCACCAGAGTTAGTAGCCTATGTTGAGGATTTAGAAAGCCAACTCCGAGAAATTGAGAGAGGCATCTACAACATCCAATTGGAGCTTGAGGTAAATTCAATAAGAGGACGATTTTAGTTTGTTTTGTGTGTTTTAATTTATTTTCTTGTTTGTGTGTTTTAGTTTGCTTTGTGTGTTTAAAGTTTGTAACCCCTGGTCAAGTGGCGGATAACGGTACTCGTGACAATCAAGTCGGTTACTTCAGTTTTTCTACAATAAGCGATATTTCGAGACGACGAGCGATATGGACAGAAATGAGATTTTAGAAAAGTTTCACAAACAATTCCCTTCGCTTCCTCGAATGCCCTACTTTTAATTTATAAAGCCCTACTCCAAACGCATGCGATTGCTTATGAAGAATAACATCCCCACGACATCCGTTGGTTAATCGAGGCAAAAGTTTAAGCAGTGAGTTACCTCCCATTTATTGCATACATGCCTGGTTGTGGTAAAGGAAATTATGCGAGAAAACGACGAGCTCGAAGACTTTCTGTTGCTTGTCATAAATGTGCCAGAATGATATGCAATAAAAAATCATGTTCTTTAGGAATGATGTCTGATAACAGAGAAGATAAGATTCAATTCATTAGGGATGGCTTGAATAAGGAGTCATTGGATGATATCCTTTTGTCTCTTGAAACGCATCCCAGTGGATACGTCCAACATGCAATACTTGATTATGGCCATTATTCCGAAAGAATGTGCAAACTTAGTCTCGGGAATCGACTATAAAAGACTGCTTGCGGTTTGTAAGAAAACTGGATGGGAAGCCTATCCTCGACCTATAGAGGGCGTTCAAGCTGTTTCTGGACGTAAAACCAGAGGAAGATGTGAGCCAAAATCACAACTATCTGTAAATATCCTTTTACCTCTCTGTTCTTTTATTTCACTGTTATTTTACTATTTGCATTATTGTTGTTTAATAATTTCATTTACTTTTTCTTTTTACTATTTTTTTTTTGACTTTTGAGCTATGTGCCTTACATGTTAATTGACATAATGTCTCATACACAGTTGTAACCAACTGTCACCAAGGTCTTTAAATGTGAATTGTTTTTACTGAGCACTCACGAGTTGTTTTTGAGCAATATCTTAATGGCAGCTTCTTCTAGTAAAAAATTCAAGAACATTTGTGTGCTTTCTGGGTTCCATTATGGCAAACATAAAGAGTTCATGGAGGCAGCCATAGATCTTGGTCTAAGAATAGCAGAGAGAAAATTGCACTTGGTGTATGGAGGAGGTGACCGAGGGTTATCCAAAATGGTATCAGAAGCTGCTTTTGTCAGAGGAAGCCAAGTGTTAGGCATCATCCCTAAAATCCTAAAACCTTTGGGTTGTTTGTCTCATTCACCAACTGAAGAGGAGTTAGTCGTCTCAGGTATGCAAGAACGAATAACTGAAATGTTAAATCATGCCGATGCTTTTATTTTCCTTCCAGGCGATCTTACAACTCTTGAGGCACTAATGACATTAGCATCTTAGTCCCATCTGAACATTCATCAGAAACCCATTGGTTTGTTAAATGTCAATAACTTTTATGATGGCTTTCTCGCATTTCTTAACCATGCAATAAAGAATTATTTTATTCCTTCCTCAGTGAAAAACATCTTTATTTGTGCACACACTGCTAATACGCTACTTGATCTGTTACAAGCTTATCAACCAGAGCCAGATCCCAAGGCTATTGTGTTGGAGTGTTCAAATAATGATGGTAACAGTAGCGGCAGTAAGAAGTACAAATTAGATTTAACTCTCCGCTTGTAAATATTTTCTTCTGTATTGCAGCACCCAGGTGATGTCTTCTAAACTCTACTTCTTTCCTTTCAAACATTGAGGATAATATTTCGTTCTGGTTGGGGGGAGGGAATAGTAGACAATTGTGGAATGTTGAACTAACCATGATTAGCTTTTTGAATAGAAGATGGCTGAATATGGAGTATACTAACTCTAGAAACGCATCTTCTTAGTTAAAAAAAAAAACAAAACAAAAACAATATATATATATATATATATATATTTGTGTGTTTCTAACCTTTCATTTTTCTCCTTTATAAATATATGTTTTCAAGTTTTTAAAGTCGAAGATGGCTGAATATGAAGTGTAGTAACTCTAGAAACGCATCTTCTTTTGTAAAAAAAAATAATAAAAAAAAAATATTCATTTTTCTTTAATTTTTCTGCATGTATGTTTTCTTTTTATGTTTAGAATAGGTTGGGGGGAAATAATTCCAATTAAAAAAAAATTTGTGAGTTCTTGATATTGGATAATATGATGACTTTTGAATTTTAGTATTTGTATTATCTTTGGTCTTAAGTGATGTTACACCATGTTTACTATTCTACATGTTGATGTTGGGGACAAATATGAGTTGCTTGAAAGAATGCACATGTCATAATAAATTTCAAGTGAGTTTTTTAGACTATTAATTTTTCTCTGAGAGTAACCCTTTTTGCCCATTCTTCATGTAGCTTAGCAGTTTATTATTTCATACATGATCTCTAGATTTTCTTTGAGTCAACCCTTTAAAAAAAAAAAGTGTGTGTTACTGCATCTAAATGTCCACTTAATTAGTAGATATGGAAGATTATTTAGAGTCCTAAAAGATGATGGAAGGCCATTTTTGACCCGTTTGAGCCTTTCTAGCCATCCCTATTATTTAATATCCATAGTTAGCCCTTTTGAGCCTTTTATTTAAAAAAAAAACCTTTTCTTTATTAACTTATCATCCTGACCCATTCCAATTCGGAGTATTACCCGATATCATACAAATTCCATCCACCTATTCATGTTTGAGAAAAAAAATATAAATAATTATTTTGTTCAGTGAAGTTGTGCCATATAAAAAAAAAAGAAAAAAAAAGAAAAAAAATAAAAAAAAAAGAGAAAAAAAAGATGTACAATAGTAATAAATAAGCAAAATGTATCATGTAAAAAGTTCTTGAATTTTTTTTCTCTCAAACATATATATTTTGTTTCCCTATTTTCCTTTCTTTCTTAGCTATGTCCCTAACCTACGTTACGTCCTAATAAAAGTCCTTCCTGATTTTAGGGAACTATAGTCTAACATAAAAGCTAGTTATATGGGTAATTAAGATGTAGTGATGCATATAAAATAAAAATAAAATAAAATAAAAATGATGAATACATTGGGTTGACTAATACTTTATTTGAGATCGTATTATTTCTAAGCTATAGGCAAATTTTTCATCTTGGTGAGAGTGTGTGATATTTCTTTATTATTTTCTCTCAATTTACCATTCATTGTAGTGACAAAATTTTATTGGGATTAATTTCTTTGTGAGAGTGTCACTACAACCGGTGAGATTTTGGGGTTGGATATGTCATTCTTAAAAGTGGCTTGATTACTATTGCTACAACAAAATCTGCTGGACTGATACATATGGATGGTTGATGTGGGTGTGATATTCCTTTAGACTAGAGATAATGCTTAAACTTTTATTTGATTGTTATCATTAATCTGATTGAATAAACACGTGTGTTAAAAAAAAAGATTTTGAATTTTATCTTCGCTTTATTTGCTAGGGACTAGCAATAAGCTGGTTGGGGGGTGTGTTGAGTGTTAGAAAATGTATATTTATAAAGGAGAAAATCGTCATTTTACACTTTAAATCTCACTAACATTGTTACTTTTATTTATTTAAGTATTTTGTTATTTAATTATATGTGTTTTATTATAATTGTGTATTTTATGTATTTTAGGGGTATCATAATCGTTTCACAATAAACGAGTGATCAGACAGCAAAACGGACGTCATATTTGGACTCAGGACGGTCGAAAACCTTAAGAAGAGCATTAAAGGAAAAAAGTCATTGTTCACACATACGGTACTGTTCATACGTACGGTACTGTTCACGATACTGTTCACGACACTGTTCATGTATACGGACCGATGATGTGGCAACTACCTACGACGTGGCAGTATCTGATTGGACGAATTATGTGGATTGACTGCTTATGTGGCGTTGACCGATGATGTGTCACGATCTTATTGGACTAAATTTCTTATGTACTGTAGATCGATGACGTGGCAGCATCTCAGTGGAGTAGAAATCGGGTGTACGAAGATATGCGCTATACATGGGATTTTTACTATTGGCGGCATTCTTGCACAAATGTTGATCGTTGACGGTTGATCGCTGATTGTTGATCGATGACGTGGCGCAATCCTAAGCATCCGAATTGTTTTTAATCCGATGGTCAAGATTCACTCAATGTATCTCCAACAGGGTGCTCTCCCCCTAATTTGGCACCCCTGAATTCATTTCTAAGCTTAGATTTCTGAAATTCCTTCTCCTTCTTGTAGTTTCTTTGTATTTTAATAAAATTTCCTTTTTTATCCTTAGTTAAAATATGAGTGGCTAATTTCTTTTGAGCTTGGGTTGAAGGTGAAGTCTCAACATGTTCCATGGGTTTAATTTGGTAAATTTACTTTCTCTTCCCCTCTAATATTTGTGGTTGTTTTGACTTTTTGTCGACAAATAATAATAGTCTTGTCTAGTTACAGCCCTGGTTATACCGGCACCCTAGTACAAGGTTATTATTATTTGGCACGATAAGCCATTGGCACCATACTTATTGGAGAGTGGTTCATAAGGTGTGGAATCCCCCCTTATGATTTAATTGGTATTAATATGGAATATTTAGCCCATGGAGCATGTTGATGCGGATCCGGATACCCAAGTGCTTTATTATAAGAGTTTCATTTTTAATTATTCCCGCCATTTTAATTCAACAATTTAGGATAAAAATACCATAATTTAATTATTCCCAATAAAAAGAAAATTAATTCGGCACATAATTAAAATCAACCTCCTCGTGGGATCGACACTCGTCACCATTAATCTATTCTACAATAGATTCGTGCGCTTGCGAGTTCATTAAAATTTGCACAACACACTTCTGCGACAGCTTCCCTTCCACGACCTACCTTTTCCCGACTTCTCTCTTTACGACCTTCCACTACGAGACCTACCTCTTCGTGACCCACTTCTATGCAACCTCGTACTTCGCGGTGAGCTTCTTAGTTTCTGCATTCTTTCTTGTTTTGATTGTTTCATATATACATTCCATATTTTGATTATATTTTTCTTCTTTAACTTATCTATATTTTGTTTGATGGATGAGCTTATTCATTGAGTATTTTCTCCTTAAGTATCTGTAACTATTGTTGTTTATATTATTTACTCTAGATTGAAGTTTTTAGATATGGATGGTTGCTTAGTTACCTTTGGAAGTGTTTTTACTCTTATGTTGTTCTTTAAGGATTTCTCAAATTTTTAAGGGGAGACTCTATCGAAAATTTACCGAAATCATGGGTGACAACTTGCCTTTCTTTACTTTTCACATATTCTTTATGTTGCTTTTCGCATATTCTTTTTTATGATTAAGAGGGCGAAAAACATAAAAATCTTAAAATAAAATTTTGTATCAAAAAATATATTCTTGTGACAAAAGTATTTTAAGTCATATATGTAGAAGGAGCATATAATTAGGGGGAGCACAATATTTTGAATATGTTTGTCATCATAAAAAAGGGAGAGAATGTTAACATAAACATATTTTGTTTATTGATTTTGATGATCAGACAATTAATCTCTGTTGATAATGTTATTCAAAATTCAGATATTTTCTTAAAAGTAAAAACTCTCTACATGTGTTTACAAGCCTTAGAGAAATTGGAATATTTTGCACAAAAATATAATTTTCTGGGTATAATCGTTAAATCGTTAATTTTAACAGTTAACCGATAAAATGTAAACAGGTTGTTTTCCAAGAACTTCAATCAAGTGTCTTATAACTCACTAAAAATCAAACACATAAATTAAAACAGCTAACCGTTAACATATAACGGATAACGATAATATCCAGATCTTCATATCTTGATTAATCCTTCACCGTTAAGAGGAAACTAGTTAAGCATCTTATTTTATAAGTTGTTAAAAATTAACTGCAAACAGTTAACATATAATGGCGAACCGATAATACCCAGATTCTCATATCTTGTTAGTCTTTTACTATTTAAAGGAAACCAATTAATCTTTCTGTTTTATAAGTTGCTGGAAATTAACAGTACGCCATTAATAGATAACGGCTAATTGATAATATCCAGACCAATGGTCTTTATTAGTCTTTAACCATTTTAGCAAAAACTGATAGAGGATTTTCGTTGTGCAGGTCCTTGGATTTGACGGCGAAAGAATAATTATTAACAGTCAACCGATAATTTGAAATCAAGCCCAACGGTAACATTAACCAGTGCAAACGGTTATCCGTTGATGATTAACAGTAATCCGTTTTCTGTCAACAAAGATGAATAATGTTCGGCTCCAACTATAAATAAGTCCATCCAAGTCAAAAAAAACAACACAACTACTGAGCATATACACAAATATATGATCTACATTGAGCTTTAAGTAGATTTTTTACTCCATCTACTCACACATATTGGGCATTGGGCATTGATTTGTAATCTTGAAAAATTGCGTGAGAGAAAAATTAATTTGTGATCTTTTTTTTTAGTGATTGTAAGTGTTAGAATACATGTCGATTAAGAGATTGGAAAAAATCTCTTCTTATAAAGGTATATTGAGATCATGGAAGTCAATTATAAAATTTTGAAGCCTTGGAGGCTTGCTTAGTGGAATCCTCAGGCTCGGTGTGCTTGGAGGCATGGACGTAGGTGGAGATAGCCCAATCACGTAAAAATTATTTTGTTTGATCTCTCTTACTCCATCTCTCTATTTTTTTAATTGTTCATTTTTTATTTATCTCAAATTTAATTGCTTAATTTATATCACTTTGAGTTTTTTGTTTGCTGAAATTTTAAAAACCTAATTCACACCTCTTCTTGGATTATCTAGTTAGTATTTCAGAGTTCTTATGGGGAATAAGAATAAGTGTGAAATTATTAGAATGGGATCTGTCAAAATTAAAATGTTTGATGGAATCATCAAAACTTTATACTGTGTAAGTCATGTCCTTGAAATAAAGAGAAATTTAATCTCTTTAGGCATGTTAGATAGCTTTGAATATTCATTTAAATATGATAATAATGGTATAAGAGTGACTAAAAGGGATTATATTGCGAAGACAAGCGAAAAGAAGAATGAGTTGCATGTATTGGTTAGTTATTCCATTTCTGCAAATGTTATAATGTCAATAAAATATGATATAGATGAAACAAGATTGTGGCATCTTAGGCTTATCCATATGTGTATAAAAGGGTTACAGGAACATGAAAAGCAGGATTTATTGTTTGTAGATAAAATCAATACCCTTGAATTCTATGACAATTGTGCTTTTATGAAGGCACACACAGTCAAGTTCTTAAAAAAAGTGAATATATCTACATATGTTTTAGAATGTGTTCACTCTAACTTAAGAGGACCAACTCAAGTGCCATCTATATTAAAAGAAAGATATTTCATGACCTTGATTAATGATTACTCAAGGAAAGTGTAGCTTTATATATTGAAAACTAAAGATCAGGCTTTAGAAAATTTTAAGGTCTAGAAAGCTTTGGTTGAAAATCAAAGTGGAAAGAAACTGAAGGCTTTAACAACTAATAATGGCCTAAAGCTTTGTAACAAAGAATTTGATGACTACAGTAAAGAACATAAAGTTCTAAGGCATAAAACTATCAGACTTACTTTTCAGCAAAATGGCATAGCAGAAAGAATGAATAAGACACTTATTAATAAAACCAAATGTATATGCTGATTCACCCTAAACTTTCAAGAAGTTTTTAGGCAAAGGCAGTAAGTGCAGTTTACTATTTGGTCAACAGGAGGCCTTCATCGGCAATTAATTCTAAAGCACTATAAGAAATCTAGTCAGTGAGGCCTGTAAATTATGACAACCTTAGAATTTTTCGTTGTTCTGCTTATACACATGTAAATCAAGGCAAACTTGAACTAAAGGCCTTGAAAGCTGTTTTTGTTAGCTATCCTAATAGCGTTAAGGGATATAGAATTTGGTGTAGATAGCCTAGAAGGTGCATTATCAGTAGGGATATTATTTTTAATGAAATAACTATGGTTAGGGCTAAAAAGGAAATAACAAAAAGTAATGAACATGCTGAATGAGATATCAGTAAACCAGTTTGAAATACTAACTAGACAACCCAAGAGGGGGGTGAATTGGATTTTTAAAATTTTAGAAAACAAAAGATTAAAGAGGATATAAATTAAGTAATTAAATTTGAGATAAATAAATAAATGAACAATAAAACTAGAGAGATAGAGTAAGAGAGATCAAACACAATAATTTTTACGTGGTTCGGCTATCCCCGCCTATGACCATGCCTCCAAGAACACAACGAGCTTGAGGATTCCACTAAACAAGCCTCCAAGGCTTTAAAGTTTTACAATTGACTTCTAAGGTGTCAATAAATCTTTACAAGAAGAGATTTTTCCAATCTCTTAATCTAAGTGTATCCCAATACTTACAATCACTCTAGAATAAAGATCACAAATTAATTTTCCTCTCACACAATTTTTCACGATTACAAATCAATGCCCAATGCCCAATGTGTGAGTAAAAAGAATTATTTTTAAGCTCAATGTGGATTGTGTATCTGTGAGTATGCTCAGTAGAAGTGTTGTTGTGCCCTTGATCTGACTTGGATGGACTTATTTATAGTTGTAGCCGAAAAATAGCCATTATTCAATCTTTTTGACATAAAACGGATTACCATTAGTCGTTAATGGATAACCGTTTTCTCTGGTCAATGTTATCATTGGCCTTGATTTCAAATTATCGATTGGTTGTTAATAAATGCTCTTTCGCTGTTAGAATCTAAGGACCTACATAACAAAAATCATCTATTTGTTTTTGCTAAATGGTTAAAGAATAATAAGGATATTAACCTGGATATTATCGGTTAGTCGTTATATATTAATGGTGTACCGTTAATTTCCAGTAACTCATAAAACAGAAATCCTAACTGATTTCATTTAAACGGTAAAAGATTAACAAAATAAGAGAATCTAGATATTATCGGTTAGTTGTTATATATTAATGGTATACCGTTAATTTCTAGCAATTCATAAAATAAACAGCTTAACTGGTTTCCTTTAAATGGTAAAAGATTAACAAAATAAGAGAATCTGGATATTATCGGTTAGCCGTTATATGTTAACGGTTAGCCGTTTTAATTCAAGTGTTTGATTTGTTGAAGTTCTTAGAAAACAGCCTCTTTGCATTTTATCGGTTAACCGTTAAAATTAACAGTTTGCCGATTATGCCCAGAAAACCATATTTTTATGCAAAATACTCCAAATTTCTCTAAGACTTGTAGACATATGCTAAAAGTTTTAACTTTTAAGAAAAATATCTGAATTTTCAACAAATATTATCAACATAGGTTAATTGTTTGTTATCATCAAAATCAATAAACAAAACATGTATATGTTAATATTCTCCCCCTTTTTAATGATGACAAACAATTTTAAAAATATTATGCTCCCCCTAACTATATACTCCCCCTACATATATGACTTAAAATATTTCTGTCAAAAGAACATGTTTTAGAAGCACAAGATTTTATGTTTTTCTTCCCCTTCATCATCAAAAAGAGTATGGAAAAAAAAACATAAGAGTAAAAAAGGAAAAGCAAATTGGTACACATAATTTTGAAAAAATTTGGGCAGAGTCTTCCCTTAAAATTTGAGAAATCCTTAAGTACAATATAAGAGCAAAAACACTTCCAAAATCAAACATACACATCCCAACAACTTCAACGCCAGATAATTCAGAATAATGTAGGCAGTCATAAGAAGAATAAATATGTATAAATTCAAATAGCACATCCATAAAAAATATAGTTAAGAGAAAATACAATCAAAATATGAACTGTTTATGTGAAATAACAAAACAAACTGGAACTAAGAGGCTTGTCGCAAAGAAGGAGGCTGCGTAGAGGTAGGTCACGTAGAAGTAGGTCGGGAAGAGGTAGGTCTCGTAGTGGAAGGTCGGGAAGAGGTAGGTGGTGGAGGAGAAGCTGCTGCAGTGGTGCTTCTAGGGTCATACCCAAAATACCTTAGAAGTTGTCAATGTCCAGCAATAATCTCATACTGATGATCGAAGCTCACTCTTGAAGGGTCTAAAGCTGAGTCCGGAGCTGTTACTGATCATGAGAAATAGCATCTATGCGATCAAGGATCATCTATTGGGTCTCAGAAATCTGGTGAACATCAACAACCAGCTGATGCAAAATATCAGAGATAAGGGGCTATGCTGAAGCTGGAGGCTGCTCAAGAGCATAGTGCTGCTTAGGAGCTGGAGGCTGCTCAAGAGCATAGTGCTGCTCAGGAGCTGGAGGGACTACAGAGACCTAGGGATGATCAGAATCCATCTCAGGCATGTCAAAACTAGAGGGGGCTGATGGTTGAAGAATGTTGTACAAATTTTATTGAACTTGCAAGCGCACGAATCTATTGTATAATAGATTAATGGTGACGAGTGTCGATCCCACAAGGAGGTTGATTTTAATTATGTGCAGAATTAATTTTCTTTTAATGGGAATAATTAAATTATGTTAATTTTATCCTAAATTTTGAATTAAAATAGCGGGAATAATTAAAAATGAAACTATTATAATAAAGCACTTGGGTATCCAGATCTGCATCAACATGCTCCATAGGCTAAATATTTCATATTAATGTCAATTAAATCATAAGGGATCCCTCCACACCTCATGAACCACACTCAAATAAATATGGTGCTAAGGGCTTATTGTGCCAAATAATAATAAACTTGTACTAGGGTGTCGGTTTAACCAAAGCAGTATCTAGACAAGACTATTATTATTTGTCGACAAAAAGTCAAATAACCACAAATATCAGAGGGGAAGAGAAAGTAAATTTACCAAATTAAGCCCATGGAATATGTTGAGACTTCACCTTCAACCCAAGCTTAAAAGGAAATTAGCTACTCATATTTTAACTAGGGATAAAAAGGAAATTTTATTAAAATACAAAGAAACTACAAAAAAAAGAAGAAATTTCAAAAATCTAAGCTTAAAAATGAATTCAAGAGTGTCAAATTAGGGGGGAGAGCCCCCTTTTTATAGATACATTGAGTGAATCGTGACCATCGGATTAAAAATAGTTCGGACACTCAGGATTGCACCACGTCATCAGTCAACAGTCAACATTTAAATAGTAAATAATCCCATGTATGCGCATATACCGTACACACGATTTTTGCTCTACTGAGATGCTGCCATGTCATCAATCTACAGTACATAAGAAATTTAGCACAATAAAATTGTGACACATCATCAGTCAATGCTACATCATCGGTCAATGCCACGTAAGCAGCCAATTTCACATAATTCGTCCAATCAAATACATATATGTGAACAGTGACTTTTTCTTTTAATATTCCTCTTAAGGATTTCGACCGTCCTGAGTCCAAATATGACGTCTGTTTTGCTATCTAATCACTCATTCATTGTGAAACGATCGTGATGCCCCTAAAATACATAAAATACATAATTATAATAAAACACATATAATTAAATAACAAAATACTTAAATAAATAAAGGTAGCAATGTTAGTGAGACTTAAAGTGTAAAATAACGATTTTTTCCTTTATAAATATATACTTTCTAACACTCAACAAGGAACACAACGAAGAGAAGATGGAGGACGAGCTCCAAGTCAGAAATTAGGAAGTTGATCATGAGGATAAATATCATTAAGCATTCTATCATCCTCAGGAGCAATCAAGGTGTCCTGATTCTTGGCATTGGCAATTTTATGCCATTGGTCATTTCTCCTAGTGAAACCAATACTACTCATTGCATCTCGACCAATCTTCTTGGCCTCTTTGTATACCACTTCCCGTATTGGTACATGAAAATGTCTCAATATCCTAGTTATGATACTACCATAGAGAAGCAAACAATGGGTAACTGCTGGAGTGATTAACATATGACACACAATAATATATCATAAGTTAGCAAATCGCCCTCTGAGTAAACTATCCAACAGTCCAACATCCATACGTGTAACCTCGTCTGAGTGACCCCTTCTAGGTGTGATAATATGCTGCAAAATACTATGAAGAATGCGAACCTAAAGAGGCAATAATTAAGCCTGGAAAGGTAGACTACATATCTCATCACTGAGTTCCCTATGACAACATATATTTGTCACACCCTCATTATGGACAAAATCATCTCTGGACAGTGTTTTTCTAAAGGTATAAAATGTAGTACCCTCATCCTTAATCCTAAGAATAATGGTATTCAAAAATTCGACATCAAAGTCAATAGATATACCACCAACCACAGTGACTATTCTATCCAAACAGCTAGTTGATAATTTCATATTCAAATAGAACACCCGAACTAGATTGGGGTAGGATTTATCATCAACATTAATTCTAAATCCCAAGAGCATGTTTCTAACATTTCTACCATATATAATCAGGTACTGAAAATCATCTATGTCCACAAAGTAATAGTCTAATACCTGTCTACCCATAAAATGATCCTTAAATCATATGTACAATACGGCTGTAGGAAAGTATAAACTTTCAAATTCAGAAGTTTCTCGTAGTCGTGTAGGGTTGACAGAGGGTGTATGTTTCCTCCTCTGAGGTCTCTGTGATGACTCAGCCATGATGTATAGAAGAAATATTTTGGAATATGGATTTTAGAGTAAATGACCCAATTATTATGTGAAAGAGAAGCTGAGAAAGAAGAATTTTAGGTCAATATGTCAAGAGATTGTGAAAAATTTGATCGAAATGATCAAACTCCAACCCGCTGCTATTAGGGTTTTGATTTGAGATTTTTTATTTTGAGTACGATTTAAAGTTTTGAATCGCTAAAATCTTCCTAAAGATGATTAAAAGGCTTTTTATTAGTGTAAAATGTTGCGAAAATGGAGAAAATCTAAGAAAAAATGAGATGAAAAACTTTGGTTTTGCAACAATGGCGGAAACGGTAAGAGGGTAAGTGAGAAAAAGGGGAAAAACTATGACCAGTTATATAATTTGCGATAACGGTAAACTATTTATCATAAACGGTGAGAGACTAAATTTTTGATAGTGTGTAATGAATAAACGGTTAAAGATTAAGGTTAAACGGTGAAGGATTAAGGTTAAAGTAGCTCTTTGTCTTTAAACAGTTTACCTTTAATTGTAAATGGTGATGGGGTAATAGTTGAGATACTTCTAGTCATTAAACGGCTTACTGTTACCTTCAAACGATGAGAGGGTAAAGAGTAGACAAAAATATCTTAGTTTCTGGAGATAAACGGTAAACTGTTTATAATGAAACAGTTATCCATTTGTTTGTTTCGCATATTAGTTTCAATATCTGACCATCAAAGATAACATATTAAGATCATGACTTTGATCTCAAAGTATTCTAAGGTCATTTTAATGCCAAATTCATGAACATATGTATTTTAAAACAATTAATTCATACAAAACTAACATACACATTACTAGGATATTAAAACATCATATCATAAGTTCAGTTATTGAATAAACATAATAGCATTTTTAGAAATGTCAATGTGAAAATTTCATCATCCCAAGTTCATGCCGAATTTTTGAAAATTGTTCTTCGCAAAGAGGTTTTGTAAAAATATCGGCAAGTTGTTTTTATGTAGAAATAAATTCTAATGTAACATCACCCTTTTGTACATGATCTCTTAAGAAATAATGTCTAATCTCTATATGCTTGGTTTTAGAGTGCTGCATAGGATTCTTCGAAAGATTAATAGCACTAGTGTTATCACATTTGATAGGAATTTGTTTAAGTTTAATGCCATAATCTCTAAGTGTTTGTTTTATCCAAAGAGCTTGTGCACAACAACTGCCTGCAGCAATATATTCCGCTTCAGTAGTTGAGAGTGCAACTGAGTTTTGTTTCTTACTAAACCATGAAACAAGAGAATGACCTACAAAATGACAAGTTTCACTAGTACTTTTCCTATCCACCTTATAACCAGCAAAATCGGTATCTGAATAACAAGTTAAATCTATATGAGTCCCTCTAGGATACCAAAGGCCAAGATCTATAGTTCCACTTAAATAACAAAAAAGATTTTTAATAACAAGCAAATGAGATTCCTTAGGACATGATTGAAATCTTGCACATAAACATACACTAAACATGATATCAAGTCTACTTGCAGTAAAGTAAAGTAAAGAGCCGATCATACCTTGATATTTTTTAATATCAATTTCTTTACCTTTTTCATCCTTGTCAAACTTGATTGTTGTACTCATTGGAGTGCTCTTGGTGTTTGATTCATCAATTCTAAATCTCTTAAGCAAATCTTTGACATATTTAGCTTGGTTGATGAAAATTTCCTCATTGTTTTGTTTAATTTGAAGTCCAAGGAAATATTTCAATTCTGCCATCATACGCATTTCAAATTCATTACTCATACAGGATGAAAACTCTTTGCGCAAGGACTCATTAGTAAAACCAAAAATAATATCATCAACATAAATTTGAACAACAAATATGTCTTGGTTCTTATGCTTAACAAAGAGTGTAGTATCGGCTTTTTCTATTAAAAAATTATTATCAAACAAGAAATTTTTAAGCCTATCATACCATACTCTAAGTGCTTATTTTAATTCATACAATGCTTTTGATAGCTTATAAACATGATCTGGAAATTTTTCATTTTCAAAACCAAGAGATTGTTTCACATAAACTTCCTCCATAATATAACTATTTAGAAAAGCACTTTTAACATCCATTTGAAATAAAATGAAGTCTTTATGACATGCATATGCTAGCAACATTCTAATAGATTATAATCTAGCTACGGTGCAAATGTCTCATCAAATCAATTCCTTCTTCTTTGTTGTATCCTTGAGCAACTAATCTATTTTTATTCCTTACAACCACACCGGATTCATCCATCTTATTTCTAAATACCCATTTATTTCCTATGATAGATTGATGTTCTGGTTTAAGAACTAATACCCATACTTTATTTCTCTCAAATTGATTTAACTCCTCTTACATTGCCATAATTCAAGATTTATCATTTTCCGCATCCACAAAGAATTTTGGTTCAATTTGAGATATAAATGCAGCATGCTCACATGTATTCCTAAGTGATGATCTAGTTGTAACACCTCTAGATGGATCTTCTAAAATGGCATCCTTTGGATGAGAAGAAACACACCTCCACTCCCTGGAGAGTGCTTGAGAAGTACCTTGATTTTATTCTGCACTTATTTCTTCATGTTGTTCGACTTGATTTTCTGCATTCTTTTGGTTGTTCTTTGATGAATCTTCTTGAATATTTTCATCTGCATCATCACTAACAGTAACTTTCTCAATAGATGAGGTATTAGACTCATCAAACATAACATGCATAGGCTCTTCCACAACCAAAGTTTTTTTATTATAAACTCTATAAGCTTTGCTTGAGTTTCAATACCTAAGAAAGATACCAACATCAGATTTTGGATCAAATTTTCCAAAATTATCTTTTGTGTTTAAAATAAAGCATTTACATCCAAAAACTTTGAAATAACCAATGTTGGGTTTTCTATCTTTCTAAATCTCATAAGGAGTTTTATTGAGATGAGATCTAATCAACACCCGATTTAAAACATAACAAGCGAAACTGACGGTTTCGACCCAAAAATATTTAGGTAATGCATTTTCATTTAACATGGTTCTAGCCATTTCTTGAATAGATCTATTCTTTCTCTCAACAACTCCATTTTGTTATGGAGTTTTAAGTGATGAAAATTGATGCTCAATTCCAAATTCATTACAAAAAGTCTCAAATGCATGATTTTCAAATTCTCTACCATGATCACTTCTAATACAAGAAATAGAACAGCTTTTTTCATTTTGAACCTTTTTACATAAAATTCTAAACGCATCAAAGGCATCATCTTTATTACCTAAGAATAATACCCATGTGTATCTAGAATAATCATCCACAATTACAAAAGCATAATACTTGCCATTTAAGCTAGCATATCTAGATGGTCCAAACAAATCCATGTGAAGCAATTAAAGTGGCTTTGAAGTAGAGACATGATTCTTGTTTTTAAAAGAAGTTTTGATTTATTTTCTAAATTGACAAGCTTCACAAATTTTATCCTTTTGAAAACTAATTTTTGGAAGTCCTTTAACCAAATCATTTTTTGAATTTTTAAAATTAAATCCATGTTTGCATGACCTAGTCTTCTATACCATAACCATCCATCATCATGCAATGCCGAGAAACATTTATCAATGGTAGATGCACAATCTATATTAATAGTATAGACATTAATACATTTATTTCCTATAAATAAAATTTTTCCATTATATGCATTTTCAATAATGCATCTAGATTTATCAAAAATTACTTTATAACTCTTATCACATAATTGACTAATACTAAGAAAATTATGTTTCAAGTTTTCAACTAAGCACACATTTTCAATAAGAGTAGAAGATACGTTACATATATTGCCAATACCAATTATCTTTCCTTTTGAATTATCTCTAAAGGATACATCTCTACCATTTTCGATCTTGGTAAAACTTGAAAACCAAGCATAATTTCCTATCATTTGTCTTGAACTCCTACTGTCCAAGTACCATTTATCTTTCTTCTTCTTTAAGCCCTACAGAGAAAATTTCAGGTCTTAGGTATCCAAATCTTTTTGGGTCCTTGAGTGTCAGCAATGGTTCCTTTTGGAACCCAAATATATTTTACACCATAATAAGCATTTCTTTTCACAGGACATCTATTTTTTATGTGACCATTTCTATTGTAATAGTGACAAATAATTTTATGACCATTAGTGGATGAAACTTTAACAAAATAATTCTTATAATATTTTTGCTTCAAGTTAGGCTTATACCCAAGTCCTCCTTTATCAAAGACACATTTTTTAGAGTTAAGTACATTATCCAACATCTTTTGGCCATTTGTAAATTTTATCACAATTTCATTTAATTTAATACTTTTCTTCTTAAGCACTTCATTCTTTTTTATCAATTCTTCATCGTGTGATTTTTCATTTAAGGATGCAACTTTATCATGCAACGTTCTATTTTCTAGTTCTAAGCATGTAATTTTTGTATTCAATAATTCATTTTTATTTTCAGATCTATCAATTTCTTTTTAAGATATACATTCTTTTTACCTATTTTCATCAACTTAACATGCAATTCTTTAAGGCATCATGTAATTCATCACAGGTAAGAAGATCATTTACCTCATTTAATTCATTATTTGATTCATTTCCAATCGCCATGAGAGCTAGATTTGTCCTTTCTTGATGCTCTTCATCATCACTTGTATCTTCGTTGGTATCATCCCACGTGGCCATCATTGCTTTCGTCTTAACCTTGTTGAGAAGAGAGCATTCCAATCTTATGTGGCCAGGCTTCTAGCACTCATAACACTTAATTGCTTCCTTCTTCTCCTTTTGGTTCTTGAAATCTTTAAATTTTCTTCGCTCACTAGTTTTCTTGAAAAATTTTCTGAACCTCCTGGCAAGCATGGCCAACTCCTCATCATCCGACTCACTTTCTTCATCATTTTTAAATTTTATGACTTTAATAGCAATATTTTTTTTCTTCTCTTCATTGTCTCTTTTAGTTGTCAAATCTTCCTCTTAAGAAATAAGAGAACCGATTAAATAATCAATAGGTAAGACATTTAAATCTTTAGCTTCCTCAATATCAGTTTTTTTTTTCTTCATTCCTTAAGAAGTGATCTAATGATTTTCTTAACTTTCTAGCTATCTGAAAAAGTCTTTCCTAGGGCTCCTAAAGTATTCACTATGTCCATAAATCTAGTGTACATAAAATATACACTTTCATTTTGTTCCATTTGAAACAATTCATATTGTCGAGTGTACCTACTAATTTTAGACTCTTTTACTTGATTTGTGCCTTTATAAATAACTTCAAGTTTGTGCCAAATTTCATAAGTAGTTTCACAACCTGACACTCTATGAAATTCTTTCTTATCTAGTGCACAAAATAAGGCATTCATAGCTTTGGAATTTAGAGAACCTTTTCTCTTTTCCAATCATTCCATTCCTGTGAAAGTTTTGGAATATCTTTCCCGACTTCATTTTTAGTCAAAGGCATAAATAGACCATCACATACAACTTTTCAAATTTCGTAATCTAAGGCTTGTAAGTAAATTCTCATCCTAATTTTCTAACATGGGTAGTCATTTCTGTCAAAGAACGGTGGTCTAGTTGTGATTGTCCTTCCTTAAAGGTTGAATCATTTTGGGTTGCCATGGATCTTTTACTCTAGATGGTTAAGTCCTAACAAGAGAACCAAGCTCTGATACCAAATGAAATACTAACTAGACAACCTAAGAGGGGGGTGAATTGGATTTTTGAAATTTTAGAACATAAAAGATTAAAGAGGATATAAATTAAGTAATTAAATTTGAGATAAATAAATATATGAACAATAAAACTAGAAAGATAGAGTAAAAGAGATCAAACACAATAATTTTTATGTGGTTCTGCTATCCCTGCTTACGTCCACGCCTCCAAGCACACCGAGCTTGAGGATTTCACTAAACAAGCCTCCAAGACTTTAAAGTTTTATAATTACCTTCCAAGGTGTCAATAAACCTTTACAAGAAGAGATTTTTCCAATCTCTTAATCTAAGTGTATCCCAACACTTACAATCACTCTAGAATAAAGATCACAAATTAATTTTCCTCTCACACAATTTTTCAAGATTACAAATCAATGCCCAATGCTCAATGTGTGAGTAAAAAGAATTATTCTTAAGCTCAATATAAATTGTGTATCTATGAATATGCTTAGTAGATGTGTTGTTGTGCCCTTGATCTGAATTGGATGGACTTATTTATAGTTGCAGTTAAAAAATAGCCGTTATTCAACCTTTTTGACATAAAATGAATTACCATTAGTCGTTAACGGATAACCTTTTTCTCTGGTCAATGTTACTGTTGGTCTTGATTTCAAATTATCGGTTGACCGTTAATAAATGTTCTTTTACCGTTAGAATCCAGGGACCTGCATAACAAAAATCCTCTATCTATTTTTGCTAAACGGTTAAAGACTAATAAGGATGTTAATCTAGATATTATCGGTTAGCCGTTATTTATTAATGGTGTACCGTTAATTTCCAGTAACTTATAAAATAGAAATCATAACCGATTTTATTTAAACGGTAAAAGATTAACAAAATAAAAGAATCTGGATATTATCAGTTAGCCGTTATATATTAACGGTATGCCATTAATTTCCAGCAACTCATAAAATAAACAGCTTAACCGGTTTTCTTTAAATAGTAAAAGATTAATAAAAAAAGAGAATCTGTATATTATCGGTTAGCCGTTATATGTTAACGGTTAGCTGTTTTAATTCCAGTGTTTGATTTGTTGAAGTTCTTATAAAATAGCCTCTCTGTATTTTATCGGTTAACCATTAAAATTAATGGCTTGCCGATTATGTCTAGAAAATCATATTTTTATGTAGAATGTTCTAAATTTCTCTAAGGCTTGTAAACATATGCAAAAAGTTTTAACTTTTAAGAAAAATATCTGAATTTTTAACAAATATTATCAACAGAGATTAATTATTTATTATCATCAAAATCAATAAACAAAACATATATATGTTAACACAGTTGATTTCACTAAGCTTGAGGTTAAGTTTCTTAAACGCAAAAATAATGAAGTAAATGAATCAGATGTTGAAGTTGTATCACCTATTGAAATAGAACCTACTGAAACACAACATTCTCAATAAACTGACCTACAGAATTATCAGTTGGCCAAGAACAAAAGCAAAAGGCAAACCAAAGCACCTAAGAGGAATGGTTATGTAAATTTGATTGCTTATGCACTGATGAGTGCGTAAGATATGTCTATAAAAGAGCCTGCTAGCTATTCTGAGGCCATTAAATGAAAACTATAATAAGTGGATTGAGGTAATGAAGAGGAGATAGATTCTCTATACAGGAATTAAACCTAGATTTTTATTCTAAATCCAAGTAACAAGAAGCTGGTCAACCGTAAGTGGATTCTTAAGAAGAAATATGGTATTCTTAGAGTTGAACCTTTAAGATTCAAAGTAAGGCTTGTGTCCAACGGTTTTACATAAGAAGAGGATACAGACTTCAATGAAATCTTATCCTCTATTGTACGACACAACTCTATTAAAATTCTCTTAGCTATGACAACACTGTTTGATATAGAGCTTAAACAGATAGATGTTAAAACTGCTTTCTTAAATGAAAAGCTTGAAGAGTAAATTTTGTGGACTCAACCTGAAGGTTTTATAGAAAAAGAAAAAGAAAATCATGTTTGCTTGGTGAATAGATCATTATATGGACTCAAGCAATCTTCTAGGCAGTGACATAGGAGATATGATCAGTTCATAGTGTCTAATGGTTATTACAAGAGCAAGTATGATAGCTATGTTACTATAGTAGCTCAAATCAATATGAAGCTACATACTTGCTTCTCTATGTGGATGATATTTTGATTGTAAGAAAATATAAAACTGAGATTGATAAACTTAAGAAAATTTTAAATCATGAATTTGAGATAAAGAACCTTAAGAGTGCTAAAAGGATTTTTAGAATAAAGATAACTAATAACAGAGCTGCTGGTATTCTCTTCTTAAATCAAGAGAAAAATGTGAATAAAGTGTTAAAGGGGTTTGATAAGTAACATTGCAAATATGTTCTAACCCCTTTAGGCTCTCAATTCAAACTATCTATATCTCAAACATCAGTTACTGATAAAGATAAGCTAAAGATAGAAGAAATACCATATGCACAGGCTGGTTGGAGCCACGTGTATGCAATGGTATGTACTAGACCTAATATAGCTTACTCAATGGATATGGTTAGCAAGTTCTTGAGTTGTCTAAGAAAAGTTCACTGAGATACTGTTAAATGGATTTTAAGATATCTTAAGGGTACTTCAGACTATGATTTGTTATTTGGGAGATCAAGACAAGTTGTGAATAAAGTGGTGGGTTATGTAGACTCTGACTTTATTAGAGATCTGGATAGAAAAAATTCAACCACTGGATATCTATTCATGTTAAGCAACTTATGATTGGCTGAAAATCATCTCTACAAAGTGTGATAGACTTGGCTTCTACATAAGTAGAATTTATAACAGTAACAGAAGCCACCAAAAAGTCTATATGGCTCAAAGGCATCCTTAATGAACTTTGGTTTGAACGAAAATCAGTATAGATTTCTTGTGATCATCAAAGTGTCATATAAATGGTTAAAATGTCTCATGAGAAGATCAAGCATATAGATATAAAAATATAATTTATTAGAGATAGAGTGGGAAAAAGGATTGTAGTAATCTCTAAGATATACACTAATATGAATTTCAACAGACATGCTCACTAAAGTTCTTCCAACAACCAAGTTTGAATTCTGTGTGAACATAGTGGGCATTCTACCCAAGCTAAATTGAGTTCATGTGTGAAATACAATGATTAAAGATTTTTTTTTTTAATAGCTTTCATATTGTGTGATCAACTGAATCAAATCTGCAAGGTAGAGAATGTGAAGATGTGATTAATTGATTTGATAACCTAAATAAAATTGGGTGAGACTTGTATAGGTCATTTGCAAATCACATTCAATGGAAGGGTGCTGTTTGTTAAATTCTACTGACATGGCCTAGGTTGTTAAAAGTTAGTTATTTGGTTTCTAGAAAATTTTCAAAAACTAGAGGTTGGCTTGTATCACCTGACATATAAGCTCTCTCTCACTTATTTCTTAACAATTCTCGATTATTCTTTCTCCCACATGTTGGTTGTAATTTCTTCTTGAGTTGTAATCAATTTGTATTCGGTTTTAATGAATGAAAGAGTGTGAATTATTTTTCAAAAACTATCAGCCTGTTCTTGATATCTAGTTCTACAATTCTCTTTTTTCATTGTGATCTTCTTCAAATTCAATAACGAATTATTCTTGATCAATTCAAGGTTGAGTTAATTCTTGTCATTAGCCAATCCAAAATATAACAAGTCTAAAATCAATAGATATATTAAGCAAAATGAATTGTTTCAAATTAAACAAAATGAGAGTATACATTTTATGTATGCTAGATTTATGGATATTATGAATATTCTAAGAGCTAGCCATAGGAAAGACTTTTTCAATTATTGAGAAGGTTAAGAAAATCATTTTGTCCTTATAAAAAGAATAGAGATCTAAAGGAATTATTATTAAAGAAGCTAAAGACTTAAACATTATTTACTGATTATCTAAATGGCAATTGAAAGAGATAATGAAAATAAAAAGAAGAAAAGTATTCCCCTAAAATTTTCAAGATCAGAAAGTGATGATGAAAGTGAATCGAAAATGAAGATATGGCTATTGTTGTGCAAATTTTATTGAACTCGCAAGTGCACGAATATTAGAATAGATTAATGATGACGAGTGTCGATCCCACAAGGAGATGGATTTTAATTGTGTGTTAAATTAATTTTCTAAGTGAGTAATTAAATTATGGTAGATTTTATCCTAAATTATGAATTAAAATGGCAGAAATAATTAAAAATGTAACTGTTATAATAAAGCACTTAGGTATCTGAATCTGCATCAACATACTCTAGGGCTCAATATTCCTTATTAATACCATTTAAATCATGAGGGGAAAATTCACTCCTCATGAACCACACTCTAATTAGTATGGTGCTAAGGGCTTATCGTGCCAAATAGTAATAACTGTGTTATTACTATCTGTCAACGAAAAGTCCAAACATCTACAGAAAATAGAGGAAAAAATAAAATAAATTTACCAATTAAGCTCATAGTACATATTGAGACTTCACCTTCAACCCAAGGTTGAAAGGAAATTAGCTACTCATATTTTAACTAAGGATAAAAAGGAAATTTTACTAAAATACAAAGAAACTATAAGACAGAGAAGGAATTTCAAAAAATAGAGCTCAAAAATGAACTCAAGGATTTCAAATTAAAGGGGAGAGCCCAACTTTTATAGATACAATGAGTAAATCATGGCCATCAAATTAAAACTTAGATACACAAGATTACGCCGCATGGCAAACTTTGATTGGTTTAAACACATCATCAGGGCTACTATCTCATGTATATACATATACCGTACACATGTTTTTTTCTAATCTACTAACATACTACCACGTCATCAGTCAACAGTGTATAAATATTTTTATCCAATAAGATTGTGACATGCATCAGTCAAGCCACGTCATCAATCAACGCCACATAATCAATCAATGCCACATCATTCCTCAATCAAATACTGCCACGTCATTGGTCGGTGCTACATCATCAGTCAATGCCACATTATCGGTCAATGCCACATCATCATATAGTACATATAAACAGTATCATGAACAGTACTATATATGTGAATAGTGACATTTTTACTTTTATGCTCCTCCTAAGGTTTTTGATAGTTCTAGTTTAAATTTACCTTTCGTTTTATCATCTAATGTCTCGTTTATTGTGAAATAACTATGATGCCCTTAAAATACGAAAATACTTAATTATAATAAAACATGCATAATTAAATTCACAAGAAACTTGAATACATAAAAATACAGAAGTTAATAAAACTTGAAGTGAAAAATGATAATTTTCTTCTTTATAAATACACATTTTCTAGTACTCAACAACTATGATAGCTAGAAAATTTGAAAAGTCCTTTAAGAAATTCATTGAGCGAAGAAAGTTTAAGAACTTTAAAAATCAAAAAGAAAAGAAAGATGTAATCATATACTATTATGCAAGATAGTTGGACACATAAAATCAAAGTGTCTTTTTTCTCAACATGGCAAAAAAGAAAGCTATGGTGGCAATGTGGAATGGTACCAATAAGGAAACCTCATATAAGGAAGAGCCACATAAAATGTCAAACTTGGCATTTATGATAATAGCTATCTCCATTAATGATTAAATTGTACACTATTATTGCAATAGAAATTAACACATGAGTAAATAAATGTCTAGTTAAGAAAAAGGCATATAATAGAATTAAATGTATTTAGGTTCCAAAAAAAATCGTTACTAATATTTAATGACTCAGAAACTTTGAATACTTAAAACTTGAGATTTCTTCCATAGGGATCAAAGAAGAAGAAAATTAAATGGTATTTAGATAATAGATGCTTAAGATATATGATGGGTAATGTTGAATACTCGAAAATATATATTTATAAAGGAGAAAATTGTCATTTTACACTTCAAGTTCTACTAACTTCTTTACTTTTATGTATTCAAATCTCTTATGATTTTAATTATGTGTGTTTTATTATAATTAAGTATTTTATATATTTTAAAGATATTATGGTATTTTTACAATAAACGAAATATCAAATGACAAAATAAACAGTAAATATGAGCTCAAAATAGTTGAAAATCTTAGGAGAGTATAAAAGTATAAATGTCACTGTTCACATATATGGTACTGTTTATGATATTATTCATGGTATTATTCATAATACTATTCATATATACTGTACAATGATATGGTATTGACCGATGACGTGACACTGATCAATGATATGGTCACATTTGATTGGAGGAATAATGTGTCATATACTAATTATGTGATATTGACTAATAACGTGGTTTGACTGATGCGGTGTCATAATCTTATTGAATTAAAATATTTATGTAATGTTGACCAATGAGGTGGTAGTATGTTAGTGGATCAGAAAAGAATATGATACAGTAAATACATATACACAGGATGATAGCCTTGATGATATGTTCAATCCAATCAGAACTTGCCATGTAATGCAATCTTATGCGTCTAAATTGTTTTAATCCAATGGCCATGATTTATTCGTCGTATCTATAAAAAGAAAGCTTTTCCTCCTAATTTGACATCCCTGAATTTATTTTTTAATTCTATTTTCTGTAATTCTTTCTCCATCTTATATTTTCTACGTATTTTAATAGAATTTTTATTTTACCTATAGTTCAAATATGAGTAGCTAATTTTCTTTCAAGCTTGGATTGAAGGTGAAGTCTTAACATGTTTCATAGGCTTAATTGATAAATTTATTTTCTCTTTTCCTTTAATTTCTATGAATGTTTGGACTTTTCATCAACATAGAGTAATAACATAGTTACTATTGTTTGGCACGATGAGCTTTTAGTACCATATTAATTAGAGAATAGTTTATAAGAAATGAATTTTTTTCTTCATAATTTAATTGGTACTGATAAGGAATATTGAGCCTTAGTGCATGTTAATACAGATCTAGATATCCAAGTGCTTTATTATAATAGTTGTCATTTTTAATTATTCCCACCATTCTAATTCAAAATTTAGGATAATTTCACAATAATTTCAACCACCCACTTAGAAAATTAATTCAATACATAATTAAAATCTACCTCTTCATGGAATCGACACTCGTCACTATTAATTTAATCTACAATAAAATTTATATAACATCTAATTATTCTTGAACATCAAGTTTTACCAAAATCAAAATTAGTGAAGAAGTATCATTTGGAGATGATTTTAAAAGAAAGATTTTCAATATTAATAATGTCGATAAGGATTCTTTTACCTTTATTTAAAATTTATGTTTAGTTAAAAATTTAAAACATAACTTGTTCAGTATTAGTTAATTGTGTGATAAAAGTTATAAGGTTATATTTAACAAAACAGAATGTGTTATTGAGAATGCATATGACAACAAAGTTTTATTTATTGAAAAAAGGCATATCAATGCATATAGCATAGATATAAATTGTGCATTAACTATGATAAATATTTTCTATATTATATAGTGATAGTTGGTTATGTCATAAAAAAAACTAGGTCACGCAAGTAAGAATTTGATTTTAAAATTTTCAGAGAATAATTTAGCTAAATGTCTTCCAAAAATTAGTTTTGAAAAAGGCCAAATTTGTAAAGCTTGCCAATTTGAAAAAGAAATTAAAACCTCTTTAAAAAACGAAATCATGTCACTTTAATTTTTTTATATACATTTATTTGAATCTTCCAGATATGTAAGTCTAAGTGGTAAGTATTAAAAAGAGAGGCAAGAAGAACAAACAAATATAGAATAAAATAAAGGTAATTCTTAAAACTCCTTAACAAATAGAGGTATATTTCTTCTCACCATAAAGAATTAATTTTAAATGATCCTTCATAAGGTGTAACTACTATATCATTATTTAGAAATATTATCAATATACTGCATTCATATCTAAAATTGAACTAAAATCATTTTCAAATACGAAAAATGATGAATATTTATAAGAAAAGTCAAATTAATTTGAGAGAAAAAATATATAGAAACTAATTCTTAAACCAGAACATCAATCTATTATAAGTACCAAATAGATATTTACGGATAAGATGGATGAATTTAGTGTAATTATAAGAAATAAAAATAGATTAGTAGTTCAAGGATATAACCAAGAAAAAGAAATCAATTTTTATAAAATTTATACTTCTGTAGCTAGATTGGAATCTATTAGAATGCTCTTAATTTTTGCATATCATAAGAATTTCATTTTATATTAAATAGATGTCAAAGTAAGTTTTTAAATGATTATATTAAAGAGAATGTTTATGTAAAATAACCTTATAGTTTCGAAAATGAAAAGTTTCCAAATCATATCTATAAATTATTTAAAGCGTGAAATGAATTAAAATAAGCACCCAAAACATGATATGAAAGACTCAGTAAATTTCTTTTGGAAAATAAATTTTTAATGAGAAAAGTAAATATTACACTATTTATTAAGCATACGAATAAGATATACTCATTGTCTAAATTTATATTAATGATATTATCTATGGTCCTATTAATGAATACAATAAAACTAAAAATTATTTAGAGATGGTATCCTTTTCTTATGCTATAGGCTTGAGTTCGAAATCTACCTTCTGTTGCATTACATTCACCTCTTATAGACTTTTGAGTAATGGACTATTATTGCTCTCTTGACAATTCTTGTCAATCCATCTTAAATTTGATTTATTTAGGCAAGAGCTACTTTTAGAGATTTTTCAAGAGAACTGAATTAAGTTTCTTTCTATATATATTGTGGAGAAGAGCTAAATATAGCTTTTCCTTTTAAGTTTTTGACCACTTTGAGCTCTTAGAATTTCTTCATCTTCACAAACAAGTATTAATATATATACATATATATATATATATATATAGGTACATACATCCATACTAATAAAACGCATAAAATAATTTTGCTTAAACCTTCCTCATGTATTCAAAATATTATTACATTGCTTTGTAACATGACATTTGTATAATATTCCACTAACCCAAAAATAAAAATAAAAATAAAAAATCAATATGCCTGAATTGTTATAAATAAAATTCGTAAGGAATTTAACAAAGCATCCTTGATTACTATTTACCATATGCTTTGATTTTATAATGCATAGATTCTCAATAACTATCATAATTTTCCCGATAGAAAGCTCTCAAATCCATTCTCATTTTCATTTCTTTTTATTACAATATAAGCAATATTTATAGCTCCAAAAGTTTGTCCCATCAATCATAATAAAACAAGCACCAAAGCATTAGATTAGGAAATGAGTAAATGATGCTACCACTAAAGCATTAAAACTTCAATTAATTGGCTTTTGCTCGTATGATGGAGCTAGCACTACTAAAATGGTGAGCCATTAATTTCACAACAGGGATGAAAACTTAACTAATATTTGGATATCTGCGAATATGATATCTTCAGCAAACCAGTTAGGTATTCGATCCAACTTGGGATTGGCATTCGGCCAACCCCATCCCACCCAACTGGTGGGTGCTTCTAAAATTCCAATTATCAAAATTGAAATTTGGCCGAGTAAGGTGGATATACATCACACACACACACACACACACACACACACACACACACAGACTAAAAAAAATAAAAAGTGGATATACATGTATATAGTATTAGCCCATTAATCATTAATTTATAGTAACGCGTATTTTAATAATAATGTGATCTTGTAAGTGGATATAACACATCTTTCATTTTGTTATTTTTCATATCATCAAGTGGCTTTTAAACTAATGATTTTTAGCTGCAAATCATCAAATGTCCAATTGGCCATATAGAAGACTATCATGAATTGTTTATTTTTGTCTCGTATATTTATTTATATAGTATCTTTAAATGCGAAAACGTTGGCCGAATAGAAGATTTATCATGAATTGTTTACTTTTGTTTCATATATTTATTTATACGGTATCTTGAAATGCGGAGACACCAAAATTGTGCAGAAAATACAGGATCAGATCCAGAACATAAACAAAATCTCATACACCAAGTAAGAGGGGAAACAAGTGTATTTGGATTAAATAAAAGATTGCAGTAACTAGTTAATTACATGTATAGGGTAAGGCTATGGAGTAAAAAAATAGTTAAAAGTGCAGTAACTTTCTCCAAGGGAAATGATTGCGGAGAAAACTACATACATAAAAGAATCAATTGAAAAAGAATCAAAATCAATGCACGAGGTATGTAATTGCCAGCGCCACCATCATAAGGATGTATGCAATCCCCTGATCAATTGCCGTTCCTGCAAATCAAACCCAATTCAGTTCAATTAAATTTTACTTTTCACTTTTAACAAGAAAAAGAAGAACAGGAATAAGAAGAAGATTAGTGGTTGATAGATTTGTGTATTTGACTGACTATACGAGTACTAACCATCGTTAGATGGAGCCGGAGCTGGCGAAGAAGCCGTGTTTTGAGCATAACCAAGTTTCAGTATCGCCATCAACATGAATCCAATTACTGGGAGAGCGTATAATCTTATCGAGTTCATCATATTTTCTCTTGCTGAATGATACTCTGTAACAAATTGGTCTTTGATGAGTGTTTTTCGAGAGGAGAGAGACGTTGCGATAATTTATTTATACGAGAAAATTTGTAGTGATCAAATTGCATTTGCAGTTGCCTGGAAATTTCAAGAAAGTGTGTAGCGTAACAAATAAATTGGGTGTGTGGAATCTAAACTTTGAAGCAACGCGTGGTAAACGCGAGATTTTTTTGACTGGCGGCTAATCGACTAGGACCAGGACACGGAACTGGCTTGGACCCCACGGTCCCTCCCTCCTCCACTTATACTCCGCCACATTGCCCTCCATATCGCCTTATAGTTTGACGACCAAAAAATAATTCAACTTCTAGAGACAAATCAGTGAAGGAGAAAGAAATTGTATACAAATAATACAACAATACCATTTTTAGTCAGCTGATGTTTCCTTTTATTTTTGTTTTACTTTTATCACATGATTGGCTAACGAAATTAATGTAGTTTTATCACGTAAACGCTTACGCTCATATTTAATTATTTCATTATAGAGTAACCATAATTATTATTTATTTAAATGGAGATTATGTCTCAAGTTGTTGACTTTTAGAGGTTGAAGGAGACAAATTCTTAACTATTGATCGTGGAGTTATAAGCAATAATATTCTCAGTTAATTTATCTCGTGGGGTGTTTGAATTTTCAATCCTTGTCAACGGTAGATTTGCAACAATACATTTCAAAATTACATGGTTCAAAAATGACGGGTCTTTGATTTAGCTTCGTCCTTTAGAACGGTCTCATCACGTAGACACTTGTGGGCTTGTGGCAGCGACTAAGAGACTGATTGAAACTGAATAATAAACAAGTCCTCGTCTATGGCAATATTAGGGGGGAGAAAAAAACCCAAAAAAAAAAAAAGGAAAGTTACACTGATTATAATTTTCCTTGAAATTATATCGAGCTGTAGTCAGTGATACGTCATTGAGAACGACCATTGAATTGAAGTTGGGAGATTTCTCTGGAACAAAGAAATATATATATACACATCAATTAGGTAATTGGTAACTAATAATTAATAATAGTACGATGACAATTAAATAAAAAATTCCAGCACTACAAACAACAGGTTAATACTTGTCAAGCCCGATTTGCTCGATAAAATTCATTTTCCTTCTAATCTATAAGTGAAAAAAATTTGTTTTGTATTATCGACGTAAATGTGAGAATTCACTGGGAAGAAGGAAGAAACACATTTTTATTGCTGATCAACAATAGGCCCAAGGCCTAGTATGGGCTTGAGGGCAAAGTTTTGTGTAGACCCAAGTCCACTACATTGGTAATCGCCTTACGTCACTCTCCGATCGGCGAAAGGCCTTCTTTTGATCAAGAACCACTTCATAAACACAAATCAGCCCAACCCGAACTCACTTAACGCCTGTCCAAAGTCAACCTTTTGTGAGATAATAATTTTAATTTTAATTTTAATGCAACATGGGCCTATACTACGTCAACACCTGTCCTATCGACCACTCCCAATTGGACATGTAAGCGGATTGAACTCCCACATCCACAAACTTCATTCGAAACTTCAAATTTTTTTGGTCTGATGAATGTTTGGGTCAAACCAACTATTAAAAAAGAATACCATATTCTACATATGACACACAGAATTAGATTAAACTAGTTATTATAATTGAATTAAATTAAATTACATTGGATAAAATTAGATTATATTATATAATCTATATTTAGTATAGTACTAAATTAGATTATATTAAATTATATTTAGATAAGATTAAAGCACATTTAAGTTGATATCTAAACATAAATATCAACTATTCATGAAATTTTATAATCATAATGAAAATAAATTTAAAAATACTTAATAAGAAAATTAAATTATTGTAAATAAGTTACTGGGTAGTCATAATATAATAATCAAATAAAAATACATAAAAAATCCAAATATTTCATTAATTGTTATCAAATATTTAAAAATACTATAAAAATCAATTAACTAATAGTATTATGAATTTCCATACTCTTTTTTAATATTGTATTAGTGATTGTTAAATTTACTACAATCAAATAATGCAATAAATTATTGAATGGTTAATTTTATTGATAAATTATTAAATATATAAGTAATAAAAATTTAACCTCAAGAGTTACTAGAAGTAAAACTACCAATTTAATTAGATCATAGATAATAAATAAAAAATAGTTAATTAATTAATTACTTAATATTGGGTGTAAATAAAAAACCATGTAAATAAAAGTCTCATGAATGGCTAATTTTTTTTTCTTAAATCTTATCTCTCATCTAAATCCATGTATAAATTAGTATTATTAATCCTATAATTTTAGGATTAAATTCAAATTTAGTTCCCTGTAATTGAATCTAACTAAGTGTGCCAAAAATGAGATAAATATTTAATCCCAAAATTAGTTCAATCCTATACTTACTTATAACATTCAAAATATGGCCAAAATTCTGAATATATAAAAAGGAAAAATGGAAAAAAAAAAAAAAAAAGAATCCCATCTGAATATTTCGGGCACAATAAAAATTCATATTGGCCCAAAATTGGCTTCGAGAAACCATTCTTCTATGCATCGATAAGTGTGCAACCTATTCCTTGAACCACATAATTGAAAGTGGATGGGTACCAGCCGTACACGTTTGTCATTTATGCGAAAAATATTTTTATTATTGAGATAATATAATTTTAATTTAAAAATTATAATATTAAATTATTTTGATAAACAATAACTATTATTATTTATAAATTAAATTAAATTACTTCATCACTTATATCATAAAAATTTTATAATATTTTTATTATTTTTATTAAAATTATAATTTAAATATCACACATATTATACCCTATTAATTTTTATTTTATAATTATAATTGATTTCATATCAAACTATTAGAGGCCTAATAGGCTGAACGAAACCGCTTCTCCGCATCTGAGAATACTGTTTTTCCTTTTCTTGTATGGAGTAATATGAATGCGGTTGTGAATGAATAAGCATCAGCAATTTAGGCCCAGTCATGGTTTTTGCTTTTTGCTACCATCCAAAACTGAACTCAACTTCTGTTAAGAATCCGACCTGGAGTGGCATCAGCCTCGGCTTGTCTCTTTTACTTTTACACCCAACCCCTCAAACTTCAAAAGGCGAATTGCCTAACCCCAACAAACTCCATTTTTAACGTTATCAAACAAAAGTCTTAAAGCAAGCAAGCAAGTAGCAACCATCCCTCCCCATGCAAAGCAAAAGCAGCCCCACACACAAAATTAATTAACCTCTGCGTTACTTTCACAGGCATACATAGTGCTGCAATATTTACCACTGCCCCCTCTTCTCATGTAATGCCACGTTAGAGATCCTCCACACGCGACACTAGTAGGAGTTCGGTTGTCCTGTGCGGTTGTGTCAATCTGTTTACGGCTCTACAATCTTCTGATAGACAATGGTTCGGACACGTGTACGCATGGGAGCCTCGATTTCAGAGAAAGTCTCATCGCCTGAGAGAACATATGCCCAAAACACCTAATCGGGAGCTTTGGAAAAAGCAAAGTATTTTATGGGAATCAACCGAAAAGCTCTTTACAAGTATCTATTTCCCAAAAAAATAAAAATAAAAATAAAACAAGAACTTTACTTGGCCACCTCTGAATTCTTCCTTTTTTTTCTTTTGCTTATTAATCTCTCTCATAGCGCACAGATTCTTTTCTTTTCTTCTCTTTTCAAGCACATTCAACAATACAAAATAATATAGACTTTAGAAGAGGGCGTGAAAGCACAAAAGAAAAATGTGTTACCCAACAGGCGTAAGTTTGGTTAGCCGTAGAGACTTGGTGCTGGTTCAAGGCAGATGGTTTGTTTCAAGGGTTCGGGCGCCGGCACCAAATGAAGAAGTGGGTGGAGAGGCTGCTGGTGGTGCTGGTAGCAGCGGGGGTGGCTTGATACAGCAGTGCGTTTGTTCACCGACGAGGCATCCGGGTTCCTTTCGTTGCAGGCATCACCATGATCAGTATGTGTGGCCTGGTCGTACAACAAAAGTTGAGTCCACTCCAGTCTGTAATTAGCCTTAGGTTTTATCTCATTGTCATGTTATGTATAATCAAATAATGAAATATATATATTTGATATGCCCGGTGCGGTAACTCAGCTTTTTGGATATTAATCACTCTTTGAATTCTTGGTCTCAAGCTAGTTAACGTGAAAAATATTGTTGACCTTGCTTTCTTCTTATTTCTTCCTATTACATAATCACAATTCAATTAAGGACGAAGGACAAGAACAATAGCATCCACTTTTAATATTCGATCGAGTTCCTTCGCACAAATTTTTACAAACGCCAGAAATGTCCACAATTTGTCCATACCTGGACCAAATAATGGAACCTGTCAAAAGCCAACTGAGTGTTGGGTCCTTGTCCAAGTTCCTTTTTATGGTAAAATTTGCATTGTTTGATTGACGAGCAGGTGTGAATGTGATTGATCAGAGAATTCTTCTATGCTGGAGCGTAGAAGCTTCAGCAATAATACTGGAAATGGCCCACAGGCTTGAAAAGTACCACTTCCGGTGGCGATGAGGGATCCATCAATCTCTTTATTTTTATCTCTGGGAATGGGCTCATTCAGCAGCCTCACAATGTGTAATTGCACACTTCAACAATATGCCCACCAACACCAGGGTTCGGTCCATCTGCCCACTTGTGAAAGTCTCAATCATACGAGACTTTTCTACCTGTTGAACATGCACCCAACTCACAGATCCATCCTTCAGGATAGGCCTGCTATTCAAAGGACATCTCTCCGGCCCTTTTTTTTTTTTTCTTTAACCCTTTTTTCATTTTGAAATTATTGCTGTCCATATATGTACTTTACTGTCTAGTCCAGAGATTTCCTCAGAATTGGCTCAAAAATCTACTCCCACAAATAATCACTTTTTAAGCAAAATGACTCTAGTACCTAACTCCACATATGCTTTGCTTGTGTAATCAAAATGACTCTGTAGAGCACTGGGCTATTAAAGCAGCAAATCTATAGCCAGATTAACTCAAGACATGTCACCAAAGTTGCAAAAGATTACGGTTCTATCTTTTATTTTTAAGCTACAAGGTTAAAAGAGTCATTCACATAGAAGAATTTAAATTAGTGCATTTTTTGCACAGTTTCAATCATTCCCTCTCAGATAAATATATACAAGAGACTTCTGACTATACTGGTGTGGTATTAAAAAGAAATGTAAATCCTTCTGAAAATTACAAGTTTAAACCAAGTACATAACACACACCAACCTCTCTATGTAACTCCTACTCCGGAACAAGTGAACTGTACCGAAGGGACCACAAAGAAATGATGTCATATGTCTCTAACCAAACACGATTTCCTGTAGTAATCATCGACTAATGATAATAATACATTGGTGGCATCCAATACATCACTGCAAAATCAAATCCCAGGGAATGGTTCAGCTGTATATAATTGATGCTTCAGGGCAGTTATTTGTCATGCAGGCAAAGCCAACAATAGACAACAATGAACATTGAACTGACTTAACCTAAGCATACCAAAAATTAAGTTAGGTCAACTCTCCATGTGATACAGAACAAGAAATCTCTATTTAGGATCTTATGAATTAAGATTATTGCTTATTTAAGTCGAGATTGGTTAAATATTTAACTAATATTTAGCCTGAATCATTTTCTTATTTAGGTAAATGTTATATTACCTACTACTGAGTATATTTCTTTTCCTACGTACAGTTCAGTTTCCCATTTTATCTAGGGTTTAGCCAGTATAGAAAGAGCTTTCTTTTCATTTTTGAGGAGTCTTGATGCTATCAATGATTATTGGGTTGTGGTTTATGCATTCCCTCTCACTTTCTTCAGAATTTTCTCTCCTTTTTCATCTCTAGATTTCTCCCATATCTTCCTCTTATTGATTGGATAATGCATCCTAAATCACTGCGTTACACAGTTTTACAGATAGCTCATGCACCAGACAACACATCAGATAAGCTGAAAGAAGCAAAACAATTCATAGTTACATGTGAGCAATGATTAGTAACACTCCTTGGTATACAACTAGACATCTTCCACCATTATAATCAAGAAGCACTTTAAAAATGGATTGCTGTTGTGGCACATATACATTTAAACAGAGGAACAATGATGAAGATGATTTTGGTGTAACAAAAATGTTCAAGAACCCTGCTTTCTCAACTTGAAAGCAGATGCATTGCTATTTCAATCAAGATACTATTCAGCTATATAAAAGAAGAGTGTTTTCTCACATAAGGGTAACAATTGATAGACAATCGTTTGGTTGCTTGCATTTACATACACTTCACCGGATAACTTTGACTAAAGCAGTTAAAAAAATTATAAATATTCCTAATTATCTCCAAATTATTTGTCACTAAATCAATTATAGTTGAACTCACAGTTCACAAATAAGGGGGAAAAATCAGAGGAATTTTAGTGAACAGAAGTCCGAGTTCGCCATTGACCATAGTAACAGAAGAAAGGGGACGCCTGCCTTAATCAAATCGTCAACCGAGAAAATAACATCGTGAATGACCTCAAGGCCATCAAGTTCCAGCGTGGCATCAACATACGAGCTGCCTCTGGATCTCACTCTACCTCCGGGGGATCTCACCAACCCTAGGTCCCCCCGCTGTAACCGATCGACGCGTCGAGCAAATCACAGGTCAACGAGAAGAAGTCCATGTTGTGGACCTTGATCGTTAGAGAGGAATAGAGGTCCAGCGTGAGTTTGGGGAACGAGTTGACTCGGATGTGACTGAGGTGGATTCGGATGAGTTGGAGGCTACGGGTCGGAGGGGAATATTAAGAATATCGGAGGGGAGGAGACAGCGATGGAGGCGATAGTGGATAGACATCTGCCAGGATTCCATACTGGCTCCCACACCTTTGAAATTGTAAAATTGAACTAATATTATTAGGATTACCCTAACATACAGTATTGTTGGTTGTAATTTAAATTTTCTCATATTATTAGAATTAAATCAAATTTACCCCACGAAATTCTTGAGGGGAGTTTTTTTTTAAAAAAAAAAAAGATTAAGTAAAATTTTTAAGAGCATCACTAAAAAAATTTTTAAATTAAATTTTATTACTTATTTAAAAAATTATATCAATATTTAATAACACTCCCTTATAACATTATAACACTTATGCAAACTTATATTTTGTAGAATAATTACTCACCATCTACCTATATTTTCGTATCTTTTTAAAAATACATAATTCTTTTTTTAAGCTTCACTTGAAGATATTTTTTTCGTACTTATCCATTGTCATTTTTAAATTATTAAGACTTTACTGACGTTATAAATGTATAATGATAATTTCATCTATACTTCAAAAATATAATTTGGATAATATTTTATTAATTTTCTTAACAATTTGAAGACAAAAATAGACAAATACAAAAAAAATATAACTTTAAGTAGAACTCAATAAAAAAAGAATTATATATTTTTTTAAAAGTATAAAAAATAGGTGAACAGTAGATAATACCCTATTTTATATTTATACCTCTTTCTCTTATGAAATTATTAAAACGACAAAAAAATTGGCATAAACTTTTAATCATATTTTCCTGTTATCTAAAATAAATTAATCAAATATAGTTTTTCATAATTAAATCATCGTTTCAAAATAATTTTTTATTTAGTTTTATAAAATAATTAATTATCTCACATATTAGGATTTAAAAATAGTTAGGATTTTTGTAACGACATTTTAGTTTAACTAAATTGTATGTCTTTTTTAGTAATTTCATTTCATAGTAAAACTAGAATTATAAAAATAGAGTTTTATAAGGATAATAAAGGGATACAAAAAGCATTACTCATAATTCATGTATATTAATTTCATAATAATATTTTCCAACATACTACAAACATATTTTTATTATTTTCATTTTCCTCACTTTCTGAAATATCATACAAAAAGGAAGTTACCAACTTGTTTTACTATTTTACTGAAACTAATAATTCAAATACCATGAAATGAATAAAAGAAAAAAAAAACACCATTTGAATAAAAATAAGATCATTTACACGCTAAACAACTCCTTATTTTTAGTATTCATTTATTAAATTTAAAATTACTCAAATAACATATTAAAATACCTAAAATACCCTCTATTTAACCTTTTAACCATTTTCTTGCTACTGTGAAACCTACTCCATCGATAACTTAAAAAAAAAAAACTGATAACTAATCAAAATCTAGCTTAATCGCTTATTGCAGAGATAGAAAATTTAAAACCCATTACCTTCAATCATTATAATTGCATATGAATCTTGTAAACCCAAAAGTGAATAAGTCTTTCAAATGCTAATTGTATCTTTGCTAATGTTGTTGGACTTTCATTTGCATTCACCCAACATTATAAATAAAAATGATGCCCAATAATGGATAGCAATTCTTTTCATTGGGGTTCTTTGTATGGTATATATTAAACTGCACGTAAAACAGAAATACACAATTTGACATCTAAAATTTTCATCTATTCCATCAAAAAATTTGTTCTGTGTGATGATTAGTGATGTTTAAGAGGGAGAATAGACATGAAGAAATGAAAGAGGAATGATGTTTGATTTAATGATATGATATTATTAGATTGTACTTAGCAGTAAATTATTCCATTAATTTTTTATTCTTAAAAATATTAATTAAAAAATGTTCAATATAATTTCAAGAGTTAAGAAGAAAAAAGTGTTCAATACTAGCCCATATCAAAGTGGCTACCTAAACTCGACACTAGCCCAATACTACCCCAAAGGCAACCGTGACTTTTGACCTCAAAGTGGCTACCCAAACTCCACAGTAGCCCATATCAAATTGCTATCCCTACTCGTGTAAAAAAAGGCAACCCGATAGGAGACTGAAGTTGAAAAAGATAAAGGTTCTATCTTTAACCCTCAAAATATTATTAAGTTACAAGATGCAAAGAGCTAGTTTAAAATAGCATATTCATTGCATAGTTCCCATCATTCTGTCTCCATGGGCGGGCGGAGGCCATGTAAGGCTAGAGAGTGCCATTGCTCCCGCAAAATTTTCAAACATTTTAAGGTTTTTTAAGTAAAATATGAAAAATTATTATAAAATCTGTATTGGCCTGCACAATTAATATATAAAGCTAATATATTAGATAATATTTTAATTTTACTGTTTGGCTTGTATATTTTCTCCGTCAGCTCTGCCCCCTTCTGTCTCAGATAAATATACACAAGAAAGTTCTAACTAAATTTAAATGTTATATTTCTTACATATTAAGAGCATGATACAAATGCACTGGTGTGGTTACTGAAACTGATAAATCCTTTTCAAAAATACAGGTTTAAACCATGTAAATAACACACACCAACCTCTCTATGTAACTACTACTCCTGTGCAAGTGAAACATACCCATGGAACCACAAAGAAACAATGGTGTATTTCTCGCATCAAACACGATTTCTTGCAGCCAATTCATCAACTAAACGATAATGGTCATTGGTGGCACCCAACACATCACTGCAAAATCAAATTTCAGGTCATGAGTCAGCTTTATAATTGATGCTTCAGGTCAGTTACTTGTTATGCAGGCAAGATCAACAAGAGAGAACAATGTAAATTGAACCAACTCAACCAAAGCATAGCACAAATTAAGTTAGGTCAACTGTTCAAGTGACAAGAAATCTCTATTTTGGATCTTAGGAAGATTAGTAGATTCTTGCTTATTGAAGTCAAGATCAGTTAAATGTCTAGGTAATATTTAGCCTACCTATAATAATTTTCTTATTTGGGTGAGTGTTATATTACTTTCCATGGGTATATTTCTCTTCCTAAGCACAGTCTAGGTTTTGCCACTATAAATAAAGATTTCTTTCTCATTTTTGAGTAGCTTGATGCTCTCAATGATTTTTGGAATGTAGTTTATTATATTCCTTCCCACGTTCTTCTGAACTTTCTCTCCATTTTCATGTCTCAATTTCTCCCATTTCTTCCCATAATTCATTGGACAATGCATCCTAACCCACTATGTTTGTCAACAGATAGTGTATGCCCAGACAACAAATGATTGACCCACAAAAGATAAAGGTAAAACAAGCAAAGCATTCATAGTTACAAGGGTAGCTTGGGGATGATTTGTATGCAACACTCCTAGGTATACAACCAGACACCTCCTGACATCATAATCAAGGACAGAATTATCAACGGCACTTGAAATGGATTTTTGCTGCACAGCAAAATTGCTATTTAAATCAAAATCCTGTTCAGCTCCGTAAGAGAAATGCATTTTTCTCACCTCGGCGTAACAATCTTGCTGGACAATAGTTTGGTTGCTTGTATTTACATAGACTTCACAGGATACTTTCGCCTGAAACAGTTACAAAATCATAAATATACCTACTTATTCTCCGAATTGTTTGTTTCTAAATCAATTATAAAGCTAAAATCACATTTCACAATTCACAATTAAGAAATGAAACTAGCATGTATACATAGATAATCAAAATACACGCAATTAATTCAACACCGCGAAGGAATGTTTATAAAAATTAAAATACCTTCAAAGGAATTTCAAAGAAGAAAACTCCAAGCTCGCCTTTGACCATAGTAACGGTATCAAAGGGGATAATTCCCTTGATCAAATCCTCAACTAAGTAAATAACATCATGAATAACCTCAAGGCCATTGAGTTCCAGCGAGGCATTCACATACGAGCTGCCTCTGGCTCTCACTCGGCCTCCATGGGACCTCACCAACCCTAGCTCTTTCCCTCTGTAACCGATCGAAACGTCAAGCCAATCGTAGTTCAACGAGAAGAAGTCTCTATTGTAGACCTTGATGACGAGAGAGAAGGAAAGGTCCAGCGTGAGTTTAGGAGACGAGTTGACTCGGATGTGATTGAGATGGATACGGGCGAGTTGGAGGTAGGGGTCGGAGGGGTAGAATATGAATATCAGAACAGCGAGGAAACTCACAATGGCAGCGGCTGTGCATAGACATCTGCCGAGATTTCGTTGGCGGTGGCGGCGGCGATCGGGTTGGTAGTAGACGGGTAGAACGATGACGTTTTCGGAGGGAAGGGGAGCGTACGCCACGTTGTCGTGTGTTGAACTTGAACCCATCGCTGTTTTGTTTGGTTGGTTAGGAGAATTGGTGGTAGCATCATTTAGATATGGCCAAACGAGGTAATTATTTCATTAATCTTTTTAAAGCGTAGGGCAACTTAGTTCTTGTGATGTAATTTTGTGATTTTAGGCTAGCAAACATGTTTTGCGTCTTTGTAGTACAACGTGGCATGATCAGAGTGGCGTACAACGGAAATTATTGGTTGTCGCGATCCCCTCTGGCGACCTGTTTTTAGAAGTCAAGTAGTCAACTGCAAAATAAAATAACCCTTTGGTGACCGAGTTCTCACGTTGAAATTTTAAAATATATGTAAGTATTTTATATATTTTAAATTGAAGTGGGAATCTTAAAATTTGAGAATTTTAAAATTAAGAGTGTAGATAGTATTATAAATATATCTTTATTCATAGGTCTTTTAAACGGCACATGATGTTATACTCAGTGCGAGGGCACTATTAAGTTTGGAAACAATTTGAGATTGAATCACGTTCTATACGTACCTGATCTTAATTATAATTTAATTTATGTGATTTACTTAATTAATAATTTACAGTGTCTTGTCACATTAACTGATAAACTATATATAATACAGGACTGCACTACGAGAACTTTGATTGGTGTGGATGACCAAAAAGATGAGGTCTATATTTTTTGAAGTCTAGTATCAGCAAAGGCATGTCATATCTATACAAAAGCAACTTAGTATCTATGGCATCAATGGTTAAGCCATGCTTTAATAAGATTATTTCTTTACTTCCTAGTATTAGCAAAATATAGTGTCAGAAATTTCGTGATAAATTATTTGATATTTGTTTTAAAGCAAAACAAACTCAAAATGTTTTTCCTATAAAATGAATAAAGCCAATGATATGTTTGCTCTAGTGCATTATGATGTGTGGGATGCTTATCATATTCCGTCTTCTTGTGGTGCTCCTTTTTTTCTTTATATTGTTGATAATTATTCAGGAGGTGTGTGAGTTTATTTGGTGGCACATAAATTTGAGGTGGCTCAACTTTTCAAAACTTTTTGTGTTATGGTTAAGACGCAATTTAATAGGCAAGTTAAAATAATAAGAAGTGATAATGGTGCCAAATTTAGAGCCTTAAATTCCTTTTTTGCTTAAAATGGCATTGAATTTCAAGCGTCATGTGTAGATACACCTCAACAAAATGGCATATCGAACAAAAACACCATCATCTTCTAAATGTTAGGGGTGCGTTAAAATTTCAAGCCAACTTGCCTTTTAAATTTTGAGGAGAATATATTTTAAGTGCTACTTATATAATTAATCGTATTCTCACTCCTTTACTTAATGGAAAAACTTGTTATGAATTATTGCATGGCAAGTTCCCTTCGTATGCTCATTTTCATAGCTTTACATGTCTGTGTTATGCACATTACATTCCTAATGATAAGAATAAATTCAATCCTTGAAATAGGTGGTGTATATTTATTGACTACCCTCATGGAAAGAAAGGTTGGAGAGTCTTTACTTTAGAAACTCATGAATTTTTTGTATCTTATGATATGGTGTCTTTGAGGATATGTTTCTATATCATGATATCTCATTAGATCGCTCTCTTACTCATGATCCTTATGTCATATCTGATCTTCTACAAATGTCACACGTTGTGTCTCTCTTTCCATCTAACAAAGATGTTTCCTATTAATTCTCAGAAGAAACCTAGTTCTAACGATAGAAAGAACCCTTTCTCACCTCATGTAGTGCCCAATTTGTCCTCTGATTTAGTTCCATATATGCTAGGGAGAGCTCTTCTCCTGTTGTTTCACTTCCTTTGCCATCATCTACTGATGAGAATACTAATATATATATTCATTAAAGTACACAGCCAAAATTTCTCAACACTAGTTTACATGATTATACGTGTCATACAATTCCAGCTTTAGACCCTGCCTCCTTCTTCCCTATACCAACACTATCCTCAGATACGCCTTATCCTATAGCTAATTTTGTGACTTGTGCTAATTTTCTGCAAATCACTTTTGTTTTTTGGCAGTTGTTAGTACTCTTGCTAAGCTTACTAGGTATTCTAAGGCTATTAAAAAGGTTATTGGTTGCAAAGGAGTCTATCGCATCAAGTACAATTATAATGACAATATTGAGCGGTGTAAAGCTCGCCTAGTTATCCTTGGCAACAATTAGATTGTAAGGGTAGATTATAATGAGACATTTGCATCAATTGCTAAAATGGTTTCTGTTTGAATTTTTTTAGCTATTCCAGTTACTCGAGATTGGGAATTACATCAAATAGATGTTAATAACTCTTTTTTTTATGATGACCTTGACGAGAAAGTGTACATCGACTTCCTTCAGGTTTTTCAACTAATTCTCCTAGTAAAGTATGTCGTCTCCAAAAATCTTTATATGGTTTTCATCAAGCTCCTCTATTTGGTTTACTAAGCTTGTTGGTATATTGAAATCTTTTGGATTATGCAATCATATTTTGATTACTCTCTTTTTACATTTAAGCATCATGGTATTTATATTCATGTGCTCGTTTATGTTGATGACTTAATTATTACAGGGAATCATACTCTTGTTATTTCTACTTTTAAAGCATATTTAAGTCGTTGCTTTCATATAAAGTTTTGAGTGCTCTTAAGTATTTTCTACGCATTGAGATTTCCCAAGGACCTACTAGGTTGTTCTTATCTCAGTGCAAATACATACTGGATATTTTGGCTTAAACCGGTCTTCTTAGTGCAAAACTAGCTCCATCTCTAATTGACCAAAATCATCATCTTACTCTTAATGATGGCTCTTTGTATTTTGATCCTGAGCAATATTGCAGGCTTATTGGTCGCTTAATTTATTTGACTATTACTCGTCCCGAGCTTTATTATTGAATTCATGTTCTAGCTCAATTTATACAATGCCTTTGTGAGATTCATTAAGAGACTGTTATTTATGTCCTGCGCTATCTCAAAGTCATCTAAGTCAGGGTATTTTCTTACAATAGGACAGAGTACTTCAACTTATTACTTATTGTGATTTAGATTAAAGTGCTTGCCTTTTTACCTATCACTCCTTTACTAGTTATTTCATTTTTTCTCAGTGGTTCTCCTATTTCATGAAAGATAAAGAAATAACATACTATCTCTCGTTCTTTGGCTAAAGTAGAATATCGGTCTATGGCCTTCACTAATTATGAATTAACTTGACTGAAGGCTTTGTTAAAGACCCTTGGTGTTTCAAATTATCTCCCAATACGTCTTTATTGTGACAGTTAAGCTACTTTTCATATTGCTGCCAATCCTATTTTTCATGAGGGCACTAAGCACGTTGAAATTGATTGCCACTCTATGCATGATCAAATCCATGCTAGCAATATTATTACTGCTCGTGTTCGTACTTCTGAGCAACTTGTAGACATTTTCACCAAACCACTTGATCGACACCAGTTTAAGAATATCCTTTGCAAGTTGGGCATTCGTGGCCTTCATGCTCCAACTTGAGGGAGAGTATTACGTCCATGTGCGATACATACCATATTGTAACATATTCATATCTTTGTATATTTGATAGCTTTTGTATTTCATTGGAAAGCTATATTTAAGAGATTTGTTAACTTTTTTTTTCCTCTCAGTGTAGATGTATATATGGGCAGCCGTGTGATATGCAATAACATATATTTACACTAAAATAAGAGTAAAGAGTTAAAACTAAAATTTAATTTTTGTGTTTATATGATCTTATATTAAAACTAAATAGTTTCAAGTCGCGGCTTTAACCTTATTCAAAGAAATATAATTTTTTATTATAAAATTAATTAAAATATATATTTAAAAATTAAATATTTATTTTATTATATTTATAAATTAATAATTATTATTAATATTCTTAATTATATAAATCATATTTTTTATTAATTTTGATTTTAATTATGTAAATTAAAAAATATTAATAAGAGCAACACAAATGAAATATTATTATTGATACTATAGTACAAAATTAATATTTTCTAGAATAAAATATTTATTATTATTAATCACTAATATTAAATAAATATAATATTATTATATTAATAAAGATAGAATATAGTAATATTATTAATTCTCTATGAGAACAATAATATATTTTTAAGTAATTTTAACTTAGTATTAATGTAAACTATTATTTTTAGCTAAATATGATAATGTTATATTTAATAAATTTTTGATATTATTATCTTAAATAAACGTAATTTATAAAATAAAATAATATTATTATTATCTAAATAAATATGATATTATTTATTTTATTTTACTAAATATAATATTTATTAAATATTATCATTTTATTTTATTAAATATGTTTAATATAATTTAGAAAATAACATAATAATATTATTTTATTTTATTTTATTAGTAAATATGATTAATAATATTTAATAAAATATTCTATTTAATAAAATAAATAATATCATATTTATTTAAATAATAATAATATTTTTTTTATTAGAGACTTTTTGGTATCAGAGCCAAGAAGGAGTAGTGTTTTATAGTTTAGAGACTTTGTGTTTAGAGACTTGTTGTTTGGTTGAATACTGTTTAGGTGGTAAAGGTGTTACCTTAGGGTGCCTCGGTAGTAGTGGTCGTAAGTCTCAATTTAGTTGAAGGGTAGTAAAACCCTTTGAAACAATCTACTCCTCCGAAAGGACTATTTAATAAAATAAATAATATCATATTTATTTAAATAATATTATTATTTTAATTTATTAAATTACGTTTATTAAACATATTTCTAAATACTATGATTAATACAATATTAAATATATTTAATAAAATAAAAATATTAATAGTTAATAAAATATCATATCATTTATTTTATTTTATTAAATATAATATTTAATTAAATTTATTTTTTATTATATTAAATATAAGGGTAAATAAAGAAGAAGACGAAGTTGATTTCCACTCCCTCCTCTCTCTATGAAAGTAGGAATCCATTACCCCATAAAATTTTGTAAGTAAACATTAGAGTGGAAGGAATCCAAACTCCTCACTCCTACTTCAGAAATTAAATACTACCTTATTGGTATTGCATTAGTCATATAATAAATAATTAATATTATTAGGCGTATTTATTCTAGAAAATTATAATTATGTTAAATTCAATGACATATATATCATATATGTCTCATTAATTGTATTATGTTTTATATATTTTAGAATCTCTCAATTTTTACATAAGATTTTTTTAATCATAGTTACAATGCTACTAATACTTAATTATCATAAATAAATTAGAACTAATTGATTTCATTTATTCATTTTTATTAAACTAGGACTAAATCATTACATCTATTTATAGGATGGCACTAATCATTCTCAAGTGCGGACACCCACTATTGTTTTCCTTAATAAAAACATATTGTTGAATCATGTGGTTTAATAGAATCATTTTCCAATACATAATATAACCATATAGTCTAATAACTTATTTGAACTGATTCTATTTAATCTATATGATTTAGCAGTGTGAAAAAAATAAGGATGCCCACATTAAAAAAGCCTTTGGGAGAAAACTACTTACAATTTTTAGAAAGAATAATTTAAGGAGAACTTCACCTCTGAAATTATAAAAAATTGAATTCACTCTCTTAAGGTTTATGTAGTATAATTTTTTAAGTAGAGCTTTTGATCAAACATGTTAAGTATTTAGATGTCAATTAAAAAAGTTCTTTTAAACCACGATACTATGTTCTACAATATTAAAAGTACTTTTGTGGAGTCAAATTACTAAAAAAGACAACTAAGAGAACTTGCTTTTAAATTATAAATTTAGATAAATCATAATATTTCTTATCTAATATCCTTACTTTAGATAAAAACTTAAAATAAACTTCAATTAAAATTTAAATAAACCTCATAATTCAAACATGCAATAATAAACTTTATCAATATGCACCAAAACGATCAACTAAAAAGTTTAAAATAAACTTCAACTATCAAACAAATCCTTGCAAATAATGAAAATGTTAATCGTGCAAAAAAAAAGAGTAGCAATTTGATCATGTTCTTGGTTCATCTCACGTAAATTGAATGAACTTGTATTATGTTCTTCAATGATTTCTTCCATTAAGTCCTCACTTTCAATTGTAGATAGCAATTCTTCTTCATCATCAAATGCCTGGAATTCTTGATCTTGGCAAGCATGATTTCTTATAAAATTATGAAATGCCATTGAAGTAATTACAATTTTCACTTGCTTACTGAAGAGAAAGTTATATGACATAAGATTTTCCATCTATTTTTTTCAAATACCAAAAATTCTCTCAATTGTGTATCTTAAGGAAGAATGTGTATGATTAAAATTTCCTTTTTCTCCTCCCAATTTTATTAAAGTGACAATTTGGTCGATTCCCAACTTAGGTTTTGTTGACACAAGTGTTTATAAAAGCATCTAAGGTAACATCATCATGTTTCGCTTTTGATTTTTCTTTTTCTTTTTTTCTCTACAACAGTTTCCATTCTAGACAAAAAGATTTTTAATATTATTATTAAAAAAACAATGAAAAATATTATTATAATAAAAATACAAATATAAAATAAATAAGATTATGAGCATATTAAACAAGTAAAAATATAATATAATGAATATCTAGCAAATAAATAAAATAAACAAAATGAATAAGTCACATAATATAGATACCGATTGTATGAGCCACATGATCATGTTAATACATTAAACAATATAAAATAAATTATTAAAGTAAAAAAATAGTTGAAAAGTGATTGTAAAGTTAAGAGAACAAATCATTCATTTGATGAAAGAAAGTATGAGAGACAAAAATAGGATTAAAAAAAAACATAAGAAAAAACATACATACCTATGACTACTTGGCAAAAAATGGCGGCAAGTGGAGAAATCTTGATTTTACGGTTCTGTAGATATATTAGATCTTTTTGAAATTAATGAAATATTGTTAGAATATTTTTGGAATTTCACATGTTTTAAAAAAGTTAAAAAATTCTATTAAAGAAGCTCAAAAATTTCAAGCATCTCCAAACAGAAGCAAAATGGCTCTTTTAAATTTAAAAAATTCTACCATAAATACAACCGACCAACTCAATATTTTTTTAAAAGAGCTTCGAGGATTAAAAAGAAGAAAAGAAAAAAAAAACCTTTTAGCAAGTAGAGGAGCCTAACTAAACATACACTTAATTAACTCTGAAAATCAGTTTCAATGTGTTAAAGTTTCGACGGATTCTTGATCCAAACTCAGCCGATCTTGAATGAATTTCCAGCAACAGAAACAGAACAAAGTATGAACACAAACCCAGAATAAGAAACAGTGAACGAGCAGCAAGCTTTTGAAAGAAAAATATGCTTCTCTTTATTAATCACAATGAATCAAATACAACTCAAGAATAAGAGGAGATTACAAGCTGTTGAACAAAACAAAAACCAACTTGTTTAAAAAACCAACTTGTTTAACAAAGAATTGAAGAAAAACGAATGAAAAAACCAGAGGCTAAAGATCAGCTCTTAAAGTTCTGATATCTCTGGAAACCGTAACAAACTTAACGAATTTGTGGCCACGTCACCCAAGCAAATATCACCAGCACCCCTTCAACTGAAGTCATACTGCACCTTAGCCACCGAACTTCTCAAATATCCTCATTTCAGTTCTCGAGAAAAACCTGAACATCTCCTCACAACTCTCCACCTTGCAGTTTAATTCAGTTGATCCTATTGATAAAGCAGCACCCAAAAAACTTTCTATCAACTATAATTCACTCCTGAACTTAGTTTGGTTTGGGTAATACACCCATAAAGTCCACACAGAACTCAAATTTTGCAGATGACAGCACTTTGGTGAATGCATCAGCTGGATTCATATAAGTGTGAATCTTAGAGACAGCCACTGCTCCCTTTGCCACTTCATCCCTGATGAACTGAAGCTTAACATCTATATGCTTTGTCCTCTCATGATACATCTGATTTTTAATCAAATGTATGGCACTTTGATTATCACAGAAAACTTGAACTGTTTTCTGATTTAACCACAGCTCATTAAGCAGCCCTTTAAGCCACATGGCCTCCTTCACAGCTTCAGTAGTTGCAATAAATTCAGCTTCTGTTGAGGACAAAGTCACCACATGTTGAAGTGAAGCTTTCCAGCTGATTAAGCACATGTTTAACATGAACATATACCCTGAAATTGACTTCCTCTTATCCAGATCTCCACCAAAGTCAGAGTCCACATATCCCTCAACCAAAGTTGATTTGTTTCTAGATTTCCCATAAAGCAGACCACACGTGACAGATCCTCTGAGATACTTCATTATCCACTTCACAGCACTTCAATAAGTCTTGCTTGGGCAGCTGAGAAATCTGCTAACTACACTCACTGCATGAGCTATGTCAGGCTTGGTGCATACCATTGCATACATTAAGCTTCCAACTGCTTGAGCATATGGAAACTCATCCATCTGAGCCTTGACATTTGGAGATTGATCTGTTGACAACTTGAAATGAGCACCAAGAGGAGTTAGAACTGGTTTGCAATCCATCATGTCAAACCTTTCTAAGACCTTTCTTATGTACCTTTCTTGACTTAAGAACAAGGTACCAGCTGCCCTGTTTCTGACAATCTCTATGCCAAGGATTCTTTTGGCATTACCAAGATTCTTCGTCTCAAACTCCTTATTCAGCAAGTTCTTCAGCTTATCTATCTCAGACTTATACTTACTGGCAATAAGCATATCATCTACATATAGCAGCAAGTATGCAACTTTCTCTTCATCTGAACCACCAAAGTACACACAGCTGTCATATTTACTTCTATGAAATCCAATTGAAGTCATGAACTCATCAAACCTCTTATACCATTGTCTGGGAGACTGTTTAAGTCCATACAAAGACTTATGTAGCAGACAAACATAGTCTTCTTTCCCTTTGATCTCAAAACCCTCAGGCTGTTTCATCAGTATCTATTCTTCAAGTGCACCATGAAGGAAGGCTGTTTTAACATCCAATTGCTCTAGTTCTATATCAAGTAAAGCCACCATAGCTAGGAGAGCCCTTATAGAGCTGTGTTTCACAACAGGAGAAAAAATTTCATTGAAATCCACCCCTTCTTTCTGTGTGAAGCCTCTAGCTACCAGCCTTGCTTTAAACCTAGAGGGTTCAGCACCTGAAATTCCTTCCTTCTTCTTGAAAATCCATTTGCAACTGACTACTTTCCTGTTCCCTGGATTTGGTACCAGAGACCAAGTTTTGTTTCTCAGCAGTGAATTCATCTCCTCCCTCATTGCTTCAAGCCATTCATAGCTGTCCTTACCTTTAACAGCTTCAGTATAGCTTCCAGGTTCTTCAATTGTCATATCATCAGCACACAACAGTGCATAGGCAATTAAATCAGCATAACCATACCTCACTGGTGCCTTGGTTTGCCTTCTGATCCTGTCTCTTGCTAACTGATAGTTTTCCAAGTCAGCTTGCTGCAATTCTGATTCATCAGCATCATCAGTGTCATTTCTTGTTCCATCTTCATCACCAGTCTCTACATTCTCATCAACTCTATCATCAGATAACTCCACCTTAATCTTGGTGTTGTCAGCAGAGGAGTTCTTGTCTTGATCACCAAGCACATCAATGTCAGATCTTGTTCCTTCCTTTAACAAGGCAGCTTCATGAAAAACAACATCTCTGCTGACAATGCACTTCTTTTGCTCCCTACACCAGATTTTGTACCCTTTGACCCCATCTGGACATCCAACAAAGACTCCTTTTAAAGCTCTGGCTTCAAGCTTGCCTTGATTTATGTGGACATATGCAGGGCACCCAAAAATCCTGAGATTTTCATATTTTGCAGGTCTGTCTGACTACATCTCCTCTAGTGTCTTGAAATTAATAGCTGCTGAAGGGCTTCTATTGACTAAATAACATGTTGTATTCACTGCTTCTGCCCAGAAACTTCTTGAAAGTTTAGAATTGACCAGCATGCATCTAGTTTTATCCACCAAAGTCCTATTTATCCTCTCAGCCAAACCATTTTGCTGAGGAGTGAATCTGACTGTCTTATATCTCTTTATGCCATGGCTTTGACAGAAATCTTCAAACTCTTTATTGCAAAATTCCAGGCCATTGTCTGTTCTAAGGCATTTGAGCTTGAAACCAGATTGGTTTTCTACCAAAGCCTTCCACACCTTGAATTTCTGCAATGCCTCATCTTTAGTCTTTAATATGTAAAGCCATACTTTCCTTGAAAAATCATCTATCAAAGACATGAAATATTTCCCACCACTTAATGATGAGACTTGAGCTGGTCCCCAAAGGTCAGCATGCACATAATCTAAAATCCTTTTAGACAGATGCTGTCCTTTTGGAAACTTTGATCGGTGAGCCTTGCCAAATATGCAATTTTCACAAAAGTCCAGCTCCTTGATTTTATCTTCACCTAACAGCCCTTGTTTGCTCAGCTCTTGCATCCCTTTCACACTCATGTGTCCAAGCCTAAGGTGCCATATCTTGGTTTTATCTTCCTTAGAGACAGTAGTTAATCCTGCTGACGTAGTCACTGATGCTCCTTGCAATACATACACACCATTCTCTTTAACCCCTTTCATTATCACTTCATTCCCTTTCATTACCTTTAAGCCACCATTTTCAGACTTAAAGTAATGCCCTGAGCTATCCAGCATGCCTAAAGAGATTAAATTTCTCTTTAGCCTAGGAGCATGCCTTACTTCATGTAGAGTTCTTACAATTCCATCAAACATCTTTAGTTTTACAGAACCAATCCCAACAATTTTACACACATTGTTATTTCCCATCAAAACTCTACCACCATCCATAGCCTCATATTTGTAGAACAAGTTTCTATCAGGGCACAAATGAAAAGAACAGCCAGAGTCAATTACCCACTGACCTTTTGTATTGCCATTTGAAGCCACAAGCAAATCAGCACTGAGGTACCCATCTTCTGAAGCATCATCTGAGGCTACTGCTGCATCTCCTGACTTCTCTTGATTCTCCTTCTTCTTCTTTTCAAGGCAGTCTCTTATGTAATGACCCTCTTTCTTGCAGTAAAAGCATTTTCTTTTCTTCTTTTTCTTCTCTGCAGTTTCTTGATTCTTTCCTTGGCTTTTGTTCTTCTGATTCTTTTTCTTCTCTGTTTTTGCAATCAACCCTTCACCATTGTTCACCTCATGTCCATTGTTCTTCTGTATCTCCTTTGAACTCAGTGAAGCTTTGACATCTTCCAGAGTCAGAACTGTTCTGCCATACAGCATAGTGTCAACAAAGCCTTCATAAGACTTTGGCAATGAACTCAGTAAGAAGAAGGCTTTATCTTCATCAGTAATCTTCACATTTTCAACTCCTTCAAGATCAAGGATGATCTTATTAAAGGTGTCGATATGTTCTTGAATGGTTACCCCTTCTTTCATAGTAAAGGTGTACAATCTTTTCTTCAAGAACAGCCTATGTGCCAGGGATTTCTTCATACACAGGGCCTCCACCTTATTCCAGATACCTAAGGCTGTTTTCTCTTCAGAAATTTCCCTCAAGATTGAGTCACTGAGACTCAAGATCAAGGTACTATGAGCCCTCTTCTGTATCTGTCTTTTCTGTTCATCGAGCTTAGGGCCATCTACACCATCTTGATTTTCTTCCTCTAAGGCAGATTCAAGACCCTGATGAACAAGAAGTGCCCTCATCTTCATCTTCCATAGAGAGAAGTCACCACCTATGGTGAATTTCTCTATTTCGGGTTTTGGAAGAGACATGATTAAAAAATACCAGGCTCTGATACCACTTGTTGAAGTTTCAACGGATTCTTGATCCAAACTCAGCCGATCTTGAATGATTTTCCAGCAACAGAAACAGAACAAAGCATGAACACAAACCCAGAATAAGAAACAGTGAACGAGCAGCAAGCTTTTGAAAAAAAATATGCTTCTCTTTATTAATCACAATGAATCAAATACAACTCAAGAATAAGAGGAGATTACAAGCTGTTGAACAAAACAAAAACCAACTTGTTTAAAAAACCAACTTGTTTAACAAAGAATTGAAGAAAAACGAATGAAAAAACCAGAGGCTAAAGATCAACTCTTAAAGTTCTGATATCTCTGGAAACCGTAACAAACTTAACGAATTTGTGGCCACGTCACCCAAGCAAATATCACCAACACCCCTTCAACTGAAGTCATACTGCATCTTAGCCACCGAACTTCTCAAATATCCTCATTTCAATCCTCGAAAAAAACCTGAACATCTCCTCACCCAATGCTTTAGGTAACTCCTATACAACGCTGCTGCTGATGCTAAGGAACCCAAATTGTCAAACGGGCTCATAAATGTAGCCCTTATAAATTGTAGGATGTTCACAATAATAAAGACATTCCATTCCACTTGAATCTTTTCTGTATAACTTTTTGGATAAACAAAGACTAAAAGGGTTCTATTATTGGCAAAAGCAAAAGCAAAACCAAACGTATATTAAGTTCACGTGCTCAGCAGTACTAATACGCGTACCGTCATCTCGTCGCAAAATCTTTTTTGTAGACGATGTATGGACTATGACTCAACTCCACGGTGCTTAACAGATCATTGATGTCATTTTCTTTTGATTCAATGTAATAAACTTATGGATTAAGATTCTCAATTATTGAATTTTAATTCCGAAAGGGGCACGTAGCTATCTTGATCCTGAATAGAAACGCTCTCATGATTTGTCATGTACATGCGCCCATCACCATCTGAGAATAGCTTTGGAACAAAAAATCAAGCATTCTTCAATCTTGATCAACTCATTTTATTATTTTAACATAAAAATCTTTGATGGGTTCTTTACCCCAAAATGAGAGAGAGCCATTCATAACTCATCCAGCCATTCCATTATCGTCCAGAGAAATAAAACAAATGAAAATAAAAATAAGGACACCATAATCAAACTTCAATCTTCGTTTATCCTTGACCTGTATATATAATTTTTGTGGATAAGAACAAAGTATATACGTTCAGTTATTTAATTACCATTTGTTAAAGTCAAATATCAGTGTCGTAGCTTGTTTTGAGTGTTAAAAAAAATTAATAATAATAATAATAATAATAAACAAAATTCAATATTCGTCTCCCTATATTAATTTTCAGAGTCGAAAAGATGAATATATCAGATTCATCAATCTACAGGCTTAATCACACGGAGAACAAAAGGGAACAGACTAATAACGAAAGCAAGAATTATCAATACACAAGAGCCAAATGAACAAGAGAGGGAGGAATTAATTTTACAAAACAGCTGCAGGCTGCCTATTATCAAGAACGAGTTTTAACAGTTTCAAGCATTGAAAATCCCCAGCAGAAACATATAAAGTCAAGCACCAGAGATATTACATATTTTTTTTTTCACAGAGCTTTGAAAGACATATATGGAGAAGCAGCTAGCTGCTATCAATTAATCTTTAGCTTACATGGAATAGGCGCGGTCAAGTCTCAACAGACTTGGGAGAAAAAGAAGCCACCTCTGCAGATTTATCGGCGGGCATGGAGTTTGATCGCTTCATGATCCAAGCCGCCGATGACCCTGCTGCAGCCGTCCGATGAAATCTGCACCGGAACGACCCCTGGTGGGTCGTCGGCGAACAGAGGCACTGCCCTTTGGGTGAACCGGCACCGCTGCCGTGATGATCAGTAGCACTCTTGCCACCTTTTGGGGAGGTGGCAGTGCTAACTTTGATGCTACCATGAGATGCCATAGCTGAGTCCGGAAAGAAAGCAGCTTATGTATCAAGCTTTATACATATATATTTTTCTTTTTTCTTTTTTCTTTTTTCTTTGAAGCAGTACGAATACTAAAGGAGCTAGCCAGCCAGCCTTTTTACTTCTGTTTTATGATAAAATATTGAAATGGTGATTTTGTCATTCGTGGTTAGAAACTAATCCAATTAAGTGGTGGCACTCGATGACTTCACCTGGTTTGTCCATATTGAAACTATCCAAATAATAATGCCATCTCCCTCTTCTATATCTTGTTAAGTCGGTTAAGTTCCCTATGTACAATGTTTCCGGTGCATTTAGAAATTTAGAAATCAAGATTTTGATATGCCATCTATCCTCCTAATCTTGATTTCTGTAATAACTAATTTTATTGACTTGTATTACTGAGGAGATACGTGCATATTTTAAGATGTTGCGTGGTGAATACTATATGTATATTATATGGATGTTCCGTGGAAAATACTCTTTCATTACAATTGTTGGTTGGAATTTCATGAAGTATCTGACACGTGAATAAGTATACACCAAAAATTACTAAAGATTTTCTTGTTTTACAAATCTACTCTATATCACAGATATTGTTAATTCTAAGGTTTAATTGAAGATTATCAAAAATTATGAATCATGTATGTTATATATTATGTACCTTATTATAACATTATTCTCTCTAATTAATAGAATTTCAAAGTGACGATTGATACTTCGGCTTGATTTTTGGCCGACGCTAATTTGAGTGCCAAAGTGATACGAGGATAAATTTTTTTAAAAACAATTGGATACAGACAAAATCCCAAATGAAATAATTAATTCTTTTACAGCAATTAAATTAATATATAGGAGCTCCACCAGACATCGTAATTTTTTTTTTTTATGCAAGACATGATAATATTAAGTTAATAATTAATGGAAAAACTCTAAAATTAAAGACATTTTAATTATGGTAACAAAACGTGGGAATAATTATCAGAAATCAGATTATAAAAGAACAATTAGCACATGATCTTATGAACACGCGTGTGGGTCAGTGAAGACATTGATGAGGCCCCTCGCGTGGGGAGGTTTAATTATGTGGCTGATTGTACACGTAGCAGATTCTCTGATTAATCAAAAAGTAACGGAATTATGCATTCAGAACGGGAAATGTCGAAGTGATCTCTCACTCCCCATTTACATTTTCCCACGTGGATTAGATTTAGATCTGCTGTCGTCCCATCGGTTCCACTTAATTGGATTATGCTGTGCTGTAAGCCCCATAAACCGGCAGTGCATTTGTCCTTTTGTGAATTTGTATATTTATCTTTATCTTTTAGAGTTCCCTGTTAACATTATTATATAAGAAGAGGTACAGGGTAAAGGTCTAATTATGATATTTTTTTTTAATATTATAGATAGTGTTGATAAAATTTGACGTGATTAAATTATTTTAGGAAACACCTACCATATTATAATGGTATGATATTCTACACACACATAAACAGTATATAAGACTTACATCACATATTATTTATGTGTGTGAGGGTACCATACTATTGTGGTATGGTAAGAGAATCCATTATTTTATATAAATATAATATAAATAAATAAATATAAATGATTAAATTTAATATAATTATTAAATTGATTAAATTTGGATCAATATAATTTTTTTTGTTTCAAGTAAAATTAAATTTCTTAGCCATTTAATTATTAAGGATATGATTATATTTTTTATTTTAAATTAATTTATAATTTTTTATTATTAAAACTTAAATATTAGATATAATTTTATTTTTTAAAAAAATAATAAAAATATATGTGTGTTTCGTTTATAAAATTTTATATAAATTTAAAATTTTAATAATGTAAATATGTAAAATATTAATTAATATATGTATATAAAAAATATAAATATTTGATGTAAATTTTATTAAATATAAAAATATTAAATAAATTTTTTAAATTTTTAAATTTTTGTACACATTAAAATTTTAATATTCTAACATAATTATTAATAAATCATATTTAAATTAATTTGAATTTAATATGACACAAAATTACAGTTATAAACACAATCCCATAACCATTTTTACCAATTGGAATTATAAAATTGTAATTTTTTTTATAGTTAAAACTGCAATCGATTGATGATGATGACAAGTCGAAGAGGAAATATGGGCTACATGTGATTACAATCAATTCATTCTCTCCGGCCTCGAAGCTCGCAAAAGTTAATTGTTCGCTTGGGCGGGACAGTGCCTTCTGAAAATACGCCGTTTGCCTGCATCATCAACGGTAAAATAAGACAGGATATGAAAACGTTAAATGCTACTTCGATTTTCTTTTGGATTGATATGATTACATTTTACAAACCATCGTAACAGAAAAAAGTTAATTGCAGTAGTGAAGTCAACGTCTAAATACAGTACTAAAGAGCGGTTTTGCCTTCAAGATTCAAGTCCTAAAATTCGAGAGCGAATTAATAATAAAAGCAATAAATTCCTAATGGGCTAATTAAGGCACTCGCAAATTTTAGAAAATGTTAGATTGAGTCCCAGCTTCTCATTTTCCTTCCAATTGAATTGGATAAGAATATGTTTCAAATCCCGCTAAATGTAATTAGAGGAGATACTTTTTCGTATGTGTACGAATAGATTCTTAAGTTATAATAAAATAGATTTATTAAAGATAATTTTGATAATTTTTTTATTTTAATACACGTATTAGTGTATGAAAAATTAATAGAAATTAATTGGCCATAGTAAATAAAAAATGATTTGCTTATTAATTTAATGTCAAAATTAGTCTTAGTTGGCGTTTGTTTTTTTTATCTGAAATCTGAATAGACTTGAGTTAGAGGTTACTCGTTGAATGTCTAAAGTATGAAATTTTATTATTTTTAGATTTTTTTAAAAAAAATTTACTTGTTTGTTTTATAACTTATATCTGATTTTTAAACATTTTCATCTAAATAAAAAAAAGTCAGAATTTTGTGACTTTTATCTTAATGGAAAAAGGTCTAAGTGATAAGTGAATTTATATTCCAAAAATATCTTCATAAAATAACCTATTTCTTGAACTATAAAATAAAATTTTTTTATTTTAATTTATAAGGATGTATATGTCAAATAACTAAATTTAACATGTTTTTTTATTATAAGAACAAACAAGATATCACTTATATTAAGATATTAAAAAAAAGTAAAATAAATATATGATTCAAATTTTCGTATTCAGACCCATTCAGACTTTAGAAAGATTTAGATCCATTCAAATTTCAGACTAAAAAAATAAATACTACTTTAGTCTAAAATCTAAAATATATCTGAATTTGAATAATATACTTATTTTTTTTTCTGAATCTTTGAATATAAATAAAGTTATTTGTCTTTTCAACTTTACAAACTAAAAACATTTATTATTGGTGGTAAAATACAAACTAGAGGTATCGAGAGTATGACACATTAGGAATATGACTTAAGATTATGATAAAGGGTAAAAGGGAAGTTGAAAAGGGAGGATGAAATGGGAAGATCTCAAAAAATCTGCATCAGCCACCTAATTTATCTAAGAATAACAAAAAAAGAAAAATAAATATATAATTTAAATTTTCGTACTCAAACTTCAGACAGATTTGGATCTATTCAAATTTCAGACTAAAAAAATAAACATTACTTTAGTCTAAAATCTAAAATGTATCTGAATTTGAATAATATACTTGTTTTTTGGTCTGAATCTTTGAATATAAATATTAAGGTATTTGTCTTTTCAGCTTTACAAACTAAAAATATTTATTATTGATGGTAAAATACAAACTAGAGGTATGAAGAGTATGACACATTAAGAATGAGACTTGAGATTATGATAAAGGGTAAAGGGAAAGTTGAAAAGGGAGGATGAAATGGGAATATCTCAAAAAACCTACATCAACCACTCAATTTATCCAAGAATAACAAAAAAAAATACCTCTTATAGGCACTCGCACTACCGCATGTTAATATAAGACTACAAAACAATGTTAATCTTTTCAATGGTAACAAGACATGTCATAACAACATTATCCCTATCTCGATTGTCTTTAAAATATTCCCTTGCAAGCCACCAAAGTTAGAATTGAGGAGGGGAACCATAGATAATGCTACCTACACAATTCCTAGTGAAATCATTTATTTCTCAACCCAATTAGGATGTTCAAAAATGGCCAATCCAAGTTGAGGACATGTTGCCAACTGTAAACTATAGTTATCCAACCCAAGTAAGCTAAAGAATCTCTACAAGATGGGCTAAATTACCTTTAAAACTCTATATAAGTTAACAATAATTATTGGTCAAATGTCTAAAAGGACACAAAAATACCCTTAAGGGCACTTCACCTTTAAAACTTAAGGTTGGTCTCATAAAAGAAATAAGTTTATAGGATCACAAATACTCAACTTTTCTCCATTAAGGTTTCTAAAAAGTTCATCGTCTCCTTCAATCTCTTATTGAATTGGTCGTTAGAATGCCATCATTGGCTACTACTAATGCTGCCTCTAACAATTGTTTCTTATGATTTCAGGTTTGTGCCAACAGTTACCATCTCTAAAAAATTATTTTAGACAACCAAATCTCTATTTTTACCAAAAAATAATCTTTTACACAGAAGTTCTCATAGTTCTTTTAGTATTTGAGGTTGAACCAAAATCTTACCAAACCATGTACTTTTTATATATGTATCTTTATTAAATTTAGATGTCAAATATTTCATACACACACACACAAAGAACATAAATATTGTAATATTTTAAAACATATAAATAAAACCACATTCAACTGAATATATAATGATTTTAGAGTTATAATATATAATTTTTTATTAAAGATAAATTATATAATTACATAAAAAAAGCTCAATAATAATATCTTTGATTAGTATACTAAGAAATTCAAGAATTTGATGAGAAAGCAAAGTGAGGAGGGATTCCATAAAGACCAAAGATAAAATGAGATTATTAGTGGATAAACGTGTATGAGTGGGTTTTGGGACAAGTGTGAAAAAGATAATAAATTATAAATTTTTTTAATATTAGAAATTAGTTAGTTGAATTAGATTTCTCTATTTAGTAAAAAAAAAAGAAAAAATGCTTATTTTATTAAATCACAATTATTTGAAACTTCTATTAAGTTAAAAAAATAAATAACTCTAATTAACTTAATTAAAAAAAATAAACATCTCTATTTAACCTCATTAATTAAGTTAAGTCATTTTTAGTTATTGAATTAAAAAACAAATACCCTCTTAGTCTGAATTCTAATAGAGGTAAATATTTAAATCTAAATGATATAAGTAATTTTTTGTCTGAACTGTTGAAAATAAATATTAAATTATTTTTTAACTTAAAAAATTTAAAAACTAATATTTTTATATATATGCCTTTATAAATTATAAATGTTAAACAAATAATAGACATCTTAAAGAATATAAATTTAATAACATATTATTATAAAATAAATCATATTCAATTGAATATAATCCTTTGATATTCTAAATTAGTATATGCTAATTTATTTTATTGTAGTTTATAATATTTCCATATAAAAAATATTCATAAATAATTATAAATAGAAATACTGCTAATTTCAGAAAATTAAAAATAACAATAATAGCAATAATAATATACCATAATATTATCATAAGTTATAAGGATAGGTAATAGTACTAATTATTAAATTTTATTTAAGTTAGTTAATGACATAGGGATATTTTGAAAATTTTCTTATTGATATAATTTAGATTTTTTAAATTAAATAAAAAATTAAAAAATTAACTTAATAACTGAAAATCTGAAAACTTGTATTAAATTAAAAAATAATTTGATTGAAATGAAGCCAGTCAAATCAGCAAATTTAAAAATTTTTATCAAATTAAAAAAATAAAACATAATTTGATTGAAATTGAGCGAATTAAATCAACAACTAGTATGGCCAGTCCCTGTGTTCCATTCGTCTCGTTTGTATTCTACACGCATCAACAACGGTCGCTAGCGAAAGCAAGCCCGAACTGCTCCAACACGACACCTCCGGTCTCCGGCACCGTTTTTGAAATTAATCATTGTAGAAGTTAACTTTGGAGAATGAGCAAGAGACCGCCACCTCCTGATCCGGTGGCTGTGCTAAGAGGCCATCGGGCTTCCGTCGCAGACGTTTGTTTCCATCAAACGAAACCAATTCTATTCGCAGGGTTCTAATTCAAACTCAATTTATTATTCTTTTGTTTGTTTGTTTTTTAGATCTACGGAACTGACTAAAACTTGCACTCTTATTTTGCAGTACTACTGGCGGTGAGCTGCGAATTTGGGATGCGGTTCAACACCGGACCGTGTCTTCTTCATGGTTAGTTATTTCTTTCATTTGATTATTTTTGTTATTTTTTAATGATTATGTCTTTGAATTTGATCGTTGTATTGCTTGCAGGGTGCATAGTGCGGCACATGGCATTATATCCGTTGCTACTGGTCCTTCAATTGGACTGAACAGAGTCATAAGGTGCTTTCTCAATATTCTATCTTACATGTTTTTGCCACAAATTTTATTTCATTGTTTTATCTTCAGGAACTGATGCTTGCGCGTATTTCTCGTAGCCAGGGTAGAGATGGTACTGTCAAGTGTTGGGACATAGGAAATGGAGGTTTATCAAAGTACTATTATCCTGTGCTTCCGCTTGTATAAACAAATTATTTCATGTTTATCGTCTTTTGCTCGCTTGCTTATTACATAATTTAGCACTTTTATCTGCATATGTTGTACTCTCTGACTATCAATCAACTAATAAATTGTAGCAAGTGAAAATTTGTTGTTCTTTGTGTAAGGAATAGTAGACATTTTCATTGGATGGTAAAAGCATTATCGATGTGGTACATGTTTTGTGGTTTGTAGATATGACAAGAATGGATTGTTACTATTCATTACTAGTGTAGAGTGTTTCCTATAGAATTTGTACTTTAGCATGTGAATGGTTTTTTTACAGCATTTAATTTTTATTTTATCATTTCATAGAAAATTTATTGCCCCTTGTTAATTTTTCTTGCTTGTTAAAATTGAGCTGTTCTGGTTGGCAGGAACGCATCACTGACTATCAAAACAAACTCATATCACTTTTGCAAGCTCTCATTGGTAAAGGAGCCTAATGCTAATGCAAAACAAGTTAAAGGGCCTAAGGATTGCTGTGAGAGGGAGGTTAGAGAAACGGTTGATGCAGATAGTCTGTGTGACAGCAGAGGTAAGGCTCAACCAACCTCATAGGTTTGTTCAAATTAATATTGCAAAAAGATCCATTTATTTATTTCCAATCAAAGTTAACCATCAAAGTTATGGTGAAAGTATATGAATGGTTTTATTATTAGTCTACTGTCAGGAACTCAAATATGCTTAGAAGGGCAAATAATCTAGACAAAATTTATGTAATTTTTTTTTCTTTCCCCTACAACTGGATGCTGGATTATGTATTAACATCGTATCTTTGTTTTATTATGTGATTAATTGTAATTTGCAAAAGAATCCAAGTAGTAATATCTTGTTAGGATGGCAAGGCATACTTCTCACTGTTATCCATAAATACATGAATGTCAGAGTTATCTTCAACCTGGTTTAGTTAATATGTACATGATTCCTCAACATATTGTAAGAAAGTTTCACTCCATCATTGTTTGATAACGTTTTTGTTTTGATCTTTACCACTGCATGATGAAGTTAAGCAGAAAGTAATAGATCTTTTGAAATCATAGATGATGTGCCTGGTGAAGGACCTAAGTATATGGCCATAGCGGGCGAACAGCTTTCTGAGGTCCATATACTGCTTCAAATTTCTATTTTAAGCCAAGAATTATGTTATTTTTGTTGTTCCCAATTGTTGGTTGTTTCTATGCTTTCGATGTTCAAAGGTCGAAATATGGGATCTCAACACTGCAGGGAGATGTATGCGATTACCTCAAAGCAGCTGTGGGGACTCTCCAAACTTTTCATCTAAAGGAAGAGGTCTATTTCTTTTCTTATATCACCTTTTGGCTTATGTCATTTGTGTTAGTTATTTCAGTAAAACAATATAGTTGTTTGCACAGGGCCACTACATACACATACTCATAAATTTGATCCCCTAACTTGATTGGACTGTTGTATCTGATTAAAATATCGCAATTGTTCTAGGATGACATGATGTAATATAAAATATGATTTTAGAAAAAGTATTCTTGCTTAGATGTTCCAGAAGCTAGATATATAATAAGTTGATTTCTTCTCAGGGATGTGCATGGCAGTTCAAGCATATTTACCTTCTAAATCACAAGGATTCATAAATGTCTTGGCAGGGTAGGTACTCCTTCCCAAAGTAACTGCTGACATTTATTTGTTGTATGACATGATTCGAAAGTTTCTTGGTTGGTTGGAGGATTCCAGGCTAAAGTTCTACACATTTTATGTGGTTTGTGGCCTTAGATCTTCATGTTGTTCAGCGATTTAAGTCCGTTTATGATCACTGAATCATGATTATCCGACATTGGGTCTTTGGAGTTGCATGGGTGCCACACTATAAGAGAACAAGCAGTTCCCTTGATCCTTAAAGTTCATTAACCTTTCAACTTACATGATGTGTGTTCCCTTTCCTGTACAACTAACAGTTATGAGGATGGTTCCATTCTTATGTGGGATATACGGAATCCAGGGATTCCACTTACTGCCATGAAGGTTCATTTAGAGCCAGGTTTGGAACGCGGCATGTGGAGAAACCACATGTATTCTTTTTCTTCTTTATTTTCGTTCTCGCGAATATTTTTTCACTCAGTGTGATTCATGTCATATTTTGTTTGCAGTACTATGTCTAAGCATTGATGAGTCATGCAATGGAGGCATATCAGGAGCTGCAGACCAAAAGATTGCACTGTATAATTTAGATCATTCCACAGTAAGTCACTGTGTCATTTGCAGTACCATGTCTGCTTCTCTGTATATAACCTCTCCTGTATTATAAGAAAGCTAATTGGTGGCATGTTGAAGTTGAACAGAAGACAGAGGGATATAGTTGTAATTTTTCCATTCGCATATTTTTTATTAGCAGCCTTACATTTCGAATTTTGAGGTAGCCAAACATTGATCACTATCTGCAGGAAAGATATAAATTTTATTAATGCTTCTGCAGGAAACTATCTTGACCTTTTATTTTCATTGGTTTGTTTCCTTTCAGTGCTACAACTTGATTTGTTTCACTGCTACTACTTGACTACCCGTTGGGTGTTAATGACTAGCTGTTTGCTTTGGTTCTCTACGTCAGCATAATTTTTTTAATCTGTTGTGTAGTTACAGTATGTGTTATTTGGCATAGGGTTTGTGTGTGATCAAGAAAGAAATAAATTTGGAACGACCTGGCATATCAGGCACCTCAATTCGACCTGATGGCAAAATTGCAGCAACTGCTGGGTGGGATCACAGGTCTGTATTGAATTCTTTTTCACTTCATCTATCTAGTCGGAATTTATCAGGATATTCATTGAAATGCCAAAAACATAAGATATAAATGACACAGGTCCTGGTTTAATGTCTAAATCATATATCCAGTGGAAAAGATCAATTACATGTCAGTATTTCTAAATTATATGTTTTTACTTGGAACTTTTTAGTGAGTTCTCAACTCCCAAAAGAATTTCCCATCACTCTCGAGGTTCTCTTAGTAATAAATTTCGGATATGTTACATACAATCTTAGCTAAGATTCTTCTTCTTCTTCTTCTTTTTTCAGAAGTTCAAACAACATCAGATGTTAGCTTTCTTTTTCCTTTAAGTTTTCCTAATTTCTAGAACCACCTCACTGAAGTTCAATAACTTTTTGTAGCATAGAGGTTATGTTTTAAAAGATCTGTCACCTTGTCTTCTACTGTGTTAGCATTCAATCTCTCTCATGCTGGTTCCTTTTTTCATTTTATTTTAATGTTTTAAATACTCATTACTGACAGGGTTAGGATATACAATTATCACAAAGGAAGTCCACTGGCAATATTGAAGTATCATCATGCCACGGTATGTTTTCTCCTATCACAAGTTAAAAGAATAAAAATGAATCAAAAGTTCCCTTAATAGTTTTGAGTGTTTTATGTTGAAATGGATAAGTTATGTATTCTTCTGTTATCTCAACATAAAAGATAGCCACTTGGCAGATTTTTGTATTTGTTGCTCTCCGTATGCTTAGAACTTCCTATGTATACATCATTTTCCATTTTCTTTGGCATTAAGAGTTTATACATCCATACTTATTTAAAATCGAAGCTAAATACAAATTATTCCGTGGCCTCTAATCTTGACTGATAATTTGGCTGCATATTGATCTCTTAGTTGACTGGCTTAGTTTTTCTTTTCTACTCAGAGGGAGTTCTGTGCTGCCTTTCTTTTGACATTGCAACTTGCATGTTTGTGACATTTGATAAATCTCTCTAGCTTTCTTTTGCTCACACACTCTTTATGATGCTTCTCAAATTTTGAGTACTTATTTATTTCTAGTTTCTGAAAGTAAATGATCTGCAATGACTGTAGTGCAATGCTGTCTCATTCTCGTCCGATTGTAAGCTCATGGCCTCTGCATCTGAAGACACAACAGTTGCGCTATGGGAACTTTATCCCCCAAATGGTTGAAATAGAGCAATTCAATTTTATATCTTTAATTTCTTGGCATGCATGGAATGCATTATTGGAGCAAAAAGTCATTTGTAAAATCCAAAACTTTGTATCCATTTTCTGTCCTGGATGGACCATGTAAATTAACAAATGGACACTGCATGCAGAATCACCATGAAGAATAAAATGTCCCAGCTACATATTTTCTTGATTACGGATCTTGAGTTGTTTTTTCACGAAGACTGAAATGGTTTGCGTGAGACATTTATGATCTTTGTTGAAGATACATGAAAATTGCCTTGTACTTTTCCGGGGGTAGTCTCAAATTTTGAGAGCCTTTTACCCTTGCGACATGTTGTCTTCTGACCCAATCAAAAAGTCGCTAGAGGATCCAATTGTGAACATTTCTTTTAGAGCCCACAACCCACCCCCATTGCTATTTATTTTACGATCCTATTCCTGCCGATAAATTGGTTATAAGTTATGATATTGCAGCCTCGTTAAAAATAATTATCCTGACCGAAGCTGAATTGAGGGAAAAAAAAGATCTAGAATTGAGATTCAGTGTGTTCGACAAATCATCATCTTTAAGACCTAAGCATTAATATTCCTCATCTTTGAGCTTCTGTATTTGTTTTGATTTGCAATGAGTACGAAGGTTAAAATCTGCTATAACATTATATATCCAATTCTTTTCTTTATGCATCCATTTTATGTACCGGCTAATATTGCATCGCCGTATGATTCCATTAACTTAAGTTTGAACTCCCTCTACGACCTTTTAAATTAGCACACATTTATTCATTTTGAGTGTTGTAGTCATTTCTTAATAGATATGAACATGTCACAAAGCTTTTGTAGTGAAAAACTTTTTGGTACATAGAACAGACATGCAATAGAATTAGTCCTTCAGGTAGCTCCCTCATCAACTCTTGGCAAGCCGCCATCCACTACCATCTCATAGAGCAATATTCGTGAAAATTACCGAGGAAAACGTGCTAACAAGTACCACTACTCAAAACATATTCATTTGCAACGCAAGGAAAATAGCATGTAATTGAAGTGAACTGAGGCTTCGAATTTTCAATAAAAGATGGGATCCGATGGGCGGGGAGCCCCTGATGGCAAATCACCTGCAATTTGATATGAAGTGTGGGCCTTTTCAAGGGCAACAAAACCCTCTTCTTCCACCACCATGGCTTTCAGTATGCAACTTCATTCCAGTTTGACGTGAAGGGTTAGCTTCTGCTAATCTCTTTGCTGCAAGCAAAATGTATGCATGAGCTTTCAAGATAAAGTCTGAATAAATCACCAAAATCATACCACAACAAGAAGCATATCTACCCCCTGTGAATCATAGTGGCTGCATTAACAAAGACTTCAATTGCAAAGACTTTCGGACTTATTGTGGAGCTATAAATCATTTGCTTGCTTTGTAGGATATTTTCCCTCCTCAGGGGGAAAGGGGGCTGATGTGTACGTGTATGTGTTTGTGAGGTTGTGTGAGCATTGTGTGTGGGTATGTTGAGAGAGAGAGAGTGTGTGTGGCTAAATTACATCATATGTAGCTTACATCCAACACAAGAATTGCACCCATTAACTCAAGAGATGTTAATAATCAAGCAACACTTGATTTATTGGGTGCAACACTTGATATAATCACCCTTTGTAGTTTACAAGGTAATCCTAACAGGGACAGAGTGGAAGTTCCAACAACTAGCATGAGATACAAAGGCAAGGGACTACATTTGGAGTGAGAAGCATTTAGTACAATCACCTATTTCATAGAAAAGCTCGCTGACATTATGAGCACTCTTTGCAGATGTTTCAAGAAAAGATAGACCATTTTCCTGGGCATACGACTCCCCGTCCTGCAAACAGTTTTTAGGGATTCAAATCCAACATAAATTAGACAATACATATGAAATACCCTCCCCACTGGATGACACAGGTTTGAAGTGCAATCATATGGAGCTATTTGCTTCACGGAGATGTGTTTATATGCAAGTTTGTTCACATATAGACACAAATCTAATCAGTTTCCGTAGACATTTAACCAAAGAAATTGTGTTCAGTGTGCAGTTCAGATACAAAGAGAGGACACTTGGGACACCTAAGTTCATAGATGTCCAGGGCAACCTCTAGAGAGATGTTGAAGTGAGAAGGTCAAGGATCTCAAAGCACCAAAAGAGTGAAGGTGAGTGGTTCTTGGTTTCAATTCTGACCGTAGACCCATAAGAAAAGAAAAAGGAAATTTATAAATATAGAATAAAAGAATTGACAAATACCTCATTTTTCACTTTTCTCTTTTCTTCCAAATCAACCTTGTTTGCCACCAAGAACATAATCAAATTTGGATTTCCTGAACCAATTTAAAATGAAAAATAAGACTTAGAATAAAGCCAATTGTATTTCAATAATTAGTAGCGCGGTCTATGCCACAGCAAACATGAAACATGCCACAGCCATATTGCATCTTCGTATGCCACAGCAAACATGAAACATGTGAGGAGAATATTATGAAAGGTTTCCTGCTTACAACATGACAATGTATGGCACGTCTATTTGTGCTAAGTTAATTAAGTTTCAATAATGTAAGAAACAAAGCATTGAGGGTCTGCCGGTGAAGATAGTCCAGGTGAATGACTAAGTCTAGAATCTGATTGCAAACTTCATGCTTGGGAGTAAAATAGAAGAAATGTCAGAGAGGAACTACTAATGCCAAAATTTTCAACTGAACAAGTTCTAAGTGCGGTTTATTTAAGACAACTTCTGCCGGTCCTAAGTCAAAAAGAAAGTAAATGGTTTACATACTCTAGTATCTGTCAGTTACCTTGTCTTTGCAATTCTTGAACCCACTTTTTTGCTCTTTCAAATGAGTCCTAAAAGGAAAATGCAATATGAGTTAAGCAGACATCTGGCTTCTTAATAAGAATAGCATGGCATCCATAAAACAATTGGAAGAAACTGTAAATGGGAAATTTGATATCTTTCAATGAGGAAGGCTAAATGTTACGGTCAACAAGGGTTTGATTCAGGTACATAATGAAGCACTCAGTAAAAAGAGCAGTTATTACAGAATAAGATGAAATTCAGAAAAGGCCTGCAGTATGCTCTATTTTTATGAGATCTACTGAGGCTACTTGATCGTGTCATTGAGCACTTAATGTCAAACCTCAAGATTGTCTAGCTCATAATCTTCTTGTCTCATACTGTACATATTTTAGTCATACAAATTGAAAAAGATAGTAATAAGATCCTAAGTTTTTGTCAGTTGAAATAGAATGTCAAAAAATCATGAAAGATTCACATGAGCAATCCACTACAAAAACTTTCACAAAGATAAATAGAAGATCAAGTTAGGATGAAGGCGATTGAAGCTACTTCAAAATTTCTTCACTGAACCACCAGAAATAACTACCATGCTCGTAATATCATACACCACGGCAGCTGCAGCTGCACCTCTATAGTACATAGGAGCCAGGCTATGGTACCGTTCTTGCCCTGCTGTGTCCCATATATCAAACTTTATGGTGACTTCATTCAGTGACAAAACCTGAGTGAAGAATGCTGCTCCAATTGTTGATTCCTGCAGCATTACTACATTAGAGCTTGCGCAGTTTTGACCATTTGAAGAAATTAAAAAAGTGAACATACACTTAGCTAGGAAAAATGCATTCAAAAGCAAAACCTGGAAATCAAAAAATTGGCCTTTGACAAATCTCAATACCAAACTCGTTTTCCCGGTTCCCATGTCCCCAAGAAGTACCTGGCAAAAGCTTAATAATGTGTGAATTAACTGAATAAAAAAAGATCAAGAAATTTCATTCACAAGGATCGCTGTCAGTAGCATATAAATAGAATACAATTGCTGCCATATTGGGTACTGAAAAATCTTCATGAAACAGCAGTAACAGGTAGCTGAAGCAAAGTTTTACAGTAAAAGTTGAAACTATCCAACGCTGTGTCTCTCCAGTTTAATTAAAACACTAAACCGTTGTTCGTTCCTAATTTAATCAAAGCAGCGGCATATCTTCATAATTTTAGTAATAAAAATAACATAATCACAACAGAAAAGCCAAAACTTGGAGGCCCTGGAGTAAGATACCTAACACAAGAACAAGACCAGGAAAAGAATCTAAACAAAATGTGGGAACCCAGTTGCTAATGCAATGATGCATGTAAGCAGAAAATTAACTCTTATCAAAAAATAATTTCAAAGAAGAAAATAAAGGGAAAGACATACCCACCAGCTTGGCTTGTATGTTCTTGTTGCTCGTCCTCGCCATTGATTACCAGTGAAGCAATGAAAGTAGTCTTTCTTTTATTCTTTCTTTGTTGGATTAAAATTCACATAATTATTAATTATATTTCGAAGAACAGAAAAAAGTTTACATTTAGCCAAAAGGAGGAGCAGAAGAAGCAATAGCTGTTTCAGCATGAGACTGGTAGCTTTCCAGTTGACTGGTAAGTTCGTGTCCCGATTTTTCCGACTTTTGTGATTGCTCCCCATTTATTTTTCTGTTGAAATATGTGTGACTTTGTATTTGTACTTTGGTTTTATCACAATTTATTTATTTATTTTTGTCACGTCACCAAAGTTTTTTATTTGCGCACCCTAAAATTTACTATAAATACTCTTCATTTGATAAACGGAATTCACTACATAAATGCCTTAAATCAAATTGCACATATGAATACATTACACCATCTCTTAAATATTAAAATAAAAATAAAATTATATTGAAAGACAGTTAGAAATTAAAAAATAATAAAATATGAATGCCAAACGTATTATTAAAATACAAACAATCACGTCCTAACAGAAAATAGATATAAAAGAAAAAGAGGTAAATAGTGCTTTTTAAATACAAATAAAAATATAGATGCTAAAAGTAATTTTTACAATATAACCAGTTTCATCCTAACTACTGCATCAAGACAAAGGGTCCCAGTAAAGCAATTCAAATTCCTCAATTAGCATCGATATTTAATGGAATGCTCTCTCATAAATCGATTCAATAATATATATATATAAGTATAATAAATCACTACCGTACAACATGCACAAGATATCATACGCTCACAATGAATTAATTCATTTGTTTATTAAAATAACATCAATTTCTCTACAATTGATGGTTATTACAAAAATATTCATTTTTAAGGATTGCCGAAAAAGTATGGAATATTCGCGCTCTTGATCAAACATTCTTCCAATGTGAGTCCTGAGCAAAAGGTACTTGGTGGTGTTGCAGATGAATCACATGGCTTAGATTCTAGATCAGTACTAGTGCTCGAAATAAGTACACTTTCTGTGCTTGCTAGTACAAATAAAGTGAGGATGATAAAGCCGAGACTCTTCGACATGTTATAATTTCCAAACTAAATTGTAAACAACTCAATTTTTTTTTAAGGGATAAACAACTTAATTAGAATTAAAAAGAGGTATAAGAATAAGAAACACATGAGGCTATATATATATATATCTTAGAATAAGAAATATGTTACAACAGTCTTAATGAGATTGGCACTTTTATTAATGAGTATTAAATAAATCATAATGCGTTTATTTACATTAACTATTAACATTAATATCATGTAAGATAATTAAAACATATACCTAATTAATTTTAGAGTGGGGCTATTACACCCATTTACTCTGCACACTCAATTAATAATTTCAAAATATAAGATTTTACTTAGAACACTCTTTTGAATCCCAATATTGTCCTCATTTCTTTAATTATGTTGTTTCTTCTTTTTCTTTATACCCAATAAAATATTCATCATCGCAGACAAAATATCTAAATTCTTTTCATTTTTTGTTCACTTTTATTTTCCGTTCATAATATGGTTTGATATGTATTTGTTCTTCTCTTATTGCCGCAATTTAATTTTGTTTTTCAAACCCATAAAAGCATGTGAATGGGGGGAAAATCAGAAAGCAAATTTAAAACAAAATCCTTTGATTTACTTGCGCTTTCTTATCGTGGAGTGGTGCAATTTATTGTTCTTCCTCCACGTTGTTTTTAATTCCTCTTGTTTCAGTTATAAAGATGATCGCGAACATGTTAGTTGATGTTTTCCTCGCAATTCTATTAACCAAAAAAAAATGAAAAAAAGTTTAGTCCATAAATATAGACAACGTTTCCATGGGAATATTGATTCAATTCCTCATTATTGATGTGGTTTACTGTAGATAAAGCATGATGTTCGATAAAAATTTGTTATACTATATTTTATTAAAATTGTTCTTAATAGTAAATTACATTAAGGTTAATTTAGTAATATAAAAAATTATTAAACTGTAAATGTCCAAAGTAAATTTAAAAGTGCGTATAGCTCCGCCTTTAATTTTATTATTTCTTAGTATTATTCTTTGATTAATTTACGTCTTTGATTTTTTAAATTTTTATTTAACCCTATTCCAAGTATTATTATCAGTAATATTGTTGTCTTATAAAATATAATTTAGATTTAAATAAATTAATTAACAAGCGAAAAATATGACATCACAAAAAGTGATACGAAAATGAAACGAAAATAGAAAATAAAAAAACATAATCAATTGAAGACCGCAAATTAAAAAAAAAAGTTGTGAAGAGAAAATCCAATCTAAAAGAATCAACCAAAAAAAAATTTGGTTTCAATATTATTATAATTTATTATTAGAAGCTAAAATGTGTGGAGGTTTGTAATTTTGCCGCCAAAGATCAGTGTAAATTAAGAGATTTTGTTAAGTAATCCTATTCCGACAATAAACTTTTTGAAAATAGTTTAGCTTTAAATATAATTATGTTGCTTAAAATAATTTTTTATTAGTTATTTATCTATATAGTATATCAAATAAATTTTATTATTTTATTATTTAATTATATTTATGATAAATATTGAAAGTTTAACATTAAAAAATGAAATTATTCAAAGAAAAATTAAGTCATTTCCTTTCTTTGTATAATTTTATAGTAAATTAAACATTAAAAAAAATTAATATACTTTCCTCTCCTTCCTTTCGCTCTCCTCTCCTCTCGTTTCCTTACTCTCCTTCAAACCAAACACTATCTCAATTTTACATACAATATTGATTAATCAACCATTCATCAAATTATGAGCACCTTAAAGAATAAATATTTCTCTCTGTAGGTATTTTGAAACCATCAAGAAGGATCTTGAATTCTACAATCGTGTCCTGCATCAGATGGTAGCTAGCAGAGAGAGTCTTGACAGAAAGAAAAAAAGGAAATTCTGCAGGCCGGAAAGTTATTAACCACCACTTTATTGATTTCTCTTCTTAAATTGATGTAATGAATGAGGGCGTGATCATGAAGGCTCTCAAAAACACATGTTTTTAAGGCATTTCATTCCTTCGTTCCCATATTTTATTCTATATAATATGTGTTAGCCAGGTCATCCAAGATGCTTCCAATACAACACAATTTCAAAGACCTTTAAGTGCTTTCAGCTCTGCTTTGGATGCCCCTTTTGGGTCTTCTAAAAATTGTACGTGTCCGTGTTGATGTAGGAAGTCAGCCGTCAGAATATCCAGGGCTAGGCGCATTATCTATTCTTGATTTTGGTGCCGCAGTGAGAAGTCTTCCTGCCAAAGCGACTAACATCCGAGTAAGAATTAATCAGTTATTTTGGTGCACATATATTGTTGTTCACCCTTTTTGATGTTTGATGACTAGTGTCTAATGTTATATGATTCACCAGGTTTGGTAAATTTCACTGGTTGGAGTTATATGATTTACAGTAAGAATACGTTGGAGTTATATTTCACTGGTTGCCGTGGTTGTACAGGTTTGGTAATAGTGGATTATTTGGTTAATAATGAAACCATGAGAGTGATGAAAAATGATTTTAAGCATGATAAAGTTTGCGATCATTTAATTCCATATATTTTGCCTTTTCAATTACATTTGACATAGTTCTTTAAAAAACTATCTTTTGGCGCAGAAAATTGAAAAGTGAACTACCATGTTGCACTCTCTTGATAATAATCTATCAAGCAGACATGTTTGCTATGCTAAAGACAGGTTTGTGTTATCAAAACTTTCATTTTTTTTCCCTTGAAGGCTATAATATTCTGGACTTGTGTTGGCAATCTTATATGTGGAGAATATATAGATTCTTAATGAAGATAAGAGTGCTTGAAAGACTGTTACTTTATAACTCCTGAATTTTTATGTGATGAGCTCCTCCCCCTTTTTTTCCTTTTAATTTGAATACTGAGTTAGAATACATCAGTCATGTAATGTGATGCTAACTGCAATGTTATTATTACATTAATTGCTATTTTCAACGCCTTTAATATATTGACTATTAGTTTAATAAAATTTCAAGTAGCATTATTAGCATTATACGGTTAGCCCCTTTTTATGCCAGAAAGTTTTATTACAATGCGTTTGCTGTAAAACCTGGAGTATTTTCCAATGTTTGAGTCGTTTGGTGCAATTAGTGCTTAAAATGAATGTGCTTTCAGTGCTTGCTACTACAAACAATGCCAAGATGATGAAACTGAGTCTCTTTGTTATTTTATAATTTCTAAACTAAATTCTAAACAACTTTTATTTTTGGTTTCTTTTTTAGGGGGTAAACAATTTAACTAGAATTAAAAGAAGTAAGAATAAGAAACACATGAGGCTATATATATAATGTTTAAGAATAAGAAACACATGAGGCTATATATATAATGTCAATAGTTAATATAAATAAATGGACTTGATTTATTCAATACTCATTAATGGAATTGACAATCTCATAATTCTCAATATTCATTCATATATCAAAATAATTGTACCTTGATTTTTTCCTTCTTGCCAGTTAAAGTAGTATAATCTCCTAGCTTTGTCAACAAGATTTTTACGATTTTTTCTAGAAATGAGATATTTTAATATCCACCAGTTTTGACAATAATAGAATTAAAATTCCAAATAATGTTAGTCTTGCACAATCATTCATTTCAATATTTTTTTTTTTTGCACTTGCACTAATACTATAGTTGCAAGGAAAATACCTAGCTTTGTCCAGACTCTAAGCCACGATTGTATTCAAGGTTTAAATTTCGAAGAAAACCCATTTTCCATCTTCATTTATAGAACCCCCAATTCTAGCATTGCAACCCGTTTTCTTAGTAAGTTTTGACTTCAACGCATTAGCAGATTTACTTTCTGAATTGCCGCTGCGGCTACATGCAAATGTCCTATATTTTATGATTCCATCACTTTCTTTCATACTCATTAGCTTCTTCACTGGAAACCCTTCTTCTTTACCATAAGTTTTGTAAATTATATTTCTGAATTATATTTTTTACCAGGAAATTTTCTGGTGAGTTCTTAAACCAATTTGAATTCGATCAACTCCTAAAAGAATTTCCCATCTCTCTAGAGGTTCTCTTAGTAACAAATTTAGGATATGTTACATACAATCTTAGCTAAGATTCTTCTTCTTCTTCTTTCACAAGTTGAAAAAACATCAAATGTTAGGTGTTTTTTTTTTTCTCTGTACGTTTTCCTAATTTCTAGAACCACCACAGTGAGTTTAATAGCTTTTCGTAGCATACAGGTTTTGTTTTAAAAGATCTATCAACTCGTCTATTTTTTTTTTCCCCCAGAAGTTGAAACAACATAAAATGCTAGATTTTTTTCTCTTAAGTTTTCCTAATTTCTAGAACCACCACACTGAAGTTTAATAACTTTTTGTAGCATACATGATATGTTTTAAAAGATCTGTCACCTTGTCTACTTTGTTAGCTTTTAGTCCCTCTTTCGCTGGTTCCTTTTCTCGTTTTATTTGAACTTTCTAAATACTCAGTCCTGACAGAGTTAGGATATATAATTATCGCAAAGGAAGTCCACTGGCAATACTGAAGTATCATCATGTTACGGTATGTTTTCTCTTATCATAAGTTAAAAGAACAAAAATGAATCAAAAGCTCCCTTAAATAGTTTTGAGTGTTTTATGTTGAAATGGAGAAGTTATTTATTCTTCTGTTATCTCAACATAAAAAATATTCACTTGGCAGACTTTTGCGCTTGCTGTTCTTCGTGTACTTGGAAATTCGTACGTATACATCGTTTTCCATTTTCGTTGGCATCGAGAGTTTATAGGCTTACGTCCATACTTTATTTAAAATCGAAGCTAAATACAAACTATTCCATGGCCTCTAATCTGACTGATAATTTGGCAGCATATTGATCTTTTAGTTGACTGACATAATGTTTCTTTTCTACTTTGAGGGAGTTCTGTGCTGCCTTTCTTTTGACATTGCAACTTGCATGTTTGTGACATTTGATAAATCTCTCTAGCTTTCTCTTGCTCACACACACTTTATGAGGTTTCTCAAATTTTGAGTGGTTATTTATTTCTAGTTTCTTGAGGTAAATGATCTGCTATTACTGCAGTGCAATGCTGTCTCATTCTTGTCTGATGGTAAGCTAGTGGCCTCTGCATCTGTAGACACGACCGTCGGGCAATGGGAACTTTATCCCTCACAAGCTTGAAATTAAGCAATATTAATTGTTATCTTTAATTCTGGTCATGCATGGAATGCGTTGTTGGAGCAAAAAGTCATTTGTAAAATTCAGAATTTTGTATCCATTTCCTGTCCTGGATGGACTATGTAAATTAACAAATGGATATTTATGTCCCAGCTGCATGTTTTCTTGATTACAGATTTTGAGGAGTCTTTTTTCACGAAAACTGAAATGGGTTGGGTCATGTATCCTGGGAGATTTTTATGATCCTTGTTGAAGATACATGAAACTTGCCTCCTACTTTTCGGGGGCAGAGTCAAATTTTGAGAGCCTTTTGCCCTTTGCTACATGTTGTCTTCTGACCCAATCAGAAAGCCCGTTGAGGATATCCAATTCTGAACATTTCTTTTTGAGCCCACAACCCACCCTATTGCTATTTCTTTTACGATCCAATTCATTCCGACAATATATTGCAAGTTATGATATTCCCGCCTCTTTAAAAATTTATCATCTTTGAGCTTCCGTGTTTGTTTTGATTTGCAATGTGTAAGAAGGTCAAACACTGCTACAAGGTTATACACCCATTTCTTTTTTTATGCCATCAATTCTAAGTACGGGCTAGTATTGCATCGCCATATGATTCCATAACTTAAGTTTTAACGCCCTTTACAACCTTTTAAATTAGCAGAGATTTATTCATTTTGGGTTTTGTAGTCATTTCGTAAGAGATATGAACATGTCACAAAGCTTCTGTAGTGAAAAGCTCTCTCGTATGTACTACTGGCATGCAATAGAATTAGTCCTTAGGGTAGCTCCATCATCGACTCTTGGCAAGCCGCCGAGAAAACATGCTCTTCTCTTTCATTGACCAAATTCGAATTCACCAAACAAAAACATGCACGTAAGAAAATGGAGATGAACACTCATGAATTGATTACGGCAGTTGCGGATTCAGGAACTCCGATTGAACGGGCTGCCGTTCCTAGGTATCAGCACGACCTGAAACGACCCACTTGCAATGGAGCCGAGTGCCAGTTAATTATAATGGATATGAGATCAGTCGAAAGCGATACCTGGATTTGTTAAATATTGGTCTTTGTTATTGGTGATGTGGGTTCGGGGAGATGATTTATAAAAATCAGATGCAAAGAAAACTCTCTCTCATTATCCTTGCTGCCAAACAATAGCTTACGTGCAAAATTTACAGTTCTTACGACATTTTACTTATAATAAACAATTAGTTTACTTATGTTTCATGCAGGATGGTTAACTCTCAACTGAAGTTATTGTATATGCATGGATATGGCAGCAACTGTGAAAGACCGTTGGTGTGTTTACTGATAAATCTAATCCCACACATATAAATTCTTGAGGGATAAGATGATGGATCACCTTCTAGCTGCAAGCATTGAAATGATAAACTACTCTCATCACTTTGGATAACACCCTCTCCAGCTGACAAATAATCTTAGACAAGGGGAAAAAAAAAACGTGGTTCATGAAAATCATGGACTAGCTTTTATGCAAGTAGTCAAAATATATGGAATAATAGAATGAAGCAACAGTTTCATTAAAGTTGACAAGATCACCTAGGGCCAGCATCACGTCTGTTACTCATACACACGGACAATATAAGAACTTACTAGATTTGAGACTTCCATTCAAAACAAAACAAAAGCAACTAAAATAAGACACCCAAAAAAAAAAAAAAAAAAACACACATACAGAAAAAAAGAAAAACACACACGCGCACACACATAATTTGAACGTTAACAAAGAGCACTCCCCAACTTTCCAACTATTTTTTGGCGCAATCCGTTGGCTTGAACGACACCGTTCCCTGGTAAAGGTCGTAGCCGATCAAGAAGTTGGTCTGCATCATATTCCCATAAACTATATTGAAACTGCCGCCTCTAAATGCAGAACACGTAACCTGATCAAAATAATCAGTAAAAACATTGGAAGGCCCCAACTTTACGTCTGCACCTCTGAAATGGATTGTCACTTCAGGAAATTCAGGCCGTGGAGTAATATTGTAACAAAGAACGTCAGAGAGGCCGGAATCGGGCTCTGCTAAGAGGACTTCCACGGGTTGCGCCTTAATCAAACTAGACATTACAGACTTCAATTTCGAGTGATATTCCAGTGGTAATAAAGTTCGCGGGACACCCGTGTCAACAAAGATGTTGCCAGTATGAATAAAATTTTTCTCACCCACAGTTGATGAAGACGAAAATTCCAGTCTTTGGTTGCCCACAGTGATTGCCTCAAGGGTTAGATAATAATGGTCCCTAATAATCAAAGGGGTGGAAACTACTCCAGAACCTGTAACAGTTCCACCAAAGTTTATTGTGCTTGAACCTTGATCGGCCAGGCAATAGGAGAATCTACCAGCAATTGACGTTCCCATTTGAGAAATTAATGACGAATTGCCGGGTCCGAGGCCAATTAAGCCGATTTGTTTTGAATCAGTCTTTCCACTATTATTGTGGCCACAACCGAATATTACTTTTGGCATTTCCACTTCACCAAAAGTAAGAGTTTCAGTAGCTAAATTTCCTTTTGAGAAGGATGCATGTGAACCGCTTCCATATGTAAATAAGTATATGCAACTTCCTTTGGAGCAATTTGTTGTGGTTGTGGCACACTGGGACGATGAGCAAGGAATCGGATTGTAAGTAGAAGACTTTTTAGGATCAAAGAGTGGAGTGTCTTGTCTAAAACACTGTGATTGTGTGCAAGGCTCGCACTGTATCCACAATAGGTTACTTCCTGTGTCGAGAATAACATATATGTCAACTGAAGGGGTCCCGATTGCTAGATGCATGAGATGGTGGCCATCAACAAATGTTAAATTAGCTTGAGGATTTTTATTGGGATTATAAAACGGAGGGTGAGGAGAGTTTTGAGCCTGATTGATGATACAAAGAAAAAGACAGAAGACAAACAGTTTCAATGCCATGATTCGTTGAAGTTTTCAAATGTTGGAATGCCTTCTTGCTAAGGTTCTTATTTATAGAGATGAGAAAACACAAAAGGATTAAAACTGTGGGAATCCTTAATGATGTCAGAAAACAAAACTGATAGAGAAGATGCAAAAACGCGATCATTGGAATCAAGCGGCTGCTCTAGCCACCAGTCTAACCGAAAAATTAAATTCAGAACGATTACCAAATAACTAGCAGCTGTAAGCAGAAATTAAAGGCATGGCTTCTCTGGTACCATTCCAAACTGGCCAGGCCTCATAAGTAAACAAATGAAACCTACTCTTCATAAACTTATGACTCTCAGCATCCCTAGTGATGCACTTCACACCAATTTATCTAGGCAAGCTAGATTAAAATAATCCAAATTCCTTATGCCCATCCTACCACTAGCTATGGGCGGTGCAGACTTTGTTCCAAGCAACTGTCACCAATTTCTTTAAAGAGCTTACGCCTGTCCAAAGAAAATTACAGGCCTAATCTTTAGGCTGTCTAATAGGAGATCTTGGCCAAAAATAAATCATACAGCTATGGAAGATTCTGATAAACTGACTTGATCCATTGAAAATGACCTGCCATAAGAAGGAGCTTGCCTTGCCAACCCTCTAGCCTAGCTTTTGCTTTATCAGCCATACCATAAATTATTATTATTATTATTAAAAATTGAAAGCATTGTTCCAATTTTTTGGATTTAAATATGACATCAAAAAATGGTGACGTAGAAAATAAAAAAAATAGTCATAAATAAAATAACCAACAAAAAATCAATACTCAAACAGAATCAATAGAAAACCATAAATAACATATATAGACAAATGAAGCCCACTTCTGAAACATTAGAATTAGGAAAAAAAAGTTCATATTAAAAGGAGTTTAGAAAGACAAACGAAACATCTTTTCTTGTTTATTTCCAATTCTACAATTTTTTTTTTTTAAATTAATTTCGGAGTTTTCAGGTTGAATTGGTTTCAACAATTCATATCGCGGACAAAGAGTGCGTTTACTTATAGTGTAACTTTTTAAACCTCTCCTTTTTTATTGCATTGTCGATACTTACTATTATAATTATTTATAACTGGAAGCTAAAATGTGTGCAAGTCGGTAATTTTATCGCCAACAATCAGTGTAAATTAAGAGATTTCGATGAGTAACTAGTGAGTGAGTGCCCGTGTGTAAATCTTGTAACTCGATTGGTGCTCCTTATATAAGGGCAGTGGTAATTTGTAACCCTAATTGCAGCCTGCTATGGCGTGGGGACGAATCGAGGAAAGAAGCATGAAGCATTGGATTGTGTTTTTAACTTTTAATTTTACATACAATATTGTGATGGGAACAGGAAAAGAGGGAAATCCATATGGAATTCCCATACGAAGATTCTTAATTATTGAAGAAAGAAAAATGGGTTTGTTTAGCCGAATCTGAGATTCTAAAAAAAAATAGCGATTAAATCCATTGAAATGCGCTTTTGTTTTCAATTTGATGTCTGGTTCGCCCCAACGTTCCCCACATGTCCGACTATTGCTGAGCAGTTTTTAGATATCAAACGGACCTGCCCACAAGGTAATTTTAATGTGGTCGATTTCCCCTCTTTTGCAATCAGTTTCGCTACAGCACCCGCTGCTCTAGCTAATTGTCCACCCTTTCCAAGTGTGATTTCTATGTTATGTATGGTCGTGCCTAAGGGTATATCGATTGAAGTAAATTCATCTCTTTGATCAATCAAAATCCCTTCCCAAACCGTACAAGCTTCTTTCAAAGCATACGGCTTTCTGGATATAGATGATGATATTTATACAAGTTCTCATCCATTAAATAATATTTAAGTACTTGAAAAGACTGTTTTAAATTGTCAAGTTTCAAATATTTAATTACCGAAATATAATTATGAGTTATTAAATAGTAAAATGAATAAAAATTCATAATTTGAAAGAATGTTCCTAAGGGTCCCAATGAAGTCTTAATTGGAGCTAGCAAATCTTTTTGAATTGGAATTACGGAGCACGTAACCGTTGCAGAAATCAACATAGCAGCTTCTTTTAACTTAAGAAACAAAACACAAGAAATGGATCAAACATCAAAAGAGACTTCAATTTCTTGAATTTTTCTTGGAGGGTAATTGAATAACGCAGAAATAGAACAAGGTCAGTTACGTCGCACGGAAGGTGTGTTCTTCATGACAAATAAACAATTAACACACAAGAGATGCTTCCCTTTTGTACTTTCTTCAAGATTGTGCACGGTCAGTTAAATCAAAACTGAAAAAAGTGCGTTCAAGTTTGAAATAAACAAAAAATGGACGAAAACGTCCCTCATTCCACAAGAAATATAAGGGTATTTGAGTAGCTTAAAAGTTCTGCGTCTGTAAAGAAATGACAAAGATGCTGCAACACTTTCACTTTCCGTACTGTTATGAATACAAAACAAGAGCCCAAGAACAAGAAGATCATGCAAAATTTTGAAAAAAAGAATGAAGAAAAAGATGCGCAATGCTAATCAAAAAGTTCAAAAATGAAGGACCGAAAGGCAGAACAGTGAAGAAGCAACTAAGTATTTTATGCTGAGTTGAACAAGCACAAGGACCAAAATGTAAAATGGAAAAAGCGAATTAAACAAAACTAGCTAAAAATTTTTAAAGCTATTCTAGGACCCTATTATATAATGGACTTATCAACTTCCTTCCATTAAGAAAGTGAATAAATTCCATTTTAGCTTAATCTCTTGAATTTTTTAACGCTAATTATATTATTATCGAATCCTTTAAATACTTGCGAGTATTTATAATTAGTTTATCTCTGAATTAAATCTAAATACATATGTGTGAGCTTCAGTTATATTTTGAATCATGCAAGTAAGTCACATCTAAAAAGGAGGGTTCCAACATTTAGTGTACGGTTGGGATCTTATTCTCAATGTCAATCTTAGGGAAAGGTTAAATTCCCACAACAAAGGTGGCATTAAGGTAGGTCCTTTAATGATCGGACTCTGTAAATGTGTAGAGACAAGTAACCTTCCCGCCTATGTCATATGAATTGCCACGTTGGTTTTTTATCAATTAACATTTTATGTGTCATGTAACCTAACTTAGATGGTTCAAAGTAGATTAATGGAAATAAGGTTTATAAAGTAAACTTCTACTTTTAAAATTTACATGATGGGTTTGTTGAGTAAGTGTAGAGAAAAAATTTATAGGTTTAAAAAATCCTTTTTTCTGTATAATTGTGTGAGATCAGCCCTACTATGATAGTAAACTAGTCACTAGTGCTAGAATAAAGTTTCATTGTAAGACTTATTAATTTTTAATATAAAATTTAGAAATATTGATATTTAATCTCCTTAACTTATCTCTCTAATCCACTTTTTTAAAATTATTTTAACTTAAAAGATCTAAAATACCTATTAAAATAATTTAAATTTCTAAATTTTACCCTTTCTTTTCCCTTTCCTTTCTCGTTCTCCTTCACTTTCCTTCATTTTTTCCTTTGCCAAACACTCATTACAAGTTCACGGCGACAGATATTTTAGACTAAAGATTAGTACACTTTCCTTTATCATCACTCGCCAACAACAATACTAACACTTAACAATTTGACAATTCAATAATTTGGCTCTAAGATTTTTAATATGAATTTTGATTAAATTACAGTAACTATAACTTAACAACTCTTTTTTAATATACATACACACACTATATATATATATATATATATATATATATATATATAGTTTTACAATTTATATTAATCTCATTTATTTATTTTAATGAGTCAATATTTTTAAATATCGCATGGACAGCGGCTGTATATATATATATATATATATATATATATGTTTTACAGTTTATATTAATCTCATTTATTTATTTTTATAAGTCAATATTTTTAAATATCGCATGGACGGGCTGTGCGTTTGATTTGGTTCAACAGGCAAAAACCGTTTTACTTTCCTTCCACCCAACGGTTTATGTTCGGTTTGTTTCTAAACCGAATCCAATGCATGAACCGTTCGGTTCAAGAACTTTTAATTGAAAAAAAAAAAAAATTGCCAAATGCCTAAATGTTAAATCCCTAATATCTAAATGCCTAAATCACTTTGTAGTGAACGCAGCAGCCAGCTAGCACAGCAGCAGCCGCCAACCCCCCTCTCTCACGCTCACTCTCACTCTCTCCGCGGCGTCTCCGGTCAGCATCTCACTCTTACGCTCTCCGTCAGCACGTCACTCACGCAATCGTGATTCAATTTTCTGATTAGCTCGCTGCAGACTGCAGATCTTGGTGTGATTCAGCCATCTCGTCGTCAGGTGGCAGCTGTTGCCGCCGCAGTCTCATTCAGCCATTGCCATCGCGCCGGCCGCAGGAGACCGTGAGTTGTTGACTTCGTTTTTTATTTTTATTTATTTTTCATTAATTTTGGTCCTTAAGTAAATTACTCAAATTAATTACTCGATTGAGTTGTGATTCATGGTTTAATTTAATATTCAGCAGCAGATATTTTACTTTTTTTTCCTTCCATTCGGCATTCATACAGTTTTTTTATAATTTGATTTCTGTCATGATGCTGTTGCTAATGAAATTGGATGTGGATGATTGATGCACTGAAATGAATATTAGATTGTGACGAGGAATCTACTGGAATGTATATTATGAGATTGTCCCGGGATTGATGCATTTATTCACTCTATTAATATAAAGAATAATATAGAAGTGTGATTTTAGACTAAATTAAGTATCAATAAAATCAAATGAGATTAACAAAGCTCATGGTGCTAAAATGAATTTTGGGTTTGTCAAATCTTGGAATCTTGTTTGCAAATATGAGATTGTAACGAGGAATGTGCTGGAATATATATTATGATAATTGATTTGATTTTTTTTTTTCATAATGTTTTGTTGAACTGAACTGAAATTTAGAATGAGTTTTGTAATTTTCTTAATTTTAGACATTATTTTGACTTGAATTAAAATTATTGAAAAAGAAAACTCATGTGGCTGTGTTTGTGCATCTGTTACTACAATATTGTATTTTGTAAAAAATATTTTAATTTCTTTTCTAGAATTTATTAGCTCTTTTCAATTTTATCAAGTTTAGAGTTACAACTGAAAGTTGTTTATAAAAATACAGAAGTTTGATTTTAAGAGACAATACAGTGAAGAAAATTATTTCAGTAGTAAATAATTTATTCTTTTAGAAGAAAAATAAAACAAATTATAAGATGTTCATAAAAAATTTGGATTTTAATTTCAGTAAATTACTGTAACTCTATCTTGCTGATTGGTTTATCATAATGAACCTAAACCTGTACTTTCTTATTTACGATCTTCTTATATTTTTGTTGTGCTGATTTCAATTTTGCAGCAACTAAGATACCAAAATTTTGTATGGTCTTCAGTGAAGCATCACTTTTGGAATACATTGACAGCGCGATCTCAAAATGTCTTCTCTTAGGAATGCAATTCCTAGAAGGGCTCATAAGGAGAGAGCTCAACTGTAGGTGTTTTCATCTTCTTTTTAAATTCTTTCCTCTTGGGAAGTTATTTGGAAACCCTTTTAAGATGAAATATCTTTGATCCATGATAGGCACTTGAGGAATAAATTTGGGCTTCTTGAAAAGCACAAGGACTATGTTGTTCATGCAAAAGCATATCACAAGAAGGACGAGACTATACAGGTGACATTTCTACTGCCACAATTTTGTTGTAATTCCTGCAGTGTCATTCTTCTTCGCTTCTATTTAACTGTTAGATATTGTCCATGCTTGCGCATGGCTGTGCTTTGTTCCGTGTGGTTACAGAGACTCAAAGAGAAGGCAGCATTTAGTAACCCAGATGAATTCTATTTCAAAATGATCAAAACGAAAACTGTTGATGGAGTGCACAGACTATAGTAAGTTTACCATCACATTGCTTTTCTTCGTAGTAATTTCTCCTTCTTGTTTGCAAATTGTGATTTGACTGCTTGGTCTTATTCTTTTAGGAGTGAGGCAAACAAGTACACTCCAGTAGAACTTATGCTGATGAAGACCCAGGATATAGGATAATTCTTCAGAAACTGCAAAGCGAAAGAAACGTAAGAGATTGCTTCTATATTGTGTTTATGGTGCTTATAAGGATTGCCTTTTCAATTACATTCGACAGAGATCTTAAAGAAACTATTTTTTGGTGCAGAAAATTGAAAAGTTAACTACCATGTTGAACTCTCTTGATAATAATCTATCAAGCAGACATGTTTGCTATGCTGAAGACATTTTTTTGTTATCAAATCGATCATTTTTATTTTTATTTTTTTCTGAAGGCAATAGTATTCTGGACTTGTGTTGGCAATCTTATAGACGGAGACTCTATAGGTTCTTAATAAAGATAAGAGTGCTCAAATGATTGTTACTTTATAACTCCTGAATTATTATGTTGTGATCTCCTCCCCCTCTCGTTTTTAATTTGAATATTAAGTTAGACTGCCTCAGTCATGTAATGTGATGCTAACTATAATGTTATTAGTACACTCATTGTTTTTTTTAACGCCTTTAATATATTAACTCTTAGTTTAATAAAATTCCAAGTAGCATTTTTAACATTGTACTGTTAGGCTCTTTTTATGTCAGAAAGTATTATTACAATGCATTTGCTCTAAAATCTGGAGTATTTTCCAACGTTTTGAGTTGTCTGATGCAATTATTGCTCCTCCCCTCATATTTGTCTTTGTTTTTTCTTTTTCCCATTTTATCTTGAATTTGCTACAATATGTTAAGCGATCTGCAGATCCTTACACTGATTGTGTTGCATATTTTGTGTTTGCAGGAAGACTGCTCCTTCCTACAGAGAGCTAGAAGGGAGGAAAAAGAGAGTACAGGATTTGGAAAAGCTGTATGTGTATATGTCATTGCAGAAGGAATTACAGGTATAAAATGATCTCTTACTCCCTTTCTCTATCCATCTATTGTGTTGGACTTGGATGTAGACACTACTGAAAACATTTCTCCTTTTTTTAATGATTAGAAAAAGTACAGGAAACGCAAACTGTGTTGAAGAAGAGATTGTCTGCCCAACCTCCAAGCCTGTATATAAGTGGAGGTCTGAGAGAAAGCACTAAAGAGGGTACTTTTGGAGGGAATTTTGTCTGGTAGAATGTGCTGGGGCTGAATTAGGACCAAGCAGTTTGCATGAAGACTCGAGCTGATGAACGATGATGATGAGCGTGGAAACCGGAACGGAGTATTGAATAATGTCAAAATATAATCCTAATAATTTTGAAGTTTAGGCTGACATCCAAATGAATTTCTCGAGTAATGTTTTGGCTGTAGTTATCGTCATATGGTTTAAGCTTCAATGAATTTTATCTTGAAATTAAAGCAGGATCTTTTCGTTAGGTTGTATTTTAATTGAATATGGGGTATTGAACATATGGGTTATATGTAATTATTGTCTATGCCTCTGATTTGATTAAAAAAATCATATTCTTAAAAAAATGTAACCTAGAATAACTATAACTAAAAACGGTAATTAGGGTTAGTAAGTGGAACAAAACACAGCCATGCGCAAGCTGTCTATTGCAAATAGTCACGCATCTTAAATATTAAAATAAAAAGTAAAAATATATTAAAAGGCTGTTTAGATATTAAAAATGATAAAATATGGGTCTTAAAAGTATTATTATAATGTAAAAAGTCACATCTTAATGATATAAAATGAAAAAAAGGATGCAAATAATATTTTTTAAAATGTTAATAAAATATGGATATTAAAATTATTTTTTACAATGCAAATAGTTTCATCTTAATTAATTTATTCAGCAAAATAATTAAAATTGCTTAATCATCATCAATATTTAACATAATATTCTCTCATAGATTGGTTCGGTGTTATCTATGTATAACAAATTAATATAATATAAAATATACAAGATATTATATAGTTATAATGACTTAATTCCTTATTTTATTAAAATATAGTATCAATTTCTCTACGAATTGATGGTTACTACAAAAGTATTCATGCAATCATGCATCATAGGCGATGATTAAGTATGGAAAATTCACAGTCTTCTTGGTCAAACATTCTTCAATTGTAAGTGCTGAACAAACAATATCAATACTAGTGCAAATATGCTTTTGGTGCTTGCTACTACAAATAAAGCCGAGATGATGAATAGAGACTCTTTGACATTTTATAATTTTTAAACTAAAGAGTAAATAATTTTTTTTTCTTTTCAGGGGATAAACAACTTAATTAGAATAAAAGAGAGATAAACGAATAAGCAACATATATATGTAGTGTGTGTATACGAATATTAGGAAATTAGCTATAGTGGTCTTGCCAATTTTATTAATGAATATTGAATAAATCAAAATACATTTATTTAGATTAACTATTGACATTAATATATTGTTTGCTGCATTATCAAGCATGATAATTGAAACATACATCTAATTAATTTTAACAATTTTTAGTATTATTTTTGTTTAATTTCTTCTTGGATTTTTTTATCATTATTTAACTTATGCCAAACATTATTATAAATATTGTTATTTTGTGAAAAATCGTTCAGATTTAAATGAATTGACCCTGAGCATAGCGTGCAAGCGAAAAATACGACACCACAAAAAAGCGAGAGCAAGAACGAAAGGAAAATAGTAAATACAAAAATGAAATGAAAATAGTAATAGTGGTAAACCTAACACAATCAACAGAAAACCGCAAATTCGAAAAATAAAAATCTGCCGAGCATAAAACCCAATCCTCTTCTTCTCTCCGATTTTTCTGGAAAAAAATTTTTTTTCTTTAAAAGAAAAAGGAAGAAGAAGAAAGAGGAAGAAAGACGGCAAAGCGAAGTAATGGTGTCAGTAATTGCATTTGCAGCAAATTCAAGCACCGAATCATGCTGCACCACATCGTCTCGCCTCAGTTGCTTTGCGCCTTTACTAAGGCCAAATCCTATTAAATTTTTAAAACAAAAACCTCTCAAATGTCACTCCTTTAAAAAAATACTCGCCACTGCTGCTGCTTCATCACCGTCATCGTCGCAGCAATATATCGAAGATGGCTCTGCGGAGCAGTTCTTGGAGAACAATTCGATAGCAGATTTTATGAGATTCAAAAGAGGAGCAATGGTGGAGGCAGCGGTCAGCTTCAGACTGCCGTCGTCACTTATCGAAAGAAGTTTCCTTGGTCTCTTCTTCCTCCTTTTCTTCGGGTATTCTTTTTCTTTTTTATTTTTTCCTTTTGTTTTAATGCTTCACCTGTTTTCTTATTCATTTCCATTCTACAATTTTTTTTAAAAAAATTAATTTTGGAGTTTTCAGGTTGATTTGGTTTCAACAATTCATATCGCGGACAAAGAGTACGTTTACTAATCGCATGAATTTTTTTTTCAAATTTTTCCTTTTTACAATACTTATTATTATAATTATTAATTATAGGAAGCTAAAATGTGTACAAGTTGGTAATTTGCCGCCAAAAATCACTGTAAATTAAAAGATTTTGATGAGTAACTAGCGAGTGAGTCCCCGTGTGTAACCCTTGTAAATTGATTGGTGCCACTCACATAAGGGCAATTGTAATTTGTAACCCCAATTGCAGCCTGTTATGGGGATGAATCAAGGAAAAAAGCATGAAGCATTGGATTATGTTTTTAACTCTTAATTTGACATAAAATATTGATTAATCAACCATTCATCTTTCTATGAGTACCTTAAAGAATAAATATGCATAGAAGTAGCATTTTGCTTGTGCCTTGTCAGTGGAAAGAATAGGTTGAACCCTTTGTGAGATTTTACATGCTGATGACTACTGATCCCCTGGCTTGTGCGAATTTCTGTTTTGTTGGGTCAGTTGGTTATTGTATTTATTTTTCCAATCAAACCAGCTTGAAAGACAAATATTTCTGTGTAGGTACTTTGAAACCCTCCAGAAGGAACTTGAACTCTATGATTGTGTCCTTTATGAGATGGTAGCTAGCAGGGAAAGTTTAGAAAAAAGAAAAAATTCTGTAGATACAAACAAGCTCAGAGGTTCACGCTCACGAGGTTTCAACATTCTAGGATGCATCCAGCGGCAGATGGCTCGAATTCTTATGCTTGATTTCCAATTAGACTGTCTTGATTACCAGGCTGAGAATTGGTACCATGCAGATCTTGATTATGAGACCTTCAAGTTACTTCAGGTTACTCATCTTTTTCTTTTATCATCTGTCTCCCTCTCTCTCTTAGTATTACTTTATTGGATTTGCTTCTTAAATTGATTTAGTGAATGAGAGCATGATCATGAAGGCTATCAAAAATACATGTTTTTAAGTTACTTCGTTTCTGCATTCCCATAGTATATTCTATATATCAGCATAATATCCAGGGTGTTTCAAATACATCACAACAAAGAAAAACTAGGACAGGGAACCCCGACTTTTAGGCTTTCTTTAAGTATATAGTCCCTGTACTTCCAGGTGTTGACAAAACATATATTTTTCATTATTATTTTAATCTAGACCGTAAAGGGCCATGTATGTTTCTTGGGATTTAATGCATTCCTGTCCTTTTTTTTTCTCTTGCAAACTTGGTGCATTTTTCTCAGTTTGTCAATGACAGCTGACTTCTACATCTAATACCATTGTCTTTCCTCTCAGCTTGAGAAAGGTGAAAGCTTATTTACATTTGCAAGGGATATGACTCTCAAATCAACTAAAGCTATGGTTCAACCTTCAATTCCAAAAGACCTTGATCCTTGGAGATCCAAGCTTTTATGGGCATCGCGTGTGCTTCCAATGCCCCTTGTAGGTCTTCTCATAATCGGAAGTGTCTGTGCTGATGCAGGAAGTCAGCCATCAGAATATCCAGAACTAGAAGCATTATCTATGCTTGACTTTGGTGCTGCAATGAAGGTCTTCCTGGCAAAGCGACTAACATCTGAGTAAGTATTAATCAGTGATTTTACCTGCTTTGTGGTGTGATAACTAATGTCTCATGTTATATGATTTACCAGTCTCTTGTATGTTGGTGTTATAAATTCACTGATTAGCTTGGTTATTCTGGTTTGGTAATAGTGGATCTTTTGGTTAATAATCAAATCATGAGAGTTGCTTGTCTTTGCCACAGATGAAAAATGATTTTAAGCATGCAATGTTTGCCGTCAATTAGTTCCAAGAGAAAATCTCTAATTAGAGCACTTGCCAAACACTTTTCATTTTGATTTGTTGGTGGTCTGCCACTAGTCCTAAATCTGTAACCTTAAAGGTTTTTTAAGCTACTTGTCTTGCAGTTATGTTTGTGATTGAGGCATAATGGCTTCTTCTCCACAGGCATTGTGAGATGGAATCACTAGCTGTAAAGTACAAGTGTGTTGGGGGATGGTAAATATGAGCTACCTAGTAGAAGTAGATGTTTTTACCAAGTAGCTAGGTGTGGTACATTCAAAGTTAAGTTGAAGTACAAAAGTTCCACACATACCTATGAGGTCTTTGGCTTACCTGTGTCAATTTCCTACCAAGACTGCTTATTTGCTTAGCTATAGTGTTTGCAATCATCGGAGGAAAATGTTGGGCATGGGGGCTGGGGACAAAAATGATGCACAGTTGCATTGTGCAACATGTGTTTTATTTGGTCAAAAGTCTAGCCAATTAGTGAATTGATCATTCTGTCTTTTGTACAGGTTCACTCAAGTGACAGCGGATGTCGAGGAGAGCTCTGTCATTATTGGCGAGAGGAACAGAGCTGCGATTGGAGCTCTTAGAAGAGCAATTGATGAGGGCCACAATAGGATTGCCATCCTGTATGGTGGTGGCCACATGCCAGACTTGGGAAGGCGATTAAGGGAGGACTTTGACCTTTTTCCATCCCGGGTTCAGTGGATAACTGCATGGTCCATAAGAAACCGTGACTTGAATAGGAACTCCCTTCCATTTCTGAAGACAATGGCTGAAGTTTTAGGTTGGCCATTGAACCGATACCAGACTTTAGCATTGCTCATTTTTTCTTCGGTCCTTGCATTGGATCTCTGGTTTTGGGAACTCTTTTTCGGCACAACAGTGAGTTGGATCTCCCAAATTGCATCCGAAGTTCACCAGTATGTTGAACTGATGTGAAAATCTCAAATCAGTTTTTTCAGTCATTCAAATTCACGAGGCCAATGTGATCTGCAAATGCCTTCGTAAATAGATTAACCAATCTCATATCAAAGTATAGTGATTTATTTGTCAAGCTACAATCGTAAAACTGTAAAATTTAATTGAATTTATTAGCCTTATCAATTGAAATTAAAGCTACCGTTATTCTTCCTTCCTTCTTTCCGTCCGTTTACGTATAATTTGTTGCGTCGCCGCAACTACATTATAGATGTTGTAGCCATTGTTGAACGTAAATTTGAATCGAAAATCTGTGTCTACAAGGGTGGAGTGTTGAAGCATTTCTCACTAGATTCATTCGTACAAGTCTTAATTAGAAAATTATAAAAGCTTAAACACACGACAATGAAAAACTTCACTATTGGGTTGGTCAACATTCTAGAACACATGTACATTCATTCAGATGGTACAACAGGAGCTGTAAAAATAGATACACAAAAGCAGAACCTTAGCCTAGGCTATAAGTTCAAACCAACATCCAAAACTAGAATCCAAACTCAGCTGCATAATTCCAAATATAAAAAACTATGATGATGCTGAAGCAGTTGCAGCTCCATTAATCCTGAGAGCCACCACAAACATAGAGAATCAATTAGGTAAAACCAAATAAAACAATATCACAATCTGTCAAATGGAAAGCTGGCATTCTTACCGAACAATGAAATTCCAAATATGCCTTCTCTGAAGTTAGTCTGGAATCTAAAGGCACCGTAACGTAGATGCCTTATCCCTTGTCCCAGTGGTCTTTCTCCGAATTGCCTTCATGCTCTCCAGTTATCTAATCATCCAAGAAAATTCAATATACAAAACTGAAACAGATCAACAATAGAACCATTACACACATTTACTAGTACGACTAGAGGGCCGCATGAGCCGCAGCGACCCTTCTGGGGATGGAAGCTGCGACGGCCACACCGCACCCATAGCGTGGGAGTCTTGTTCCTTCTCTTCCCAAAGCTCCCCGTTCCTTTGTCCTGCCTCCATTACAAAGATATATCATCATCATCATCATTATTGTTATCAACTCTAGTAAGGGTGACAATATTTTTCTGTTTTGAGATTGATACAAGTGAAAGAGATTACTATTTTTCTTTCTGTTCTGGGTGTTTCTGAAGATACCCAATTGCTCTTCTTTCATTTAAAGCTCGACAACATTTGAGGAGGTGTCACCCCTTAGCAGTGACTTGTGCGTATGCTGTTTGGTGGTCACCGCTTTCAACGATGCGTGCGGACACAAAATGCCGCCAAGGCATCTGTGAGTTATTACGACGAGAAGGCGAAGGTTCAAGAACTAATCGATATTTATAAAATTCATGAAACTTTAGAAACGGTACCAACTTACTGGCTTATCCTTTTTTCTTTTTTCTTTTTTTTCCTAGTGTTTTATCCATTAATAGTTAAAAATGTGATCAACTCTGATTGGAGACATTCTAACTCAAGGTCTAAAAAAAAAAGTATAGTGGAAATCGAACGCAAGTAAATTTGAGATAAAATTCATGCTAGGGACTTGGCATTAGCAAGATGTCTTCACTAGAATTCGATATTTACCATTGAGCCAGCCGAGTCTAAGTAAAAGTTGCAGATTTTGACATATAATGAGCTAGTGATGCACAACACGATCATAAAGTTCTTATGATATAAAATAAGCTTATTATGGCAAAAAATGTTTACGCCAAATTTTCTGCCATGATAAGCTTATTGTACGCCATAAGAACTTTCTGATCCTGTTGTGCATCAGTAGCTTTGAGTAATTCTCAGACTTGATTTTTGTGATTGAAGAATTGACATTCATATTCCTCCCCCTATCCTTTTTCCCATGTGGACTTTTCAATAGTGATGATTTGTGCATTTAATTTTCAATAGAAATCTCCCAAAAGCAAATGTTTGACAAATTCAAAACATTGATTTTCTTGTTTGTATAGCCATAAATATGATTAAATGCCAAATTTCCTAATATCAGCAGCCGCAACCGCGTTTACTGTGTTGATCCAAGTGCCTTTCATTATCAACTAATTAATCAAATGATAGAGAGACCTGCCTTGTGTTGTGCACGTATTACTAGTGGTTTCATTTTTGTACCCATGGATATTATTAATGGATTAGGATGAGAAATATTTTATTTTGTATTGCGTGGATTAAACTATGTGGAAATCTTGGATTTTAGATCAAGTGCTTACGTAGCTGACTTGTATTTATGGATATGGACAGCGAAATAGAAATTAAACATGAGTTGTCTTAAGAGCAATTGCAAACAGCTGAGCAAAGCAAAACTGTTTAAGTTATAAAATAAAAAATAATGAAGTGCGTAACTGGATATATTTCCTCATTTCTGGATAGGGATAGCTTCCTTTAGGTCGAGTCTACATCTTGAAATATTTAAATGAATATTCTCTTTGGAATTCGTGTTCACACTGCTATTGTGAACAGTTTGTATTCTCAATAAAAAAAAAATTGGACGTGTTGTATACAAAATTTAAGCAATATCATGATTTATGCCAGTGGCGGGGTGGTGCCCTGGTATTCTAATTCAAAAAGTGCCACATTTCTGATATGTTAAGGATTACAAGAACTTTGACTCCACGTAGTGGTGAATCAAGTAATGTAGGGGAAAAGGCAAATGCAATACAGATGAGCTGTCCGTATTTAGCTCCATACATATTACCACACACCACGTTTAAAATTTAACATTATTTGAGTTACTTAAGGATGATGTTTAGATCTAATAATGCTTATATTGTTAGTCATTTTCTCATTATAATGTCAATACAAGTATGCTTTCTGTGCTGTTGGGTAGGTCCATGTCCTTGTTTTTTAATAATTTCTTAACAGGTTCACAATAAGAAGCAGCGTGCCTGGTTTTACTACTTTTGAAGAAAGTGGCTTTATTAAAGGAAAAGCATACGGTTATATATATATATATATCGCACTTTCTATAGTTCTGAACAGGTCCTATTATAAAAGCATTAAGCTTGTGTTGAGCACACGCTCTTCAACTATATTTCTCTTTGTTTCAATTCAATGCTATAAGTTCTCTGATTTAAGTTTCCAGTCATGCAGTTCAGTTCTTCCCATAAACCGGACATACAAGATTATTACTACCTTCTTCCAGATTCAGGATCTCCTGCTGCTAAAGAAGGCCAAGGGAGAGATGAAGACCTATGGCACAAGCAGGCATCCGAAGTTGCATCTCAAGAGCACAAGACCCTGCAGGGCGTATCTCTTCAAGGAAAGAAGCCTCGTTGCAATAAATATGCGCTCGCTGGTGCCATCCTGGCCTCCACAAACTCTGTTCTATTGGGCTACGGTAGGTTCTGTTCTCTTTCTGTAGCATTAATTTCATAATATTGAAATTTTCTGACATAAAAACCCCTCAGATCTTTGTTAACAAAAACTAAAGCTCAACATGTTGTAAATTTATTTTGCAGACATTGGGGTAATGAGTGGTGCGATACTTTACATCAGGGACAACCTTAAGATAACATCAATCCAAGTTGAGGTCTTGGTTGGTTCTCTAAATGTTTGTTCATTAATTGGATCACTTGCTGCGGGTAAGACGTCTGATTGTATTGGCAGGCGGTACACAATTGTCCTAGCAGCAGCCACATTTCTAGTAGGTGCACTGCTGATGGGGCTTGCACCATCCTTTCTTTTCCTTATGGCTGGAAGGGTAGTGTCAGGCATTGGAGTTGGTTACTCTCTCATGATTGCCCCCGTCTATACCACAGAGATCTCTCCTGCGCTGACTCGAGGCTTCCTCTCTTCGCTCCCTGAAGTTTTCATCAATTTTGGAATTTTACTGGGTTACATATCCAATTATGCTTTATCAGGTCTTCCTGAGCATATAAACTGGAGGCTTATGCTTGGACTAGCAGCATTGCCAGCAATAGCTGTTGCATTTGGTGTCATAGCAATGCCTGAATCCCCTCGTTGGCTAGTCATGAAAGGCCGATTTGCTGAAGCAAAACATACCCTGATCAAAACATCAGACAGCGTGGAGGAAGCTGAATTCAGACTTAATGAAATGACAAGAGTTATTACAGATTTAGGCCACGCAGCTTGTTCAAACAATTGGGCAGGTCAAGGTGTTTGGAAAGAGTTGCTATTAAGACCATCTCGACCTCTTCGCCGAATTCTCATTGCAGCTATCGGTGTGAACTTCTTCATGCAAGCTTCAGGCAATGATGCTGTTGTTTATTACAGCCCTGAAGTGTTCAAGGATGCAGGAATCAACAGCAAGAAACAGCTTGTGGGGGTGACAGTGATCATGGGAATTGCCAAAACATCCTTTGCGTTGCTGTCAGCTCTTTGCTTGGATCACTTTGGGAGGAGGCCTTTGCTACTGTTGGGCTCTACAGGAATGGCTGTTTCGCTAGCTGGGCTAGGTCTGGGCTCCAAGTATCTGGATCAGTCTGAGATCAAGCCCGCATGGGCCATTGCCTTGTGTGTGATAGCTGTATGTGCTGCTGTCTCTTTCTTCTCAATTGGGCTTGGGCCCATTACATGGGTCTACTCATCAGAGATATTTCCAACAAAGTTTAGAGCTCAAGGTTCGAGCTTGGCAATATCAGTTAACAGGTTGGTGAGTGGGATTGTCGCCATGAGTTTTCTAAGCATTTCTAGGGCACTAACATTTGGAGGAATGTTCATTATACTAGCTGGAATCATGGCAGTGGGCACGATCTTCTTTTATTTCTTTTTACCTGAAACGAAAGGCAAGAGTCTAGAAGATATTGGGCTTCTCTTCGAGGACAAAGCCCTTGAAAATCATAGTCTCGATAGACCCATTTCTTTTATTTAGAACATCACCAATTCCCGTGACATATAGGTTTCAGTTACACTTGAGTACTGATTTAACATACAGTTTCAATTACTTTTTATTAAAAATTTGAATAAAAATATATATATACTTAATATGAAATTTTTAAAAGATCATCATAGATGTCTGGCTCCAAACATTTTGCTCCCATTTTAGGATATCAGTAATTATACATAAAAGTAATGATCCTTTTATCGATATAGCATGTGTGTTTCCATATTTGGCGGAACTGAACATCTGTTTTGGATAATATTAAGTCAAACTTTAATCTCAAAATAATAGTGAACCCTAAATACCCATAAACTGATAAAAAGAAACTCATCCTTTAGGCGTTGAACAACGGAGAGCAAACTCGATAGTAACTATAAGAATCTCCGCTCTTGCAATAACATGAGAGTTGCAAGTTTACGTGGAAACAAAAGGTTTGGATAAAATTGTAAGGGCGACATATCATAACACCGAACTGAGGATCGTGTTGTGCTTCTCCTCGTATAACGCCAGGCATTTTGGTATCATTTTGTAGTTGGGACGGTTGGATTAATATGAAAAAGTAAAAATAAAAAATAAGACCCATTAACAAGTATCAAAACGAACTCCGTTATTCACTCCTGAAAATCCAGATCCACTCAACCAGCTATCAGCTTTTTACCGAATTGGTTGTGGTGGGAGAGCTGAAAATGGAGACCGCTGGAGCAGGAGGACCCGATGATCATCAAAATGTAGAAGCAGGTACGGGTCGTCAAAAGAAAGGGCTCAACAAGTATGCATTCATCTGCGCTCTTTTGGCCTCGATTAACTCAATTCTATTGGGTTACGGTGAGTCTTCATTCAATACGCTTTTTCCTAATTGCTTTTAATTCTACAAAAAAATGTTAATGTATAAATATTTGGTATGTAACTGTGATCGGACGGTGGGGTGGTGACGTGACTGCCGCTGACGCTGTAGACATTGGAGTGATGAGTGGTGCCGTTCTTTACATCAAAGAAGATCTTGACATAACGGTAGTCCAAGTAGAGGTACTAGTAGGGATCTTGAATGTGTTTTCACTAATAGGGTCACTGGCCTCAGGCAAAACTTCAGATTACATAGGCAGACGATACACGATTGTGGTGGCAGCCGCAACATTTCTAGGAGGCGCACTTGCAATGGGACTGGCACCGAACTACCCATTTCTCTTGGTAGGCCGCATGATTGCTGGTATTGGCGTTGGCTATTCCCTCATGATCTCCCCATTGTACACAGCCGAGATCTCACCCACGATGAAACGTGGCTTCCTCACCTCGCTCCCCGAAGTCTTCATCGTTTTCGGTATCCTATTGGGTTATGTTTTTAACTATGCATTGTCCGGTCTCCCTGGAAACATCAACTGGAGAATTATGTTAGGCCTGGCAGCTGTGCCGGCTGCTATTATTGGTGTGGGTGTTTTGATCATGCCTGAATCCCCTCGTTGGCTTGTCATGAAGAGTAGATACGACGAGGCAAAGAGGGTTCTGCTCAAAGTTTCTGGTACAGAGCAGGAAGCTGAAGAAAGACTCGATGATATGATCAAGGCAGCAAAGGAGCCTTCCCCTTCAGGACCTGATGATTATCAAGGACCACCGAAAGGTAATTTCACGGGAGAGGGGGTGTGGAAAGATCTTGTATTGAAACCAACTCCAGCTGTTCGTCGCATGCTCATTGCAGCTGTTGGTATTAACTTCTTCATGCAAGCTTCAGGAAATGATGCTGTGATTTACTACACACCAGCAGTGTTTAAAGGTGCTGGAATTCACCGCAAGCCCGTGCTGTTCGGTATCAACGTAGTTATGGGATTAGCCAAAACGTTTTTCGTGGTTCTATCGGCACTTTACTTGGACAAATTTGGGAGACGTCCGCTGTTGTTGCTCGGTTCAAGTGGGATGGTTGGGTCGTTGCTTTTATTGGGCATTGGATCAAAGATTCTTGAAGGCAGCACTCCAATTGTGGTGGTTGTGCTGTGTATAATTGCAGTCTGTGCTTTTGTGTCATTCTTTTCAATTGGGCTTGGACCAATCACATGGGTCTATTCTTCAGAGATATTCCCACTGAGATTAAGAGCCCAAGGTTCGGCTCTGGCCATATCAGTGAACAGGCTGGTGAGTGGAGTGATTTCAATGACATTTTTGAGCATTTCCCATTGGCTCTCATTTGGGGAACTTTTTCCTGCTTGCCGGAATCACAACCGTGGGGACTATTTTCTTTTTTTTCTTTCTGCCGGAAACAAAAGGAAAGACTTTAGAGGAAATGCAAGCTGTATTTGGGGGTGATAATGATGATTCAAGCAGGGACGAGAATGAGAAGCAGCAAACGGAAACAAGTGAAAAATAAATGAGTATATTGATTCGCAAAGTGAGAGATCTTTCGTTTGATTAAGAAGTCCATCTATGCAATTATGTGGCGTGTACATACCGTGACTATTGTCCCTGGGAAGTAATTTTGTGTCATATTTTCTTATGTTGAAAAGCGAAAATGTTTAATTTGTCTTCATGTACAAAAGGTTGGAATATGCAAATAGAAAAAAGAAAGAGGAAAATGGTTGACGACTCGAAGACAAAAGTTCTTGGGAACAGGTGCTGATCATGCACTGCTATATTGACTTTGGTGGGGATATACATGCAACAGAGATAGTAATGGACTGACTCATTTTTTCATCGTTTAGTGCTTTAATTTTTGCGTAGCCTTTTGTTTCTTGAATAGTACTCAAGCCATGTACCGCGTACATGAATTTTCATAATCAAAAGAGGGCCCAAGCGGTTTGATTTTGAAATTCCAATGCAACCAAGTCGAACCTCATAATTATCTCATTCTTTCAGTTTCTTTCTTACCTTACAAGCTTGGCTCAAACTTTGTCGAACACTCTTGTCTTATTGCCACAAATAATAGAATATTAATAGAACAGAGCTCAATTAGAACTGATTTTTATTAATTAAATTAAAAGAAAGAACAATCCTAGTATATGATTTAAGAGATAGATTATTCTCTCTCAAAATTCTTAATTACTCTTAATATTTGACACTATTCAATATAAATCTTAAATGACTCCTTAATCTCTTATTTATACCTTACTCTTAATTAGTGAATAAGTAAAATTACTAAATTACCCTTGCATTTGTCCTTTTATATCTGTACCTAACATAAGTTAACATTACTCTCCCCAAGAAGACACTTTATCCTCAAGGTGAAATCTAAGAAACTATTATTGTATCAACTCTTATAACTTTCACGTCGCCTCATAATCTGACAAGTCCTTCTATGTAATTAACACATATCAGTTGGTTGTCCTATCACTCCTTGGTGTACTCCCTCTATAATAGCTAGTTCAAATGCCACCTCCATGTCCTTAGTTAGCGCTAGTGGTAGTGTAAAAGAAGGTATATTTTAAGAGAGACATGAAAGCAAACATGAAAGCAAACGCCTCTGGGGTCGCTCCTGTAACTGGATAACTAGCACTAAAAACTATCTTTCAATTGGTTGGCTTGGTGTTTTGATAATCTCTACTTTATTGATTGCAACGTTAATTTCTTCATGCTTGTTCTAAGTTTGAAGTACCATTTGTACAAATAAGAATCCACTTTATCACACGATTTCTTCTACCCATTTCACCGCTCCATCAGAAATTTCCTTTGCCCCTACCGTACTCTAACTTGGTAGTTTCCACCATCAGTCTATGGTTGAGCCCTGAGATTTGATGGCTTGATGATGAAGCTTATCCCCTATCGTCTCACTAGCCGACCTTGACCCCTATTATTTTGAGGTCATATCTAGTATTCAAAGTTTGGCTAGATTTGGTACTGTTGAGTACTATAAAATGTATATTTATAAAGAAGAAAATCATTATTTTTTACTTCAAGTTCTACTAACTTCTTTATTTTTATATATTCAAGTTTCTTGTGAATTTAATTTTGCGTATTTTATTATAATTAAGTATTTTCGTATTTTAGGGGTATCATAGTCATTTCACAATAAACGAGATATCGGATGATAAAACGGACGGCAATCTAAAACTCAGAATGGTCAAAAACCTTAGGAGGAGCATAAAAGTAAAAATGTTACTGTTTACATATACGATCTTGTTCACGCGTATGTTTTTGATCTTATTTATCATACTATTCATATGTATTGTACGATGACATTGTGTTGACCGATAATATGACACCGACCAATGACGTGGTAGCATTTGATTGGAGGAATGATGTGGCATTGACTGATTATGTGGCGTTGACTGATGACGTGGCTTGACTGATGATTGTTGAGTGTTAGAAAGTATATATTTAAAAATGAGAAAATCTTCATTTTACACTTTAAGTCTCACTAACATTGCTACTTTTATTTATTTAAGTATTTTGTTATTTAATTATATGTGTTTTACTATAATTATGTATTTTATATATTTTAGGGTTATCACGATTGTTTCACAATGAACGAGTGATCAGACAACAAAACGGACATCATATTTGGACTCAGAACGGTCGAAAATCTTAAGAGGAGCATTAAAAGAAAAAATCACTGTTTACATATACAACACTGTTCATACGCACAGTACTGTTCATGGTACTGTTCACGACACTGTTTATATATACGGATCGATGATGTGGCAGCAACTCAGTGGAGCAAAAATCGTGTGTACAGTACATGCACATACATGGGATTATTTACTATTCAGACGGCGTTATTATTCAAATGTTGACCGTTGACTGATGACGTGGTGCAATCCTGAGTGTCCTAACTGTTTTTAATCTGATGGTCACGATTCACTCAATGTATCTATAAAAAGGGGGCTCTCCCCCCCTAATTTGACACCCTTGAATTTATTTTTAAGCTTAGATTTTTGAAATTCATTCTCCTTCTTATAGTTTCTTTGTATTTTAATAAAATTTCCTTTTTATCCCTAGTTAAAATATGAGTAGCTAATTTCTTTTTAAACTTGGATTGAAGGTGAAATCTCAACATGTTTCATGGGCTTAATTTGGTAAATTTACTTTCTCTTCCCCTCTAATATTTGTGGTTGTTTTGACTTTTCGTCGACAAATAATAATAGTCTTGTCTAGATACCGCCCTAGTTAAACCGACACCCTAGTACAAGGTTATTATTATTTGGCACGATAAGTTCTTGGCACCATATTTATTTAAGCGTGGTTCATGAGGTGTGGAATCCCCTCTTATGATTTAATTGGCATTAATACGAAATATTTAGCCTATGGAGTATGTTGATGCAGATCCGGATACCCAAGTGCTTCATTATTACAGTTTCATTTTTATTTACTCCCGCCATTTTAATTCACAATTTAGAAAAAATTTACCATAATTTAATTGTCACTTAGAAAATTAATTCTGCACATAATTAAAATCAACCTCCTCATGAGATCGACACTTGTCACCATTAATCTATTCTACAATAGATTCGTGCGCTTGTGAGTTCAATAAAATTTGTACAACAATGAGGTGTCACAATCTTATTGCATAAAAATATTTATACACTGTTGACCAATGACGTGGCAGTATGTTAGTGGATAAAAAAAACTTGCATACGGTACATGCATATACACGGGATAATAGCCCTAATGATATATTCAAACTAATCAGAACTTGCCACATGGCGCAATCTTATGCATCCAAATTATTTTAATCCAATAGCTATGATTTACTTGTTGTATCTATAAAAGGAGGGCTTCCCCCTAATTTGACACTTCTGAGTTTATTTTTTAGCTCTATTTTTTAAAATTTCTTCTCTATCTTATATTTTCTTTGTATTTTAGTAAAATTTTCTTTTTATCCCTAGTTCAAATATGAGTAGCTAATTTTCTTTCAAACTTGGGTTGAAGGTGAAATCTCAACATGTTCCATAGGCTTAATTAGTAAATTTATTTTATTTTTCCCTCTAATTTCTGTGGATGTTTAAATTTTTGTTGACAGATAGTAATAACATAGTTATTACTGTTTAGCATGATAAGCCCTTAACACTATATTAATTAGAGCGTAATTGAAGAGGAGTGGATTTCTCTCTCATTATTTAATTGGTATTAATAAGAAATATTGAGCCTTAAAGCATGTTGATGTAAATCCAGATAACCAAGTGCTTTATTATTGCAGTTGTTTTTTTAATTATTTCAATCATTTTAATTCAAAATTTAGGATAAAATTATCATAATTTAACTACTCACTTAAAAAATTAATTCAACACACAATTAAAATTCACCTCCTGATGGGATCGACACTCGTCACTATTAATATATTCTACAATAGATTCGTGCACTTACGAGTTCAATAAAATTTGCACAATAGGTCCCGTTCTCGCAGCCCATATCGAAACAATGCTTTACCCCTAAATGTCCAGTCAACTGTTGCGCCTCAATTAACTCGTTTTAACTAAGACACATGAAACATTGGGTGAATAACTAATGTTTGCAGCAACTTCAGTTGGCGTACTACCTCTCCAATCCTTTCTACAATCTCATGGGCACAAAATACCAATGGGAGAGCTTTTTATTCCTCTATCGGGCCCAGAGTTTTTTGCCAATATGGCCATAACTTCAAATAAACTAAATTCCCTACCTCAAATTATACACCTTTTTATGACCTTTAAGTTGTTTTTTCATTATCTATTGCACCTTAAACAGATGCCTTTTCAACTCTTCTAGTATTTGGTTCTGTTCCTTTAAATATTAATCCACCTACAACACAAATGTTAAACTTTATTCATAGTACACCAAATATAGAGGATTACGCTTATACAAGATTATAAAAGGAGTAGTCTGCATAGCTGTGTGAGAAGAAGTATTACACCAATACTTTGCTTAAGCTAACCACCTCGATTGCTTAGGTATATGTCTAACACGAAACATCACAAATAAGTATTTATACTCAGTTGAATACCTTAGTTTGTCCATCAGTTTGTGAGTGTAAGCAACACACTTTTTCAAAACCATCTCTTACTTCCTAAATAATTCCCTCAACAAATGGCTTAGGAAAACCTTATCCTAACTCGTTACTATCGATTTTGAAATTCCATGAAAATATACCACTTTTTATATAAATCTCACTACTGCAATAGTTACAGCAACATAAGGGTGCTGTAAATTTCTTAGTTGATCAACCAGATCACCGTGTACCTATTAATTTGTAGTAATTTTTAATAAAATCTATCATCACCTTTTTTTATCGAATGGTGAAAATGATTGTAGTAACCCTCCCAATGCTATTGTTTGTATTTGTGACGACACACTTTACACTTCGCCACCATCTCCTCAATATTTTTCTTATCCTTACTTAATATAGTTGAACGACTAAATATTCATAAGTTTTAGAACATTAGAATGTCTCCCAATAGTACTCTAATCGAACTTACGCAACAATTTCAAAGTATATAGGGTGATGTCCTCAGCAACACAAGACGTCCTTGATATCATAGCCATTATCCAACATACAATACATCTTAATCCATCATTCACTAAAGTTCCTCCTCCTGTCGTTATAAGGCATCTACAACCTTCTTCTCTAACCCTAGCTAATAATGTATCTAAAAATCATAGCCTAGTAACTTTGACAACCAGCGTTAGTGTTCCTTATTCACCATATGTTGCTCTAACAAGAATTTAAGACTCTACTAATTTGCTTGACTGATGAAACATTACACGAAGAGGTATGGCCTCTGCTTTTGAATAACTAACATAATCACCATGAGTTTGCACTTATAAACTAACTTGAGTCACCCTGTAACCATTAAAACTTGGCGAAAGTAGGTGATTGTGCACTAATTTTGCATGAAAATTGCTCATAACTAAAACCCTAAGACATTCATCTCAACAATAAAAGGTTGGATAAAATCTAGTAATGCCAGTATCGAAACTTTAATTATAGTCTGTTTTAGTTTCTTAAAAACTTGTGTTGCTCCTTCCCCATATTGAAAATTATCTTTTTTCAACCACTCTATTAGAGGCCACACTATGGTGCTTTAACCTTTCACAAACTTGTGGTAGTATCCAATAAACCCTAAAAGGCCTTTCAACTCTTTTAATACTTTAGGTAGAGGTCACTCTGGCATTGCTGTTATCTTAGATTAATCCATTGAAACCTCTTCAGCTGACATCGCATGCCCTAAATAAGCAATCCTTACTATTGGCATACAACTCATGTTTCTGTAACTCTATCATCACTAACTCTAAATGACCCATATGATCCTCTAAAATGCGACTGCATACAAGATGCCATTAAAGAAAATGAGGAAAAATTATTTCAAATAGAGCTGATATACCTTATTCATTAATGACTGAAAAGTGGTTGACACATTTCTAAAACCAAAAGACATGAGTAGAAATTTGTAATCTCCCCCGTAAGTCCGCAATGCAGTCTTATGCACATCTTTTGCTTGCATTCGAATCTCATCATATCTTGAATTCAAATTTATCTTTGTAAAGGGGTTAATAGTTAATATATAACCTCTAGCTCCTATCTTTTTCCTTCACTAACAAGATTAGGCTCGAAAATAGATTTACGCTTGGTTGTATTATTCTAACCTTCAAAATTTCCTTAATTGGCCTCTCAATCTCATTGATAACTCCATGAATGAGAGTTATCATGACATTTATGGACTTAAAATTAATATTATTTAGAAAGTAAATGATATATTTTATTGTATTTTTAGTTATATTTTGTATGAGCAGTTGTTTGAGTTTATCGATTTTTAATAAATTAATTTTATTTTAAATTAGTTGATACTCTGATTATGTGTGATTTTAGATGATTAGAAGCCTAAATTTTATAGATGGAATGCTGCTGTAACAGACTTAAAGAGATGACTTTAAAACAAGTCTACGACAGTAAAGATGATGTAGCCATTATAGCAGTAATTTTGTATCAACGACAGACTAAATTTTATGCGTGGTTACTGAGAGATTGCAATTTAAAGTTTTTAAAAATGAAAGATACCAAACCACACACTTCTAGTTATCTTAATTCTAATTTATAAAAGGTTCACGTATAAAAAGAAAGAGAGAGTCATCAAACATAAAAAACATAGAGAAAACAGAAATTAAGAGAGAGATTTGAGGGTTACAACAGAGGATTCATAGATAAAAAAGAAAAAGATATCACAAGATCAAGCAGACTTCAAACATTTATCTCATTTTTTTTTATGGGATTGTATTTGGTAGTTATAACTATTTTTGTTAATGTTTTATCACAAACCATAAACTAATTTTATTGTGGTTAAGTGATAAACAAGCTTGATGAATCTTTAACTTATATTTATGTATTGCTCAAAATTTACTATAGCATTTTGTCTTAATCTTACTTGTTTTAATTTTCTATTTCGGTTGACCACTCATTTAGTGAATATTAGTTAAAAAGAGATTGATTTAATGGAACGAATTAAGACAATTCTAAATTAAGACAATTCTTGATTTTAGGTTAGGTTTCCTGAGTTGAGTTAATCTCAATTTTAATGGGACTATGCTTGATTTAAAATTAGCGAAGAACTAGGCATAGGGGTTCATCTTGTAAGGTAATTAGGACTATAACATATAATATTATATCTAATGTTAGCATAACAATTGGTCATTATTAGACTGTATTTTAGTATAAGATATCTAACAGTGACAACTGAAAATGTATGAAGGATTTTACTTAGTGCTATAGTAGATGTTGTAGCAATAGATTTTTAATTAGAAAAATAGTCAAAACTATTAAGTAAGTTTAACTATTCAACTATTTTTTTCCCATTGATTGTATCTTTGTGTTTGACTTGGGATTTTTCTCCTTAGTTTATTTTGTTAATTGCATTTTAATTTAGTTACTTTATTAATTTCAGTAAGTAATTAAATCTTAATTTAAGATAAAAATTGTATTGTTAAAATTATTGTAGCAAATCTCATAACATTAATTCCCGTGAAGAAAATATAAATACTTATCAATATATTATTTGTTGCGTACACTTGAATATTAATATAAATAGTATTAAGTTAATCAACAACACTCATCCTTTCGTATTTAGGGATACCAGTATGGTTGGCCACTGATAGGAGAGGCCTTTTCCCTCAATGTTAATGGATGCTTATGTTTCCATCATAGAGATAGGCTACTGAGAATCTATAAAACCCTCTTAAATTGTTTCAACAACTATTGAATTGGTTTTAAAATAACTGTTGATGCTTTTGCATCCTAAATTGCCTTTATCATGGTTATGAGTGAAACCAAGGTCTTGCATAAACTCAAACCACCCTATAGCATTACCACTTGACCAATTATCCAAAACTCCATTATTAATAGTTTTGAATTCACTTTCATCTTGTATAGCAATTATAGCCACTTCTTTTTAAAAATTACTTATGTACATCTTAAGTACAAATAAAGGAAATCCACCATAATTTAAATACATGATAATAGTAAGATCAGCTCTTTATATATTTCTCTACTTCTTTTTATCTTCCTAATACCCATGACTATTCCAAAACTTTCAATATCCATCAAACAAAGTCCCAACTAGCTTAATACACTATAGAAATGAAATTGTGGCTGCCCCATTATCTATTAGCACTGCCACTTCATGCACCCATATTCTCCTTCATATCTTTATTGTATGGTTCAATGTAAAGCCCTACCATTGAATTAAACAATACCTTAATTACATCCAAATGGGAATGTATTTCCTCTACACCTTTTTTCCATAGATTTTTCCCTGTCGTTTTTGTCATTATACATAATTAGGATTTGTAGCGATTTTTCCTTAAATTAACACCCCTAGTGAAAATTTCTCATTGCATAAAAAATACTACTACTTTACCCTTTTGTCTTAAATCTCTGTTTCTGTGAGTGATTTGAAAGTCACCCCCAATCATGGCCCACTTGCTTGATCCTTGTAAGAATCTTTCTTTATCTCTATTATTTATGTTTTGTAGTCTATAGGTGGTGCTTTAGGACTTCGGCTAAAATCTCAATGTTTGTATCTTCTATCCTACTAATAGTGTATTGTTTTGATATGAAAAGTAGACTAAATTGCTCATATTACCTTGTTTTACTGTGTTCTTATCCTCAATCATCATGCCAACTCCAATGCCTCTTTTAACCCTCTTAGCCTCAACAAGCATAGCATAGTTCAAATTTTTTACTTCAGTCCCTTCATAAAATTCCCTTCTATGACTGCCTCAAGTATTTACTATAGACATTATGATGGCAACTCAAACTTCTCTTTATACTCTATGAACGTTCTTTCTTGAGTCAAGGTAAAAAACTATTCATGCAAATCTTTCTCTTGAGTGGTCTAAAACCTCTCCAATAACTAGTTTTTAAATTCACCCTACGACCTCAATGGTTATCATTATTCTTGTCATTCAAACCATGCAAGGGCCATTTCCTCCAAACATAACATTGCAACCATAATTTTTCTTTTTCTAAGAGTCCAATGATGGAGAAATAGTGGTCCACCCTATACAACTATCCATAAGCATCCTCCCTTTCAAAAATGAAAGTTTAAGGGGGAAGGGTGGGGGGTTCATTACTGTTAACAAAGGTTGCATTAGTATACAAAAGATAATAATGCTATACATTTGAAATTTTATCCCCAAATATTGTGGGTTTATTAACTAATTATTGAGATAATGTAAGGATAGACATGCCCAATTAAAGAGTAATGATAGATATGTCAAATTTTATATTTTAAATTCCATCACAAATGATACATTAGTTGGTTGGTAATTCTTTACAAAATTTAAATAAATTAATTGTATTATTCTCACTAACAATAAGGATAGCTAAATCCTTCATAGGTTCTAGGACTCATGGGCGCTACTCCAAATAATATAAATTTTGAATAATTTTAGGAAATAGAGTGGAGAATAGGAGAAAAATAATTCTCAAATTTTTTAATAGGGTGAGGTTAGTTTTGTTCTTCCACCCCACCCCCACCCCCACCCCAATCCCTATTTTATATAAATATTTTTTAATTTTAATTTAATAATTTTTATTTTAGCAATTCCAATGTTAGTTAATAAATTTTTTTATTTTTTCCCAATGTCAATATTCTATAACTAAAATAAAGATCTACAATATAATTTTATTCAATTCTAAAATATTATTATGTTCTTTTATCTTTAATGATGTTGCTTTCTTCAAGTATTTTTCAATTTTAATATTATTTCAAGTTATTGTTTCAAATTTTTAGAGATCTTTTAAATAATTTAAATACTTTATAATATAGTGATGATTTTATTTAAATTTTTAATTTTTAATTTACTGAAATTATATATCCATACCTACTATAAAATAAGGAAATGAAGAATGAGATGAGAATGAAGAAATTGTTCCCCATATGAGGATTTCTCCCCCCACCTCACTAAGTTTATTGGAAAAGAGGGCAAAGAATGGAGATAAAATTTTTAGTGGATAGAGAATAGAGTAGACCTTTCTACCCCACTCTATTGTCATTCCTAACTCACCAAGTGATGAATGTCACAAAATTCATATTGCATTTTTAAGTAAAAAATTTAGGATATATAGTACTACTTTTTGCTCTTTACTTCAAATTTAGTAAAAATTATCAACTAATTAATGAATAATACATTACATGTCTCATTATTTAGAATAATATACTAACAAAAATTGAAAATAAAAAATAAATGTTTACGCCCTCGTAAGTAGTATCTCATTGCAAAGCCCTGATGAGTGTGGTGGAAAATTCTCATAATTTTGAAGCCAAGCCAACGCAAAAGACAATCACACATGAAAAATAACAAAAAGTACATAAAAATACACTTCAAAGAGCAAAAGTCATAACCCACGTGGCAAACACAACCCTCATCAAACCGATCACAAGCAAGCAAGATTGGAAAATGATAACAAAATGGGTTTGAAATTTTCAGTGTTGCTGTGTAATGATGACCAAAGAATCAACGCAAGAAGGAAGAGTGGGTCAGGAAATCTATGTCAAGAAGACAGTTTCTTCTTGTCATTGAGCTAAATTCACACTTGAAAAGCTGAATCCATCTACCCAGAACTGTCTGTTTGCCCTTGGTGGGGGCATTTCAATTAGTAAATTAGAAAGAGCTGCAAACTCTATCTGTTTTTGTGTTGTTGGAAGCTTCTTCAATCTTTAGATGCTCCTAGGGAAGTGAGAGCTTGAGGCCTCGACCTTGCGTTCTTGAGGGCTCATTATTTTGGGAATAGAAATGAGTGCTCTCTAAGTTTCAACTTATTTGGGTAGCCAAAGCTTAGACCTCTTCACTTGTCTTTTCACACGTGTACATGTTCGAGCCATACAAAAGCAATTAGACAATTGTTGATATAAATCAATGTAGACCAAAACATGGAAAAGGTTACAATTAAAAATTTTGAAACTATAAGACATGTAAAAGGTGACGGTCTTGCCTTTGTCCTCCACTCTGAATGTATCTCATTTCAAAATTCTCTCTTCCCATCACAAGAAATTAAAATTTTCTTTCTCACCTCATGCTATACAGACTCGTGTACAAATTAGTGTAATGCTGAACCATTTCTTCCCAAGTTGCATATTTTATTTTCCAACTCAATACTTTGAATATTTAGATGAAGTTTTTAATTTTTTTTTAAATTGTGATATTTGTATTACAATAAGAAATATATTATTAATATTTACAATAGGAAATTTATGAGACAATACTGGATAAGTATATTATGGCACAATCGAAATTTCTACCTTCATCTAATATCGAATAGATATATGTTTCATCCATACTAATGAGAAAAATATCTAATCTTACCCAATTAAATTGAGAGAAAATTAAATGTTGCCGTCAGACTACTTGCTCATTGACTTTTAGTAAAACGTTTGACTTCGGAAGATGTAATTATAGGATTGTATAACCGTGAATAATATGTAATTTGGGAAAAGAATCTTGAAATGTTGGAATTGAAGAGAGCATTGAAACAATTAAAAGATTTTTCAGTTCCGAACTCTTAAGTTGCACTGTACTGTGGGAGACAGCTGACAAATTCTTAAATTTCTGGTTAATTCTTACGGAAGGAGTATCTGTTATACTTGTATTTTCAAAATAAACAAATTATTTATGATTAAATTGTGTATGTTATCTATTAGCTTTAATGGTATGGCAGTTGTATATGCTGACAAATATGAATCACTAGTTGATATCATAATTTTTTCTTTTTACCATTTTTAGAAGTTGAAAACATCTACTTGTAGAGCATTTGTTAATGACCCGAAACCACGATATAAATGATAAATGCTGCTATAATTTAGTCCCGAGAAAATTGATTTGCGTATGTCAACTAATTTAAAGACCTACATTTTTTAAGCGCTCCCTCAGATATAGAATCTTAGCCGTAGGTAATACGAGCTGCTTAACAATAAATACAGATACTGGCCAACGACTCCCGTTTATTCCATGATTCATGCATAATTAATTAATTATAAATCAGTCTTTTCAGGTAAGTGGTGCCAAACTGGCAAAAGCTAAGTGACCCACAGGGTTCCACAGTCACCGTAAGGGATAAGTCAAGTCTTATGTTAGCCACCGAAATCTTAATGAATTAAAATTACTAAAAAATTAACGGATGATTAAACGCATTAATTTATAGGAAAAAATAAAAATTCCCTGAAAATGTTGTATATGATAAAAGCTTAATATATATAGGAGGCGGCTGCAGCACTATCATGCATGGATCATAGAGATTGGTCGCATGGCTTGATCGTCTATATTCATAGAGTTGGTTCAAGCTTCCAATGGCACCTCCTTGTTTGAAAAAAATAGATCTCACTGAAATTGGGTGTAATTGTAAACACCCATGATAGTCTAGCCATCTCATTTTTCATTTTCAACACTCCCAGTTGGCTGTGTGCCTGCAGCCTGCAATAGGAGTTTTCATTTTTTGTTTTTTTTCCCTTCTCGGTTGCTCTGTGCTGGCCCGGGGGGTCACTGAATTATTTATCAAATTGAAACGCAAATCCCGCCACCCAAAACAGTTACCACAACATACGACATTATTGGACTGTAATATTACTCCCAATATACAGTGTGGAATGCGCAGTATTTAACTTTTAAGGTGGATCGTATAGTGATTTGGCATACCGTGTTGAGTACAAAATATAGTATGATTCAGCGGGCAGGGGCAAAACTGACATACACTGAATCTTTATGGATTATTAATTGTTTATATGTTGTTTATTATCACATGATAAATCTAAAACGCATGCTATAGTCTGTATATACAGGCCCTCTTTTTTGGGTTTATACGTACGTTACTATTGGTGAATTCCTTGTTTACAATTTCAAATTCAAAAATAAGCTCCCTACCAATCACTCGTTATTTATTTACTTGGTCCCCTACCCCTGTGTATGTATATATTTTCTGTAAAGCATTTATATAGCTACATCGCAGTAGTAGGATTTCGATTCCACCTTACCAAACGAAGCATGGGGAGAACCTTCACTATTTTTCGAATCTTGAATTTAATTTATCTGGCCATTTCAGAACTCGTTTACAGTTTAGGAGAGAAAATACATACATACATACATACATACATATTTGTATGTGTGTGTGTGTGCATATATATATGTATATATATATATAACTTGACTCTTATTTTTCATTTGACAAGTAAAATAGAGACAAATTCCTTTTTTTTTTTTAAAGAATTATATTACCAATGGTTGATTTTAAAATTCGGAAGCTATAAGAGTCTAAATTCATATATAACAAGGACTTGTAGCTGCCTCGTGTACGCGTAGGGTGGCCCCCGTATGTAAATTTTGTGTACTCGTAGGGCGGCTGGTATTTTAATTTTACACTTGGCTCCCTTAATTTTTACATAATTTGTTATACCGTACTATTTTTTATAATTTATACATTGTAGCATTATTCTTCGCCTCTTCAACTTTACAAAATTTATGTTATAGTTTAAAATTTACAGTTTTTGTAATATGATCCCGTCAAACTATAATCCTATAATCCTTGATTACTCGTTCAACAATAGTTTAAACATTTATCCCTATCAGATATATTTGTAAGTTTTATATATTCAAAAGGCATAATTCTAAGAGCATTACCAACATAGTCGTCAAATAATATTCTACTTCTTATTTGAAAAGTTATATTAGCATTAAATACTTGAAAAGACATTTTAATTAAGATTTTTTAAATAAGATGTACTTTTCACTCTTGATATTTTTAAACTCGTTTCTCTCTCTCTTGTTAATATTTTATTTTTTATGGAAAGAGAAAATAATATAATTATTATTTATTTTTCTTTTTTAAAAAATAATAACTCTTTAATAGTATTTTTTTACACCAATAAATATTATTAAACTCATACATGCTCATACATTTCTCCTTGCAATTTTTTTTTTAAAATTGTTGTATGTTGTCAAGTAATTCTATAATTAATATTATATGTTTAATTGATTAGTTATTAGCTGTTTTTTAGTTAGCAATCATTGAATTAGAAATGGACAAGCATTATGGAAATAACATAACAAGAGGACATCAACATAGTTATTAAAAGATAAACGAACTTAAAATATAACAACAACAACAACATTTAAAATCAATACAAGATTACTTAGAAACAAAGATTTGATTAAAATAGTTGGAGTGATAAAATGGAAGGTTATTAAATTGTTAAGAAAAAATAAGGAGTAGTTAAATTTGGTGAAGGAAATATTTGATTAAAATAGTTGGACAAACAAAATGGAGAGTTATTAAATTTGTTGAGAAAAAAATGGAGGATAGTTAAATTTGGTGAAGGAAATATTTGATTAAAATATTTGGACAAACAAAATGGAGAGTTATTAAATTTGTTGAGAAAAAAATGGAGGATAGTTAAATTTGGTGAAGGAAAAGATTTGATTAAAATAATTAGAGTTATAAAATGGAGAGCAATTTAATTTGTTGAGAAAATATGGAGGGTAGGTAAATTTAGTGAAAAGAAAGATTCAATTAAAATAACATTAAATTGTTCTAACTTAAAAGTCTTTCGGGCAAGAGTTTTTTTTTTTATTTGGCGCATAAATAAATAAATTTTTAAATTTAGTAATACTCTAAATTACATTATAAATAATTTACAGTTAATCGAAAAATAATTTCTTAAAATCTTCTAATTATTTGACGAATAACAGTTAAGTCATTAAAAAAATATTTTGAAGTGATATAAGTCGGAGATAATCGACAATCAAAAAGTAACTAGGGTTGACCAGCAATTTCAAATACAGGAGTTCATATGTTAGCCGAAGATAAACAGAATCAATCTCCTCAACAAATAAAGATTTATCCTCGATAAAGACAAAGACGAAGACAGTAAAAACAGCAAGAAGTCTCATACAGACACTCATTAAATTATCATTTAAAAAACTTCCACTTTCGGTTTCTCACGAACTATTAATTTCAGTCTCTCCATTAACACACTCACCACCCCCCCCCCCCCCCGGCGGCGCCATTCAAAATTCTCTTTCATTTCTCTCTCTCTCTCTCTCTCACATATTCTCGGAAATGGAAAATCGATTGAAGCTCCGAATCTCCCGCATGTTTCGGTCCTCATTCGGGTCGTGCCGTTCCCGAAACATATCGGAATCTGACGTCGTCGTCAATCAAACTCACAAAAATAATAACTCCCACATGAAGATGATGATGATGACAGAGCCACTTTTATATCCTAAACCTCGCCCTCTCCCCTCCATTTGCCGTCCCAAATGCCCTGAAATGACAATAGCACATCCAGAGATGATGATCTTTAACAACACTTGCTGCATCGACTCTGCCCCGAGACGTAAAGTTTCGGAGCAATATTCCCCTTTTGCTTTAACCAACAGCACTACTAATAGTAGTAATAGCCATAATGGACCCATTGTGTGTCCTCCTGCCTCACCTACCTCTCCGGTCGACAGTAATGCCCTCTTCTACTATGGATGCAATAAAGAGAAAGAGAAGCATCATTCACACTCAGTGAAAAGCAAGAAAAAGAAAAGGGCCCATTTGAAAAAAACCTACAGTAGATCAGACAGGGCCTGCATTTTCAGCTCTTCTTCTCAAGAAAGTATCAGGGGCTGGTCGTGGTTTAGCAGTGATGATGACGACAATGAGAAAGAAGATGAGACTGAGACTCTTTTCTCTTCTAAAACTCTCTCGTCCGATTCATCGGGCTCCTCTCTCCGCCGGCGGCACCGTTCTCTCCAGAGAAAAGACGGAACTCGCCGCCGGAGAGCTGCCGCCAGAAAGTGCGGTTCTGATGTTCTGCCGTTATCAGGCGGGAAGGTGAAAGATAGCTTCGCTGTCGTGAAGAGTTCGAGTGATCCTTACAATGATTTTAGGACATCAATGGTGGAGATGATTGTTGAGAAGCAGATATTCGCAGCTAAGGATCTTGAGCAGCTTCTGCAGTGTTTCTTGTCTCTGAACTCTCATCATCACCATAGGATTATTCTTGAGGTTTTACTGAAATTTGGGAAGCTTTGTTTTCTGATCGGTCTTAATTAAATGATGTTCTTGACCTATCTCGAAGAAAACTTTACTTGTTTTCTCGTCTATGATATGTATGGATCTAACTTGACTTCAATTATTTTTAATGAATCAGCACTATCTTTTGTTGTATGTCAATTTATATTTTATGTTCGGATGAATTAATATTATTACTTTTTGATAATTTTAGATCAGTCACTAGTCAGTGGCTATGACTTTTATCTAGCCAGCCACTGTTATGTTTGATGTGATCTTTCAAATCTTACTTTCTCTGTTCGTTGTATTTTCGTCTGTCTTGCTTCGGGAGGCCTGAGTTTGGAAAAGAAAGATCAGCAGTGGAAATAATTTTGTTGCTTTTGAAATATCGCGCAGAGATTAATTTGGCCTCTAGACTTGTCAATAATTTTGAAACTTGAAAAGATGTGGGAAATGGAATTGCACTAGCTTTTTGTTCGATTTAGAAAAATAAGAAAGCAAATGTCATATCATAAAGTTGCCCTCATTTTCTTTTATGGGTGGACTTTTGATTTTTTTTTTAATTGTACAATATTCTAATAAAAATGTTAGAATAAATAAGAATAAAAATATCAATGACTTTTTCACTTCGTTATGAGAGTATATACATACACACCCAAGAATCTAAGTTTTGGATGATCATATTCTAGAGTCTAGACACATTGAGAATCAGAGAATCAGTCAAAATTAATAAAATATGATCATTTTAATGGTACTCAAACTATTAAGAGGATGATATTTGGAATATTGGTCATTGCTTTCATCCTTTTTTATAGGAATCATTGAATTGATTGTCTAGTACTTAAGTCCTTCTTGGTCAAACCAACTATGACAACATGTGATCAACAAAATTCAAATGAAATCGCTGCATTTTATATCTAGTGCTTAAGATCAAACCTGTAGCATCAAACAAATTTTTAAAAAATGAAAGATTTAAAACCATTCTCTTGTATTATTGTCCATTGACATTCATAACACGTATCCCAATGGCCAATACCATCAACAAATATATTTCTTACTCTCAAATTGTGATGTTTGAACTGCTAAATGATGCTTGAAGAAGTGAACCCTTAATTTATTAATTCCACTAGTTTCATAATTTGAAAGCAAATTTATTATCAAATTTGGGCCATCTAGAAAACCAAAAAAAAGTTAAACAATACCATCAGTTAAATGATAAAGCAAGTATTGATTGGCAAGATGCCTAGAGACAAATAAATGAAATTGTTAATTTAAAAAAAAATTTGTTGTTTCATAAAAGAGACAAAACATTGAATATCTGATTCAAGCGTTTGGTACATCTATTTTTGTTGTTTTATTAGCTAAATCAGTTTCTTTATTATAGCATTCTTGTTTCTATTACATGAAAAAGAAGCAAAGACAAGACCCAACACACCCCACCACCACCCTAACATCGAACAGAGTTTTTGTTTTGTAACTTAGTGTGTTGTGCTTTGCTATAACGCTTTCTAGGATTTTCATTTCAAACTTAAGCTGGGAGCAGCTTGTAGATCAAATATAGACCGTGTCCTTTTATGATTGGTCAATAATTTTGTGCCTGCAAGGCTGCAATAAACTAAAGCATGTGAGCTAAGGTGCATCTCTAATTAAATAATCATTAATTTAGGCAAAGAGCTTTCAAGTAAAAGGAAACAAATGGGTTTATTTTTACATATAAGATGAGTAAGACATTTTAACACACAAAAGCATTTCAAATTGATAGGCAAAAAACAAAAAAATTAACAGTGAAACGTCTGCGTCAAAAAATGGGGTGATGTGGCCAAGAAAATTGACAAAAGAGATCGATGATGTTTACTGTTTAGGGTTTTAAAGAGAGAATGTGAATGAAACCATATGTAGATGTAGGCATGTAGCAGCTAAGCTTTTATATTAATTGACCCGTTGGGAACAAAACTAGTGAGGAGCTGTAGCTTTCTTTGTTTTCTCTTTCATCTCTATGATGCATAAAGGCTCTTTCTGTAACCACGAAATCAGAACGTTGTGCTGAATTGATGACCAATTAAGGACCAAAATTGGCAAAAGGGGCTGTGATGACAGGATGAAATTTAAAGAATTCCTGACCATTGGCAGTGGGGGTTGCGTTGGATATTTGTCTCTTCATTGGGTTTTATTCTCATTAATGCTCGCATTTTTTGGGTCCTCGAGCCCCCCGATTCTCTCCGTTTTCATCTTTTCGCTTCGGCTTTTTCTGTCATTTGCCTTTCGAAAATTGATATTTATACTCAATGACGCATACGTGCATTGCATGAAGCCATAAACGCCCACGGGACAAATTTATGGGCCAAATATTTGGGTCGGACTTCTGGCAATAAGTCCAAGAGTGGAGCTTTTAAGTCTTTAACACCCCTCCCTTTTCAATGTTACCCCAAAAATGAAAAATATACAAGTTCACACATATTAAAATTAGCTATTTTTTCATAAAATTTATTTCTTTATAAATTACACACTAATTCTAAAATATTAAATCTATCTTAAAATTTTTTGTTGCATAATTTCTAAATTCTTGTAATTTCTTCAAAAAAATTAATTAAAAATAAAATATAAATATAAATTTTGAAATGGGGTAAGTGTATATACATTCTGTATAAAAAAATAATTGATCTAAGTATTTAAAATTTAATTTTCATTTGAATTAAGAAATGAATTATTTTGTGCTAGCTTATTTAAGTAATTTCAATTAAAAAGGGGGTTTTATGAGGAATATTGAGGGATGGCAAAAAGGCGTACTCTATTTTATTTAGAAGCACCTATATACAAGCTCTCTTTCAATATAGATGACTATAAAATTCAATTAAGCTTATTTAGAAAGAAAAACTATCAAACTCAAAGAATTAAAGTAATATATTTCTTGGCTTTGCCATGACGAGAGGCACAAAGAGAAAATTGGATAAAAAGAAATTGGGAAAAGTGATAGAGAATGATCACAATTCTAAATTGGCCCTAGCTCAACTTAAGTTTTAAGTAACAGTAACTAATTTTTATTTAATATTTTAATAATATAACTTTTCAATTACAATTGTTCAATCAGGATGTCCACAAGGCCGAAGTCGGTAATGTAGATGGTGTAACCCAAATCAGCCCTTGGCCAACCAAACACTTGAACCGCTGAAAGGCCTGCGGCTTGGATTAGACAAAAGTTTGTTCTCTTGTTGTGACGAGGCTTCATATTGGGCTTTGTTTCTCTCTTAACAATACTGATTACTGAACAGTTAAAATGCAATTAGGAATCTATATACATATATGTGGTTTGTTGTTTCTGCGCTGGCATGGTGGTCAATGAGAGGAGAAGAAAAATGAGGAGGGTGTTAAGTGTGTGGTTGCGGCTAAGGCTAACCTTAAGCAGCACGAGGTGTAAATTTTTAATTTTAAAGAATAGAACGGCGTGAAAGTGCCGGTTAGCTCACACTATATTGTCTTTGATTAGGACTAGTTCTGACCATAGGACGAGTGGTCAATTTTCTTTGGTCGAATCTGTCTTTTATGCGCTACTTGCTACCTACTGCTTTGTTTGTCTCTGCTAAAATGCTATAGCTGTTCTCGTGTCATCTTCAAAAATCAAAACCCTAATTATGCCTCAATCCGTTTTGCTCTCTTGTTCATTTACATGATTCTTCTTGAGCCGCCAGGCCAATAATATACATTCTGTATCATTATATTGCTCGTGTATTTCTTCTTTTTGCTTTTCAAAATTAGTAGTGTGTAAAATATAAATTATATAATATTAACATTACATTTTGAAAGTAAATTTAATACCTATTAAGAGGATACTTTCCAAAATGTGCTAGGTCAACAATCAATTCCCTTCCATTCCATATTTGAGTCGTATCTTTCCCTACCCCGCCTTTTATTGCAAATCCATTTTTGTTTATTGTGTAGAAACTAGCTAGCAAGTGATCATAGTAGCTAATTTTAATAAATGACCTGTAAAGTGGACGGAATTGTTCTGAATTACTTAGAAATCTATACATTCTCTATCCTGCACGTTGATGCTCATTTGTATAAGAATTTCAATAAGGTCATTAACCCAATAATGACAATTAAGCTTATTAATTTGTGCATCAATAGTGGAGTTCGCATTCCGTGATTCACGGCGATATACAAAACAATTATGAATTTTATGGATGGTCTAAGCTGATCATCACTTATTCAAAAGGGAATCAAAGCTAGTTTAGCATACATATTATATATGGTGGGGTCAATTACCCTGGCTTCAATATTTTAACATGGGTTTCATTTTCAAACTTCAAAGGAAGAAGTTAATTACTAGCTAGGTGACCATTACTACATATGAACATATATAGAATGTACGTACGTATAATAATACATGGGCAACAAGTAAAGCAAATCAATCACAATATTTGAGAGAAGCAATTCAACAACCTCACCCGCTCCTTTCTTTCTCCTAAAGTGGCTACATACCAACTCCATCAATAAAAGTAAAAGTAACGAAAACTCTATCTATTTATCTAATTAAAAACAACAACAACCACCACCAATGCAATATCATCAAAAGCTTTAATTTATCTAGTTAATCTCCCATATCTTCGAATCTTGATTATCGTAATGAAGAGAGGAAGTGGGGACTCTTTTAGCAAAGAAGAAGAAAACTCAAGGACAAGAAAGGAGCGTGTGAAGACAAACAATAAACATAAAGTGGAACCGAACGTTGCCAAAGTGATCATCATCAGAATTCAGAAAAGAGAGAAAGGAGCTTCGAGCTTTCTTTCCTCATGACTACTCTGCTAGTCATGTTAAATAACCCTTTCAAAGTGGCTCAATCTTAATTGACATCATCACAATAGAAGAGCCAAGGCAGAAAGATATCACCAATGCTGCTAAGAAATTCCATTTCTAGCACCAAAAGGTTCTTTCAAAAAACACTACACAGCTTTAAATCTCTCTTTTCGGGTAGTGATTACCAAAGATTACCCAAAAGTATGCCTCCCCATACGAATATACAAACAACTAACAGCAAAGACTTTGACACGTTCTACGCTGACCACTTCACCAACCAATGGCAGCCATCATCAGCTAATAATAATAACGAGATCAAGGCAATCAAGAAGCAGAGACCAAACAAGAAGAATGTCATTAATGTAACATCATCATCATCATCGGCAATGAAAGAAGAGAGTGACGGTTTCATGATGAATTAATAACCATAAAAATTTGAAAACAAAAAATGTTTATTATGCAGATTCAAGTTTCAGTAGGGTAGGGGCATGATGACGATGATGTGAGAGAGGAGAGGAGCTGTTTTGCTTGCTGAAATGCTGAAGGAGCTGGAGTTGATGGATATGCGCAACGTGGATCACGTGTTGACATTGAAGAGTTTCTTCATTATTATTCTCGCCTCACGTGCTCCTCTTATGTTGACATTGTCGACAAGTTC